>JAAFCE010004209.1:353039-681518 GCA_013389805.1 Trigoniulus corallinus | reverse complement strand
TTTTTTTTTTTTTTTTTTTTTTTTTTTTTTTGCAGACATCATAATCGAATCGACAGCATTGATTCGGAGGTGCTGAAAACACTTCCGTCTCTGCGGACTCTAAATCTTAACCATAATCGAATAACCGAAATTCATAACGGCACATTTGTAACGGGGACCAAGTTGCAGCATCTGTAAGTTTCTTAATTAATATTTGTGCTGTTTCTAGACAATAAAAGCCTTAACCATTTTGATTGCGTTTCGGGATAGAATATACTTTACCTGTTTTATCGTAAGACTCTGTCTCGGTGATGCGGTAGGTCAGGACTTGACTCTTGAAGCCATGGCTGCCGATTAGTTCCTGGTCTTTCAGGCGTGGCAATGGACGCCTCAGATTTTCACTTCAAATGTGTGACGTCCGGAGTAACTAACGTAACGCTATTGAGTTACGGTTATTACGAAACATATCCTTTGACGTACAGGATTCACGTTGTCTCCACGAAGAAAAAGCAAGAGCCGACATTAATTAAGCAAGGGGTACCAGTATTAGGGTCGACAGCCGACTGCATAAATAAATACAGTCCAACAGTTCTCCCGTGTACTCACGGTACCAACATGACATATGTTTGCCCGACCGGAAAGAGGGCTGTCACGGCTGTCATCAGAGTAGATATTTACTGTATATTTTAGCCACATGGAATTTGGCTGCAATAGGAGTGACTAGTAAAAAAAAAATATTGTGATCCCATGTGTGACGATGGATCCCATTTCACGTTGTCCAGAGTGTACCTACCCATTTCAGAGATAATGACTTTTCCGACTGTTTAACTTCAAACGACCAAATTTTTTTGGATCGAGACGCTCCAATTTCAAATGTAATTAAACAGAAGTACGCCAATAGTTTAACTAGACTTTTTAAGACTGTTTATCAACCGCTTATTTTAATGTGAAATATTGATTGCTCAAATGTTGATAGAATCTAACTCAAAGCAAATACCTTGAGTGTGTCCCCTTTTTGTGTACCATTTAAGTTAGGATGCCATCGATAAGGCTAGACCACAAGTAAATGGGGTACTATTCGTGACCCGATGTTGGTGTATTATTATAGTAATGCCTCATCGTACCGAGAAGCTAGCGAAGACTACGGCGCATTTAGAAAAGTAACTGCATTTTTAAATCAAACTGTGTGTCGTTGCCGATGGCGATAATATCCGGTCTGAGGATGGTCGGTGGGAGATGTTGCAGAAAATTTAAAGAGAATAGATTGAGTTAGTATGGTTATATTATTATTTTTACTTGCCATCTTCATTTGGGGATGTTCAGCAACCCATAAATGGAATTCAAGAAGACGGGGAGGTCCATCTCATGGATGTAACTTACAGGTAACTGGAGGAAGGTGTGGGACCTGGTTGGAAAAGGAGGGCTAGAATTCGCCGACCCGGTGCTTTCATAGGCGGAATAACGGCATTATGGTAATGATGTCCCATAATCGGGGCTCTGGGGTGATTATCATTAAAATGTACGCCGTCTTGACTCTACTGATGTGAAAGCGTTGCTTCGTCTGTTAGCAACTACGTGCTTGATGTGGTAGTGTGAATTCGGCATCTCACTTTTTTAATCTCGACACACAATCATTGACATTTACGAGTCGAGTGTCGAATTACCTGATTTAGAATGGAATGTAATTAATTTCGCTGTTAAGGCTTTTGTTGTAGATGTTGTACAGGATAACATGTGATAAGTTGAGTAAATGTATCTTGAAGTTAACTATGATTGGCTTAAAGGTTAGAGGTTATGTAATTGTGATGATGATGATAGTAATAATAATGTGTGTCTTCCCCTCTTTCGTCTTGTAGGTTGCTAAGCAGCAATGGGATCGTGAAGCTGGAAATGGGTTGCTTGGATAATTTAACTCAATTAGAAACGCTTAGACTGAGTAAAAATAAATTGACCACTTTGCCAAAGGATCTCTTTCGCCAGCTAAAGAAATTAAAGATATTGTGAGTACATTTTCAGTTAATCGTCCATCGGGGTATCCACCACTGGTTGTCGGTTGCTTTTGTTTTAAATAACCATTGTCAAACGAGCGCAATTCGAGTAATGAAGCGAAAAATTGTCCATTTTGTGTATGCATTGTGTATGGGTATATGCAGTCTCGCTTATTTTATTTGATTCTTTTAGGAATATTAATGTTGGCTTTATTTATCTTTATATTTCTCACAGAGAATTGAACAGAAATAAAATTTCTGCAATTGCCAGTTTAACCTTCTATGGTTTAGACTCTCTAGAAGATTTAAAGTTACAAGGAAATCAAATTACATCTTTACACGATGGTGCTTTTTGGGAATTAAGCAGTATGAAACAGTTGTAAGTTTGGCACTTTGAAACGAATTTATTGTCCTGACATTCATTTGTCTATTTGAATGATTATAATGGTTTGAAATATTTGTTTCAATCTGGTTTCAAGGCGCTTAGATAATAATAGTATCAAAGTAGTTGCTAAAGGGTGGCTTTATGGATTGACATCATTGCAGCAGTTGTAAGTCTCAACCCATCTTGGATTATTAGAAAAGTGGATGTTTGTGTATAACATGTCACTTGTCATTTTCTCTTTTTGTAGATCATTACGCCATAATCGTATAACAGAAATCCAAGTTGACAGTTGGAGGTTTTGCGAACGTCTTCAAGAACTGTAAGTGTGCTAATCACATGCTATTGTCTGCTAAAAGTTATCATTTTCCCTTGATATTGGGGGAAAAGGGGAGACTGCCAAATTAAGACTAGGCTCCACCAGGTGCAGAAGGACTTTGAAAAAGTTTATGACTGCAAAACGCGATACGTTTCTGGGGAGAATTTCACACACGCACTAACAAAACTTGCTCGGAAATGCTTTTGACAAATGTTTATTTGATGGATTATGGATTTTGCCATTTCAACATGTGTTGAGAGCAGCAGTGCGATGCTTAAACCACAATTCACGAGACGTTACTGGGTTGGAGTTCGTTGCAGCATTCGCTTGATGACGTAATTTTAGCTGGACATATGAAAAAAATTACTTCCGATTCATACGACTTCCTATTTTGGTTATTCATGGCATGTAAGCTTTTTTTAGACGTGACTGGGTGGATTATTACTGAAAATTATCTGACTTTTGTCAGATAATCAGAATGTCAACCACGATCTGTGATAAACTGACTTGTCATCTACTGTATCAATACAACTATTTTTGTGAATTTGTACAGGACCGTGGAAAAGATATATGCCATCGCCTCTTTTCAAAATCGAATAATGTTAATATGTAGTATATATTTTGCTCCAATTTTTTTACCGCTTTTCTGAGACCTAGCATCCCTAACTAATGCTCGAGTTGCTTAATGCAATGAACCGAGTTGACAAATGGGTACCCAGTCCTGATATAGGCTGAAAAAGGGCTTGGAACAATGACAATGGTGACTATTCATGTTTTCATATCTGGAAAGTCTGTCTGTAATTTAACCAAAAATTAAACCGTCTGTACAAGAGGATCTAATGAAATTAAAATGTATTATTTGACTTTGCAACATTATAGCAATGGCTTACTATTAACGTGATTTAACTGTAGCTTCCAGCTACAGGATATAGTATAACAGGATGAAAGTTTCACATGAATAGTCGTTAATTCTTTTTTATCTTAGTTCATTGACTTGATCTTTTCACCCGTCATAAGATTTACTTGATGGCATACTATATCATTGCTAAGAACAATGCCATTATTCGAGTATTGTGATCCACAATAATAAGAATTCGGTTGCGCAAGACTCAATTCTTATATGATCGTTTATTTTTGATTACTGGAGTCTCCTTAATGTTCATCTTCCTTCTCTCAAGCGTTTAAGTGTGTAACACTTTTTTTTGTAGAATGTGAAAGGAGTTTCCTGAACGATTCTGTAGAAACTGTAAATTACAATTATAGTTAATAGGTGACACAGCTCCCAGACTTTTGAATTAGGGAATGACGAAGAAATTGGAATTGTTCCTGAATATATTTTGCGATCTTGTCATTTGTCTCCGTAAATCCAAGTCCTTGATTGCTAATTATTGTAGTTGCGGTTAAATTGGTGCAATGAAGCTGGTTTGATTTAAGAGACTTGTCATTTTTTTTTCTCACTGGCTCATTTTGCCTACTTCATACTTGGGAAAAATCCTTTGTTCCATTTTTTTTATATCTTCAATTAAGACTTGAGAGATGAGAAACTTGAAAATCTCCTAGAGGATATTAAAGGGAGCTTATAGACTTAAGGCAGTCTTAAAATGGAAATTGACTTTGCTGTTCATCATACAGTCATATTGCATTGTGTGTTGTCCTTCATCGTTAAATGACGACAGCGAGAAATTTCCCATTATCTTTTTGTGAAGAGGTGTTCACATTGGCGAATCGATTAGAAGACGTTGAGATGAACGTTAAAGACACATTTCATATACTGAGATGGGGTGATAGCAACCTGAAAAGGCAGAATAGATACCAAAATCCAATATAAATTGGTAACGCTTTACATTTAACGTTAGCAAATCGCGTTTTTTTCTGTAGTTGTTGTGCTTCTCGAGATAGACCCCTGGTGATTTCGCATACCAGCCATCCCTTGGTTACACCCTATCCGGACATAGTCATCATCATTGTCATTAAAGCGACTGTATTGTGTTGGACACACCAGTTCTCGTCTGATTACTGAAGTTAAGCAATGCAATTCTAGAAAGTGCCAGTATGGTTACTGCTAAAACCTAAATCGCCGTAACAACATAGTGCCTGTGCAGACTCTGCATTAGAACAATGCAGTGGGCGGGCTCTAATGACCATTGTAGGTGAAGGGTCCTAAAACACCAGCAAAGCAATCATTCTCATTCCTAACAGTTTTCCTCGGCTTGAAAGAATGGGGTACCGGCTCCCGGTCTATTCCATAACCTCTACATATTTTACCACTTCCCACGTGACGGAAGGCGTACTTGACTTTCCACTCGCCCGGAAGGACAGTGACCAGTATTGAAGTTGCGACATTAGACAGAGCCTCATGAGAGTGGCAAAGCGCACCTTCCGTGGGATAGCAAGATGTCATGAACCTATATGGTGTGCATGATGCCAGCACTGCACGTAAAAGCAACTACTAACCTCTTTTATCGCCTATGATGGTGTCGGATACCCATCTTTTTCCCCCTGAATGAACACTTGAACAATCTATTGGATAGTATTTTTCCGCAACCGGCTGCTGACCAATGCTGCAAGCCTTATGATTATTTGTTGTTGGGTTACTGTTGTTGGCTGTTCGTTGGGGTACTCCACCTACGCCAGGAGGGGGGCGAGCTTCTACATCTGGAAATTTTACCTCATCTATCCGTTGCATAGTAGATAGGGTTCTTTTATGTGTAAGTGACATTGTACACCACACAGACCACACAGGCCCACGGTTTAGCATCTCACCCCACGGAAAGCGTACTGTAGTCCACACTCACCCGAAGGAAGCTAACCCACCAGTATCGAACCTAGAACCACTGACGCAGTAAACCAGCACGCTATCACTGCACGTAAAAAAACTTTCTACTTGTAGAAAATGTACGTGTAGATAAAGAGAACCTGCATGTTACCGGCAGCCGTTTAATTTATTTTTTTATAATAAAGCCAAGCGATATTCAATTAAAGCGTGCTAATGTAATAGGAAATGAGAAGTTATTAAGGAAATGGCAATTTCTGCGAGTTGTGTTGTAAATATCGGTGACGTGTATATAATTTCTAGAAACCTTATAAAACTAGGGAAGCCTTATAAAACTAGGTTAATATGTTTTAAGTCGAACTCAATAAACGCGACAGTTTGTATATGAATGAATATAGGCTAATAAGGTGCTAGGAACAAGAGTGATAAGGAAGAGGAGAGGGTAGCAGGTTATGTCGGGCTAATGTCAGGATAATAAGGATTCCAGGTGAAAGTCGGACGTTCACAGAAGCTCAGCACGAAGTTCGTTGTTAACTGACCTCGGGAAGTGGGTATCTCAATTTGTGTTATTTGTAGAAAACTTTGAAAAACAGTGACTAGGGAGCACACAGAAGAATTTGAATGACCTAACGTAGCGACAAAATGGAGAGCGTAAAGGTCAGCCAGAACTAAGCATAGTACTGTAATTTGGAGTGGCATATTTAGAAATGACTGACTGTATTAAAAGTAGCTTAGGACAAATGCGAGATATTGTGGAAAAGAGAAGAAAGTAAAATGTGGTTTGTGAAGGTAGTTAGGTCCACAGCAGGCATTCATGAATGTGGTAGAGGTGGGCGAAAGCAAATATGAGAGCAGGTTATATGGCTGTAAAAGGCACTGACTAGAAGTGCAGTGTTTCAAACTTACTTGCAATGGTCGTATTTCGCTCTTTTGCAACAAAAATGGATGCAATTTGGTCATATATTCAACAATTGAAATTTTTTTACCAACAGGGACCTTTCGTACAACTATTTGCAAACGCTTCCAAAATCGGCATTTCTTCATTTGTCCAAGCTTCAGTTTCTCTCTCTGGAACATAACAACATTTCGTATATTGAAGATGGATCGTTTCGAGTGTTGACCAGTTTAGAAAAATTGTAAGTGATTTGTTTTAGGGCTTGTTTTGTAAATTGCGGTTTATGCTGAGCTGATGTCTTTGGTTGTTTCAATGGTGTTTTCAGAAAATTAAATAATAATGAAATATCCTGGACTATTGAGGATATGATGGGAGCTTTTACAGGCCTTAACAGTCTTCGTGAGTTGAATCTAGCTTCCAATCTCATAAAATCAATCGCCAAACACGCCTTCAAAGGACTTCATAAGTTAATAGAATTAAATCTTTCCAACAATTCCGTGACTTCCATTCAAAATACTTCTTTCATGGATTTGAAGTCTCTCAAAGACCTGTAAGACAAGTTTCATTTAGTAACTTTTAACAGCTGGTTAAACATTTGACCTATTAGACACTCAGTTATGTCTTGATTTTTATCCCAGATATTTGGACACTACTAGCTTATTATGTGACTGCCAGTTGCAGTGGCTTCCGGGGTGGTTGACTGCTTACGGTCTTCAAAACATGGTGTTGGCTACTTGTTCACATCCTGAACTTTTGAAAGGAAAATCTGTATTTGATGTCAAAACGGAGGAGTTTAAGTGCGGTGAGAATTGTTTTAGACTGATATCATGTAGACATTTACGTATTGAGAATGTATCATCATCTTTGAATACATCTATTGGGAACAGATGATTTTCCAAAGCCGTACTTCACAGAAGAACCACAAAATCAGTCCATGTTGAAAGGCGACAACGTGTCACTGACATGCAAAGCTGCAAGCAGCAGCAACTCGCAGATGACATTTCAGTGGAAGAAAGATAATATCGTAAGAGTATTTGAATTTTCTTGGTTACCAACATTAAAATATTTTAAAGTACCCCTAATAAAAATAATTCTTATGTGTAATTAGAAATGTATTAAAATGCCTTTGTTTTCTTTCTGTTTTGCTCTTGCAGGTAGTGCATAATGCGAATATCGAAAATTTTGCCCAGCAGACTTCGAGCGACATTACTGTTTATACGACGATATTTCATATCTACAATGTATCCGACAAGGATAAGGGCTATTATCAATGCATCATCTCTAATCACTTTGGTTCTGCATACTCTCAGAAAGCAAGAATTAATGTTCAAGGTTAAATTTCATTATATTTTTCGTTTGTTTAGTTGTTAAAAAGAAAAAATGTTGCATGTTTCATAATGTCTTGGCCATTACTTTCGTTGTATGCAATTCGCACTTGTAATACTCTTGTAATCTTTTCGAATAGTTTTTCCGACATTCACAAAGACACCTGTAAACCTAACGCAAAAAGCTGGTACTACTGCCCGACTGGAGTGTGCTGCTCAGGGCCAACCACGACCACAGATTGCTTGGCAGAAAGATGGAGGCGATGATTTTCCAGCTGCTAGTGAACGACGAATGCATGTAATGCCATCTGATGAGGTGTTTTTCATCGTGAACCTGAAGGCATCTGACATGGGAACTTACAGTTGCACTGCTCAGAATACGGCTGGAGTGATTATGGCCAATTTCACCCTTACTGTTTTAGGTAGGAAAATCTTGTGGTACTTTTGCCTGATGTGGTACATTTTTTTATGAGGTGACTAAGACAGTGTCATTAGTTAGCCCTTATCCTTGTTTTATTCGTTCTGTTTTCATTTACTGTATATCAATTTATCACGTGTGTCGGTAATAGCGCACTACCCGTTTTGACCCGTCTCGTCTCAGTGTTTTCGACACCCAGTCTTGCTATTGTTTTAAAGTGTTAACGCTTATCCAAGACGTTCTTAATTTGTAGTTTAAGACCTACTGTTTTCTCCTGTACCGTTGTCCCGGGCTGACGGACAATAATTGAGAACTTCCATGTTTTGAAATGAATTGATTTTCGGTCCTGAATCTATTATTGATTAATGTTGCCATGGGTAATTTTTGAACTATCTTAATAAATGTTCTGCATTTTTATTACGATAGAAGTCCCTTCATTTGTGAGACCAATGGAAGACAAAGAAACCCGGGTTGGAAAGACGACAGCTCTTGAGTGTATGGCTTCTGGAAGCCCAAAACCCAAAGTAACGTGGAGCAAAGATGGAATGCCATTAGCGGCAAATGAAAGGCATTTTTTCACTGCCGACAACCAGTTATTAGTCGTCGTGCAGACGCAGCCGTCAGATGCCGGATCTTACATGTGTGAAATGTCCAACACCCTAGGAACTGAAAGGGGCTACTCTCATCTGACTGTGCTGCCAGCTCATCCGGGAGATGATAGTATGACTGGAATCATAATTATTGCTGTTGTGTGTTGTGTTGTTGGGACTTCCCTTGTGTGGGTAGTTATTATTTATAAAACCCGGAAACGGCATGAAGAATTCATGCCAACGAGTTCCAATGATACTTCGATGCCAAATGAATTTGTCAGCTATCCCACCTGTCTTACTTCTTGTCCAGAAGAGTTTAAGGGCTGCACTCAGCACTTGTTTAGTGATGACAACTCTGGTAAGTTTTTCGAGATCCTTACGAAATATGTTTATCTTGGTCGTATAATTGTTCGTGTTGCTTTTAACAGAACACTCCAGTAAAGACAGTGGAACCGGTGACAGTGCTAAGCACAGTGATGAAAACCTTATGCCTTCGGACTTGGACGGGCAGGGCAGACCATTGCTCGTCAATGGAGGGCAAAGGTTGGCCGAATTGACTGCAGGTGACAGTCTTGGTAGTCTCAAAGGACAAAATAGTACCTCGTCGGTAGACACCTTGTCCAGCTCCCCAAGTACCCAGACGACCACTTGTGGGAGCAGACCACGGGGGTTATCGGATCCCACCTTCCGTACATTCCTTCCTCGTCCAACGAATCACGATAGGATGGGGGCGAACGACAAACTTGCCACAATGGCTGTGTCTACCTCAGCAACGTTGTGTACGGCATCTCCAAAACCCGGTTTCCGTGCCATTGCCGATGGCATCCGTTGGATCCCGACGTCCTGCTCAACGTCGTCGTCAGGGTGGCAAGCTCACCTATCCACAGGGCTTTCTACATGTTCTAGTGATGATAGGCACAGTGACGAATGTGTGACGACTTCATCATTTTCCACGTTCCCACGTAGTGCGTCCTCTTTATCCCACAAGAGTAATTCTACTTCTTTGCAACTTACAAGGCCGCCACAAGGTAAGGATTGTGTACAATTTAGTTTCTTCTTTGAGAATGAACTCCATGATTATTAATAAGATGTCTTAAGTTTTCCCAAACGTTCGTTAACATTTAAAATATTGCCGTTGAGCATACCCAATATTCACTTCCTACATTTATTTTATTTCCTAGTCGATGAATATGATTTAAGAGTGTCACATTTGTTGATGACATATTACTATTCTATTTATTTTAGAAGTCCAAAATGATAGTGGCAACTTTTCCATCGCCAGCGAAGATCAAACTCAAAATAGCAAAGGCGTGGCAAATAAAACTGTTAATAAACCCCGTCATCCAGTTCCAACTCTAGAATCGTCGATTAATCATGGCAAATGCTCGTTGCCGAACTTAACTTACTTGGAGCATACTGTGCCATTCTATTCATCAAGCTTTAATAAGAAGGATTGCAGTCGGCCTCCTAGTAAAGTTTGAGGAAGGCAATCTACCAGCTCCAGCATCAACATGCAAAGGTAGTTTTGTAACAGTAACTGCAAGAGGTGTGGATTTCATTTGTCAGAAGGCATGAAAACAAAGTGTGTGTTTGTGTGTATGAAATTCAACGTAGTAGCATAAAAGTTGCTTATACATGTGTCATAAATGTGTGACATTTCACTGTAGTAACTATATTGTTTTGTTCTCCTGTGCTAAAGTCCTTCACAGAAGTGTTATTTATTTTTTTCATTTTAGTCCGCAATTCCAAGAAACATGGTTTTGATAATGCAATGCAAGATTAGACAGAAAATCTTTACACATTTATTGAAGCTCTGATGAGTGTCTTGAATTTCCCTTGTTGAATGAACCCTGGTGGTTCGAGAAATGCATGCTTTTGAAGAGTTTACAGAAAGCTGTTCCTGGTGAGCAAAATGATTTAGTTATTTGGAAATCAATCAATTTATTTGTTGATGTATCTAGAAGTCAGTGTGGGCATCTATCAAGTTGTCTTGTGTCAAGGCTACCATTTGCTTAAATGCGGTAAAATCTGCTTAATTGAAGCCCTGTGTATGAACCTTGATTTTTTTCATCGTTTTATGAAAATGCTTGAAAAATGGCTTAGTTTGGATTTTCGCAAAATTCTCGAAAAATTAGGGATTTAAAATTCGGTTGAATAGCAGTTGGAGTTAAGAACATTTTTCTGCATTTATTGGCTTCCTGTAGTGCTTCAAAATGAATATCTGTCTGCAAGCTATCCATATGTGCCTAGTTCTGGTATAAGCTGTTAATTTTATTTGACTGTTCTCTTTGAGAAAGAGGAAGGGACTGCCTCTAGCAATGCTGTCGAGGCCTATGTCATTGCTTCAAAAATATCGTCCAGCAGGTATGGTCAACAAGTTGAGTGCAAAACTTGTTTTTGATGGTGGATCGTGCAGGTGAAGTCACAAGTGTTAAAAAGTGCCACATGTTCCCCAGGTATTGAAATATTCATAGGAATGTGATTGCAGTCAACGTTATTTAAAGTGAATTTTTTCATTGTGGTCAGTTTTGTTTGGTATTAGTACGAAACTAATCCATCGTCACTAGTTGGCCATCCCTGTTGGTTGTATGGTAAAACCATGTTGTTTTATCGGGTTGCCAGATGTTCTACAAAGGGAGGGCGTGTTTCATTTTGCAACTAAGTTTGCAACTAAGTTGTGGTAATGTTGTTTCTTTGGTTGGGCTCCCATTTTGTTTAAAAATGGTCATTAAAAATGATCTAAAGTTTAAGATTATTTATAGAGCGGCTCTATATATAGCGTTGGACACACCAGTTCCTGT
This sequence comes from Trigoniulus corallinus, assembly GCA_013389805.1. Lineage (NCBI taxonomy): Eukaryota > Metazoa > Arthropoda > Diplopoda > Spirobolida > Trigoniulidae > Trigoniulus > Trigoniulus corallinus. The sequence goes on along the minus strand of JAAFCE010004209.1, from coordinate 670,048 downwards.
CTGATCCCTGAAGTAAAGTAATGCAACCCCAGATAGTACTGAAATGGGTGGCCGCTTGGGAAAACTGGGTAGTGCTAACACCCAATTGCAGATTCTGCAATAGAGCTACGTAATGGCCGGGGCTCTAGTAACCATTGTAGTTGAAGAGCCCTAAAACACCAATAAGACAAGATTGTTTATGCAGTAAGTCCACTTAAATTAATAAATTATTAAAGTATAACTATCATGTACTCCCTAATTCTTTGATTTGCGGTTAAAGATGTTGGCATCTTGCATCTGAGTCAAGTACCTGATAATTTCCATTTGTCATCATCATATCCGTTGTCCATAGCATATCAGCCCCACTTGTTATCTCAGTTGTCTGCGTGCTTCACTAAAGACTGCAGGTTCAATCCTGGTCGAAGCGAGGAGAGTATTTCATCCTCCTCCTAATTCAGATGAGAAATAGAGCCGTAGCTCCGTGGGGTGTGAGTTATGTCCCATGCCCATAAAACAATCCTTTCTACTCAGATAAAAATTATTCGTACAAAATAGAAAGGGTCAGTTTTAGTGGGTGCGTAAATGTGACTATATAGCGGCAGCCCTTGTTGATTCTGGTTTCTTTGCCTTGGTGTTCAAGAACTCCCTCCTGCAATTCATTAGCAACAGTTATTCATCAATTTGATGTTTTTGTCTTTAAAAATAGCATATTCTTATAAAGAAAATATTATTTATACGTATTTTAAAATGATTTTTAACTTCATTGATTTCCTCTATAAGATTTGATTGTATCTCTGCCCTAATGGACAGTCGAACTGAGCTCAATTCTCAACTGTGTGGGGGAGACATGATAGTGCTACCCACCGCTGCTGTTCTTCTGTTTCTCATTGGCACCTTGAAGGACGTTAGTGTGAAAAGTGTGCTATTATTTACTTTGAACATCATTACATGTGACACTCTGGTCAGGAAGGGTTGTTGATCACTTTTTGGTCAAATAATTGTTGTTTTTTTAAATGTTCGTTTGCCATAAAATACGTTGTGTTCCAATTTTTTTATAAGCCATTAGATGAATGCTAGAAACACCAAGTTCTTGGGTTAAATATTCAATAATAATATACTAATTTGTCATTATGGGATTTGGGTCGCCTTTGTCCCATTGGAACATCTGGAAAACTTGATGCAGGTACAATCTCTAATGTGAAGCTTTGAAATGACGGTATAATACGAGATATTTGCAGTATAAAAGATGTGATGATGCTTTAAGGGAGCTGGTCGATTCTAAAATGTAGTCCTTCAAGTCATCATATATTAAAGATCTAAATATAATTAAAGAATATAATTTATAAATTAAAGCCAAGTTAAGTGTACATAACCATACCAATATTTCCTTCCTCTCATGTATTTGTGAGCTTCCTTGTATATAGTATAATGTGTACCTTAAAGTGTAACAAATTCTCCCTCTCTTGTTATTTGAAATTTTGTAAAAAAAAATAATGATACCGATATCTTCATAGATTTTTTTTTGTTATACATCTTGAGTATTATATATAGTTATTGATAACTGCAACTGTTCAATGCAGAGTTCAAAACTGTTGATTTTTTTTTTTGTGAGTGCGATATAACTAAATTTAGTTTTTCCTCTCTCCTCTCTCTTCTTAGCTAAAGTTGCTGTATGTGCCATATTGCCATATTTTGTGCAAAACTATTAGCATTGTTGTATTATATGTATATTACAAAATCGTTTAAAAAACTGAGGTGTGATAATGTTGGCAGTCTACTTTAAAATACTGAATATAAATTTTAGAAAGTAGATGATGGGAAAAGATCTATGATTTTATTTTCTTTCCTTAAAAAATTTTGTTTCATTGACTCATTCCTATTAAACATTAATATAAATATTTCAGTCTTGATATTGCCAACCTTGGGATTGCTGGTGACAACAGCGCAGTTACGTATTACTTTTTTTATTCTTATCCTCCAAAGCCCCTTCATCAAGCAGTGACCAGAAGAGACAGGTTCTTGAATAAATCATCGCATCGTTGCAGAACATACCCAGTCAACCAGAGGCTAATATGCTGTACTAGTGTGGTGATCATGTCCACTATCTTCAGGTCAGTGGACATCGCAAGCCTTCAGGAGATGCATGACTATGAAGGCTCTTTTGTCTGGTAATGCATTTATATTCGATAATTCTAAACTGGTTATATAATATTTATCATTTAAAGACCTGAAAAGGCACAACCCAGGCTCCCAAATTACTGACATATCATTAGAAGACGATAAAGGCTTCTACACTGCACTGCACGCTATTTATAACAGTGATCGGGAAAACTAACCTACCTTCAACCTTTTTTTTTTGTGTCGTATAGGGCTTTTCTGGCTCGCCGAGTGCCCCGCGCCCTTCGCGTTTGTCCCATTGCCAAATCGTTGCTACGGCTCTGATTGAAATATGTTAATTTCTTGATAACAGAACCATCACTTACTTTAACTGATCTGTGACCCTTACCCTTAAGTAAATTGTTCACACCAAAAGGACATTTACATGAGTGTTTATCAACCTTTTTGTGCATAACAGGAAAAAATTACCAATCCATTTCGCATGTAAGAATTATAATTCAGCGGTTCTCAAACTGGGGGAGCGGAATATTACGTTGGACACTCGAGTTCTCGTCTGATCACGGAAGTTAGGAAATAATCGGCGCATTAGTGTAGTGTCTGCAATATCTGCACTAGGACTATGCAGTGAATGGGGCTCTAATGACCTTGTAGTTGAAGGCCCTAAAACACCAACGAAACGAACAAACTCAAACCGGGGTCTGCGGTATTCTAGGGGGACCGTGAAGGGGAGGGGGGGGGGTCACTTAGTGGAAATTTTGATCTGCTTGCGATTATTGACATGCCCCCATCCTATTGAATGTACATTTGATGACGTAATATACCATTTTCTGATTAAACGTTTGTCAAAAAATGTTTTAGTAAAGTAACCTGTATGTTAATTGAAGGTGATTTAAAAGTGTCCGTGAGTCTAAAAATTGCGACGAGACCGCCATGCAAATCATAAAAAAAAGTTTGTGAACCACGTGAAATAAAATTATAGGGCCAAACCTTGCAACTGCAGCATTTGTACTGTAGTGCTTGCATTTTCAGTAGGATTTTCACCCTGATTGTTTAAATTAGCGGATGGTAAATACGAAAAAGAGAGAAAAAGTAGAAAGGAAGGTACATTTAATACAGTTTTAAAAGTACTGTGTATCTTCACATAATCTACTAAATGCAGATGATGATAATGACAATTTTTCGAAACAGAAAACCTAGCAAGGAAACAACATCTTCCAAAAAGTCCTCTGTTCAAATGTACATTTCTTGATGCTGGATTCTAGGAAGGCGTTGGTGGTGACATCAAATCCACTCCAGTCATTTCACGTGCTATCCATACGCCTACGCCAAACATTACCCAGCTCTTGATGAAAGACCTAGAAATTTTTTTTAAATCAATTGTATATTAATAAAGATGTGCTCCAAGTATGTGCAGCATCAATTAGATGTGCAAGTGAGAAAACATAAAATTGCTGGCAAAGTGTGCATGAAGTGCTCCAAGAAGAATGGAACACAGTAGACGTTCACTTCATGGAAGTTCTGGTTTATTCTACGTCAAATAGACTGGGCCATTCAAGGCCATCATTGGTCTTCACACAAATATTAATTGTCACTGCATTATTATTTTTTACTGTTTTTTATGTTGTTAAAGTGTGCAGATACTTTTTATCCCTACATTTTCAGGTTTTTGCAATTGCAAAAAATGCAAGTGTTAATTTCAAAATAAAATGTAGATCACATGATTAAACATTTCAAAACTCGTAATTATCTTTGCTGGATATTTCTGATTCTGGTATGTTTTGAATTACAGGTTTTTTTGTGGGTGCGCAAATACAGTACTTTCTAGGGCCACTATAACGCGAGCGACTCCCTCGTTAAACATTAACATAAAACACGAGTTCTGATCACGTGTATCTCAGTTTGTATATACTGTACTTTAAACATATAAACCAGGTGATACATACCATCGATATGAATCGTAATAAAAGCTTTTTAGCGTTGAAGTGAGTCTAAATTCACTTCTGGATTCCGGTGCCATTTTTTGTATCCAAAGCAACGATAATACGGTAGTTCAGTAGTGCAAATTCTATTATCAAATATTGATGTATGTTTATAGATAAGAGGGCCATTATGTGGTAACGTAGTCGCTAGGCAGCAGTAGGCTGAAAATACCCAATACGATGGCTCTTTTTAATTCGAGTGGTTAAATTGAATTGTGTCAATTTTACGATGGAAAATAATTTGCCATTTGTGGTACTTCTTAATAATTCAAATGACACGGAATTAAACGACAGTACACTTGTTAGTCGAATGAAGACGTACATTACACCAGGTTTGAATCGTGTGGATTTAAAAAATTTAAAGATAACATTTAATCTCGAGCAATATATTGTGGTAATGATATCACCTTCACTTTGTGTGATGTTGGTTTTGTCTTTATTTCCTAGTATTTCAATCTGTAATGTTGTCTCTACTACGTGAGTTTATTCGGGAGGCGGGTTCACACGATGCAATTATACTTGAATCAGGTTTATTTGCATCCAGTTGGCATGCATGTACTGTACAGGTGAACGACAGCCTGTTCATGTGCGCAAGGAAACTTGACTTGCATGAGCTGTTGACACCATTCAAATAGCATGCAAGTGCTGTGCGCCCTTCATGTAAGTAAACTTGATTCGTATATACTTGCATCACGTCAACCCACCTTTAGTAGGAAGGGGAAGTTCATGTGACTTGCGAAGCTACGCTCCCGGTGCAAGTGTTCCAGGTCCTAAGCTTCGAGGGAGCGGCAAATTGCATTGGACACACTAGCTCTTGTCTGATCACTGAAGTGAAGCTAAGCAACCCCAGCTAGTACTGACATGGGCGGCTGGCTTGGGAAAACTGTGCACCGCTAATACCCAAAAATCGTCGTATTAGTGTAGTGTCTGTGCAGTCTCTGCATTAGAACTACCTAGTGGACGGGGCTCTAATGACCTTGTAGTTGACGGCCCCTAAAACACGAGCAAACGAACTATAGTTACCTTAACATTTGTATAAACTTTTATGCCGTTTAAGGGGAAGAGGAGCCGGTGTAGTTCATCAAAAGATTAGGTCGTACCCTGCCACTGCTGCGTACCGGCGGAATATCATCATTCGTTCACACCATTAAGTAACATTTCTAATGTCGTTGAAACTATGTATTTTTTTCTTTTCAAGGGAGAAGTACGAGGACCATTCGAATATGGACAGCAGACAAATTGTTTCAAATTTTACCTTCAAGATAGTAAATATATTGCCATGTTTAATGCTACTCCTCGTTATACAAGTTCGCTTGAAAATCGATGGTTGTAGTTTCAGATGTACAACAGGTTGTGGTCGTCGAACTGTTTAACGATGCTAATGTCTTAAGCGGTTGCATTAAAGAAGGGGTTTGTACTGTTAAGTTACTATAAGTGAATAAGTACCGTAAATGAGCGTTATACTACTTTTCCTAATTTCTCACTTTTAGGATTTCTTATTGTTTACTGGAGTCAAAATACAAATACTTCGCATTCCGGAAATTATGAAGATATATTTTGTAGTTAAAGTGATGCCAGAAGTAAATAAAAATTTCAAAATTGTTGTAAGTATTTGTGATGATTAATTGTCATGTTTTATTTCCATTTATGCTCATTAAAAATTTGTTTACTAAAAAGAGACATTATATATCTACATTTCCTTAGCATGGATCTCGGAACGCCATTGTTTCACCAGCGCTGGAAGAAAAAGAGAAGGCACTACCCCATTATTTGCTTTACAGATATCATACATTTCTTGCTAACTAGTGTTTGATTTTTAGTTGGTGTGCAGAGACATTGCTGATTTGCAAGTAGATAGCAGTGTTAAAGATGTAATGGAAGTTATTGGTGTGGTGATTCATTGCTCTAAATTTGTTAGCGACGGTAATTTTCTTTCTTTTGGAGAGATCAAAACTTGTCTGAATAATGAACCTCTGAATGTCATTTGTTGTGTTCTATTGATAGGCTGTCACCCAGTTTTGATTCTGGCTGACATGTCTGTTGACATGGAAGCCATATGCTCTAATAAGTCAGAGACATCTCGTGGACCATTACACATCACACATGCAAGCAAACGCTTTGTGCAAAAATGTAGCGTTGGTGATGTACTAAAAGTTTCGAAGCTTAAAGTAAGGCATGGTATCCTTTTTCTGTGCATTTCCATGTCAGTGATGGCTCTGCTAGAGTTTGCTTTATAAACATCCATGTGAAAAGGGGTTTAATCAAAATGTTTGTAATATGAATATTATGTCAAAGGGCCTATGTAAAAGACGTTTCTAGATTTCAATGCGGAGAAAGTTATTTTACTATAATGAGTGAAATTATCTAAACTGGACATTGTCAATCTATAGTCAAAATGGTTTCCCCAGCATCCATGTCTTATGCACACAATCCGAGGTGAATTGCCAATTCATCATGGGCGCAATGGGGCCTGTTAGTCTGTTGTGCCTAATTTAAAATAATGTTAAAACTAGCTAAAATTAGTAACTTATTCAGAGAAAAAGGGGAGATTATGAAATCTACAGTAAGGTTTTTAAAAATGATTTTTCATTCTTCAACTCCGTGAAGTGTCTTTGTTAGTTTCTCCACAGGGAAAGATATACAAGGGTCAAAAATTAATTTTGGTAAGTACTTAAGAGTAATCTTAATTCTTGGAAACCTTTGCTAGGTTACCAGCAACGCTTCCCATGCTGCGGGAGCTCTAAACGAAGGATCTTCTGGTATCATTTTCCATGTTCTGTCTGAAAACGATATCGCTTTCTCTCCTATTAATAGTAAAGTCTTATTGAATCATTATACATTTTGTAGGGTATGTAACTTTATTAGAGTTGTTCATATTATTTAAATATGCTATTATTTATTATTCACGTGCGACATTTTCTTTCATAAAAATTTTAGGTTAAGGACCTGTTCAACTGGTGGAAATCAAAATGGGAGGAGCGAATTCGTGATAATGTGTTGCAGAATGCTTTATTAGTTTGCCTCGCTCCTAATGACGTTAAAAAGTGCCAAGCAAAATTGCAAGGTAATTAAAATCAAAATACCGCTCAATAATTACATGATCTTGCTCCACAATTCTATCGAATTCACTCCAATTCTTATTGCTCCAAGGAATTTACAATGTTAACACAACGGAATCTTGTACAAGCATTAAGCAGAATAATTCATATAAATCGAAAATGTGCAATTTTGAATGATCAGTCAAATCTCAACCCACCACTGTAATTTTATATTTTCAGTAGACCATTCTGCAAACCCTGTAGTAACAAAGCAGGATATGCCTCTCGGTCATGTTGAACAGAATCCTTTCAAGATACCATTGAAAACGGTCATCCAGAAAATTCCATATCTGAAGCAAAAAACATTACGAGCTATAAATGAAGAAATGTACTTTGATATTTTATGTCAGGTAAGAAATTATGACTTTAATAAAACGCTTTATCCATCATTACAATTAATGTTGTTGACAGATTTGTAAGCGTAAAACGTATATTTTAATGAATATTTAATTCTGTTCTTGTGAACTAAAGTACAGTAGTTAAAAAGTTTCTGTGCTAATCTAGAACCAACATTTGATAAAAACTGTATAGAGATCCTATCGTGTGGCCATCATAACAATCCATCATCACAATTATTTGCAATTTTCATTTGGATCGAATAATTTCATTTTTAATTAGGTTGTTGCTCGTTACGATTGGATTGAACGACAGCAAATAGTATTGAAGATTTGGGATGGCACGAAGTTTCCTAGGTAAACTAGTAATGTATACTTCATTTTCTATTAATAAATTACATTTTTTTTACTTTATGTTAGCACTCCTCAAATTGAGCAACTTTATAATGTTGGCGAAATTTTGGAAGATGAGCATTTAGTTGATATTGCGCCATATTGTGTCGATATTCACGTGGAAGGAGAACATAAACAGATTGCGAGCCAAATTCAAGTTGAGTTTTTTCTTATTTATTGGTTTTAAATAGAGGAAGATTGTATATTAATTATTTACTATTCTAATTTTGCTTCTTTAGCTACTTGAGATTGTTGAACTGCGCAATGTCCACGCTCGTTGTTGGAAGAAAGCTGACGGATCAGATGTCTATAAATTCAACATGTATTCTGGCAAAATTCGTGGGCGAGGAATTTTTCGTTATTCTGTGGATTCCACATTTTCAAAGAAATTCTCATGCCATTTGGAAAAGTTAAGGTTAGATGTTTGTGAAATGTTCTATGAATTCATTTCGACATTGTGTTATTTTTGAAAATAATAACTTCCTTTGAATATTTCTCTTCTGTAGAATGGCATTAAGAAGCGTGAAAACTGCAGAGCATCAATCTTTCCCGGATAATGAAATTGATTTGGCTGTAGCGGCGGAAGGTATCATTTTATTACAGTGTATAATATAATTTCATAATAAAAATGAAGATGTCAGGTTCACGTTTAATCCTGCGTCTATCTAGCCAAACTTCTGAGATCTGAGGGACTTTTTTCTGTCCATTCAAGGAACACTTCGTTAAAAAATGAGAAATTTAAACATGTACCGTAAAATCTCACGTAATGCCCGCGGATTATACGCGAAACATAGGGGCATTTAGTGCGGACTATATGCGAGGGCGGACTATAAATGAAACCCAGGGTTCTCAATGAAACCTGCTCGTCATTTTCTGAACATTTTATTACACTTAACAACACGATTTTATACAGTACGTTCTTATTTCTATGATAATACAATATAAATCTTTCACATTTCAATTTCATCGTCAGGGCAATCTGACATTTCATGTTCAAATTCATTTTATCCCATTGCCCCTACAAGTTGCGCTACTGGCTACAGTAGGAATTTTAAAGTGCGGACTATATTTGAAATATACCCATCGCTAATGCGGACTATAGACGGGTGCGGACTATATTTGAGGTGCGGACTTTACGTGAGATTTTACGGTATATACTAATAAATTATAAATTCTTAAATGAATTTGTCATATTTTACTGACGAAACGTTTTACATTTTCCATGATTATTATATAGGTCGTGATGAAAAAGCCTCACAAACTTTGAAAGACACCAGTTTCCTAACGAGATTTGATGAACTGCGAAGGACGCACCCTGTGGATTTAACGCAATCGGAACAAGGAAAAAAGATTCTCGAAAACAGGATTGTACTTGATGATAATAGAGATAAAAGTAGTGGGACATCTGATGTTTCTTGTAGAAGAAGTGTCACACAAATACCAGATTGTATAAGAAATGAACCAGCCACCAAAATTGAGTGCTTTGAATTGATGTTGAAGCGCAGTGTCAACATTGACGTACTTCGGTTTTCTCCTAACTTTCTATGTTGTGGTGAGTGATTTAATTCAACAGGAATAGAAGTTTACATGCATTTGTCGAAACTCTTCTTCGCTTTCAGATCCCGTAAGTGCCTGCAGAGCTGAGACGAAGGATGTTAAAACGATAAAAGATCTTGGCCATCCTCTTGTGTGTTGTTTTATTGGTGCATTAATCAACATAGATCCAGGACCTGATAATGTGCATCAGCTTGTTAAATGGTTCTGTCCGGGTTGTAACAGAATGTGCGTAACGTATTTGCACTGCTTTTAAATCGGAATGAAAGCCACTCACCAAGCCGAAGTTAGATTTAACTATTTTAAAATACATATAATACACGACCCTGATTAGTTGTAATTGTGTGAAAAATAACTAACAGCCCAAACGAGTTTAAATCTCATGCTATAGATTACAGTCAGCGTGTTGCTTTATATCAGGTTTTCAAGAGATGATTTGTGTATTCTTCACAAATTACGGCCATGATTTTACTGCGGCGTTTTTTTTCCCAGAGTTGCCTCTGAAGAACTGAATGGTTTCAATCAGCTTAGTAAATTTGTCTATCAGTGTCCTTGCAAGAGCAAGCGTAAAATGACAGGTCAGTAGTCATCAAATTTTGAAGGTTTCCTACAATTTTTGTTACAATGACTTTAATAAGACGTTTCTTATTATACTAGATAATATGACAACGGGTTTATTACAGCCAGTTTTCATTGTTCGATTGCGACTGTGTGATCAAGTGAAAAACACAATCACTACAATTCTTTGGGCCGCAGAAGCTGTAAATAGTTCTTTTTTGAAACGAGTAATTACACTACATGTTTTTTTTACAAAAAAGTTTTGATTTTAAGTATTACTTTTTTGTTAATTTGCAGGAATCATTTTTCTATGGTTATACTCCCAGAGATTTTCTAGAAAGTACAGTGCTCCGTCAAAAGTTTTCTAAACTGTTTAGGTGTCTTTGTTCTACACCAGACAGGCTGACAGAAACATCTTGGATAGTTCATTGTAATTTACAGTCACAACTTAGTGCTAAAAATTTTATCAAATATTATAATTTTAATACTAAATTGAAGCCATATAATGATATCGTCAAATTGCCAGTAGTGGACTACAGCTAACTACTTTGTAGGTTATTGAAATTTTTCAAAAAACTGTTGCCATACTATCAAGTTGGAAAGTTTTGAAATGGTGAGTAGAAGAGGGGAGCCTGAAACAATGCGATAGGAACGTGGATAAGTGCACTACTGTCGGCGCACATGGTGGAGGCAAAGTAATTAATTGACTGTAATTTGCAAATTTTAAGTTTTAAATATTTCTTCGAGAAAGTCACTTTAGATCAAGCATGGTAAAAAGCTTTCTTTATAAACCGACAATTATGAAATCCTGAGTCCGTGGTTACCGGTATGATTCTGGCTGAAGAAGGTGGCTTCCTCGAGTGAGAGGGATGACTTCATGCGTTTTCTGTCGAATGAGAAGTAAACCTGTGGTCTCTTGTTGCGTGTACAAGGGTCGCTGCGCAAGAACTCTGGTGTCGATTAATGAAGTAGCTGCTAAGCAGGGAGTTTTAGACCGACAACTGCCTTCAACAGTTCGCATGTGTGCCCCCGTTTTAACAGGATTGAGATCCGTCCTAGTCATAGGAGGGAGAAAAGGGTTAGGAATAATAAGTTACACAGCTATTTGTGTACTTTCCTTTTCAGCTGTGCTTTAGGAACCCAGTTTAAAATGATTTGCTCTTATTGCAATCAAATTTTTGTTATAATATTTTAATGGTTTAGTTTGCTTTATCAGTCTCACGCGCATTATAACTAGGACACTGGCTTTTTAGTCCCAATCAGCTTCTTGCTCTTCTGAAACTTGAGGAGCATCAGGTGGTGGTGGTGCTGGTATAACACTGAACAGTCTTTCTATGCCTCCACTTGAGGCATTTGTTCGAGGTAATTTTTCGTCTGAGCTATTTTGACCACGACCAGCACCTACATGAAAAAAAAAAAAAAACTAGATAAAGGCATTGTGAAAACTTTTACTCTAGAAATGACCTAATTTATACTTGCCAGAAATTCCTTTACGACGCATTGCCAGTTTAGCAGATAAATCTGCCATAAGGTCGCCACCACTACTTAAATTGGTTACTTTTTCTTCCTGCTTTTTCTTTTTCACTTCTATCTTGCGATCTTTAGCACTACGTAATCGAGCCTTCCCAGAGCCACCTGCCTGTCTTATCGATTCCATCAAGTTGGCTCTTAGATCTCCTTGGGCCATTGGTGGCAATTTGTCTCCTGTTTTAGGTTCCTTGAAAACCAAGAAACAAATAGGCATTAAAGAATGTGAAGTTAGTTAAATAAACAGCAATTTGCAGTTTCACGTTTTTGCAGCATGACGATCAAAAAATATTCCATTGGGAGTCAGAATTGTAATAATGCTGATAGAAATTCCAGAGCTTAAGTGACAATGGGATAAGTACAGAAAGGATAAATCCAATTGTCGGTGGAATTTCAACGCATGTACATTCTCTTCCGGGTTTATTAATTTTATTATTTTTTTGTAATTATTTTACGCCATCTTCATCCCTGGATCGATGCTCACGCTTAAGTTTCAGAACATCGAAGAATGCCTGTTTTGGAGTTTCTGAGCATGTGTGATTTGGACACCATATGGGTTACAAGATATTGTTCTCACACTAAAACTAATCTTAACATTTGTCAGCTGGAGATGGGATAGTGGAGGGTCCGAAGATGGTATCAGATTTTTCATAATAAGACAGTTCGCATTATTTAGAAGTACCCTTTTAATACTAAATTAATCCACGAAGAATAAAATCGTTGTGCGCCGCATTGTAACCTAACAAACATTCTTGAATCATTTTCGGTTTACGAGCTCTTGTTTTCAATCAGTTTATCTCGGAAAATGTAACTTTAACAAAAGTGTCGTCACCAATCACGCTCAAAAATCCTAAAAACAGCTTGCATTCTTTCATATGGATACCCGACCACTTTTGACGGCAACAATATATTTATGTTGTATTGAAAACCAAGTGTAACACTAATAAATTCAAAAACGTGGCATTAATACCTTTGTTGGAGTTTCTCTGTCAGATGCAGAAGTAGGAGGAGGTGGAGGAGGAGGTGGAGGAGGAGGCGGTGGTGGCGGCGGTGGAGGGGGAGGGGGTGAATGCGTTGATGTAGAAATGGTGGATGGTGATATTGGTGGAGGAGGAGGAGGTGGCGGCGGTGGTGGTGGTGGAGGAGGAGATAATGATAGCGAACTCCGATTAGCATCAGTAAACGAAAGAGCTTGTATGCTTGGTATTGTTGGAGTTATTAGGTCTGGCACCACTGGCAAGTCTGGGATATTAGTCACAGGTATCGATGGTGCTATGGTTGGACCTGTGTCTCCACTATATTCCAGATCGTCAGCAATTCCTTTAGAATGAATTAACCTTCGTTACATCACTGCAGCCAACAGCTTAGCAAGTAGCACTTCAAGATAATGAAATAACCTGGAAGGTCTGGTAAATCCAATGGCACATCAATTTCAGGTACATGTCCAAGACCAGGAGAATAAAAGTAGCCACCAGACACGGGTCGATCATAATGATCTTGAGTAATGGAAAAAGGTGCAGTTCCAATTCCCCTCTCTCCATTTTCATCCTCTTCCTGAAGAGTTTTTCTAGTTTTGGTAACTGCTCCCAGTGGATCCAATATCACATATTTTTTGTACCTTATAATGCAAATATGTTTAATAGATGCGCACCTTCTTTTAAGATACACGGTTTTAAACATTCACTTACGGATTTTCTGAAGTATTAAACAACAACAGAGAGCTAACTGACGTTATATCCCAAGGTAACTTTCCCAAACCTTCTTCTGGTATCTCTCTGGATTTTAACTGGCGCCTTCTAGATGCATCAAGACGGACATTGTAGAATTCTTGTTTTTCTTTTAATGTCTTTTCATTCACTGCAGAATGCGGTTCGTGAATGATGCTGTCCCTGAATGAGCACTGTAGCAAGTCAGCACTTGGATTCGCATAAAGTGATATAAAATAACTGAATTCTTCTGCAGCAGGAAACTTTGCGCCAGAGAATATCTACAGGAAAATGAAAATTGAAGGTACAGTAATGAGAAACTTGGTATCAAATTTTGACAGATTAAATTCTTTCGATTACCTACCTTAGTTGCCTTACTACTTCCTCTTATTTTGTCCACCTTTAATTTAGCAACCGTAAGGCGTTCATTAATAGCTTTCAATTGTCGTCTGTTCTCAGCAACTCGACTGCTAATACGTGAAAATACATCTTTTGCTATGCTATCAATGTAGTCCAATACATCTGCTATCTGATGAATTGTTTCTTCTCGTCTCAAATCTGATGGAATCAACGGCACCGTATACACAGGTCGAGACATAATCGCAATTAGGTAACCGGCTGATTGCTACAATAATTATTAACAGATTGTCATGTGGTTTCAAATCATGAATAACCATTATGACAACTTTATACTTATACTTACAGTATATCTTTTAAGTTCTGTTAGTTGGACATCAACAACTGCAAATACTCAATGTGTTTCACAATCGACACTGAAAAAAGGAACCTGTCCTTTAGCTCAACTTTTAAGAATTGGAGGACAATACAACGTCCTTGACCTTGTAATACGATTGGAATAATTCAATTTCGAAACGTCCGTGTTAACGTTAATTCTTGCAATAATATTGTTTTAGTAAACGAAATATTGGTAGCTTAAATTCACGTGATACATACCGTAGTCCACATGGTTGGAGGCTGGTGGCTTTACCTGTTGTCCGTCACCAGTTTGCAGAATGAGTTATCGTGGTGAGTAGGCCTACATCACTTTCATCCTTTTTGCAAAGTTTGATAATGAAATTGTCAAGTGAATATTATATAATTTAACACAAAACAATACAACTCATAATATCGAATGAAACGCCTCATTCGCTATACATATACACCACACTGCGGCACTTGTGTAGTTTAGCGGGTACAGCACACTTGAACAATTTAAAACGTACTACAAAGTGTGTACTTAAAAGTGAGCTTGTAAGTGTACAAATACCAAGTGTACCATGTTATACAGCAAAGTCATACAAGATATTGTCAGCAAAATAATGCAAACGTAATAAAAACGGACAGTGATAAAAATAGTGGTAAATCCGTAATTTATAACCATTTGTTTTACCATGACTACCGGTATTTTGATCACTGTCCGGTTTTATTAATGATTTTTCGATACGCTTTCCCTTTTACCCGGTTACTAATTTTACCTGGCGATTGAGGTGAAAGATGCATGCAATGAATTATCTTTTGTAAAGTACTTTTATAATGATCTCTACTTTCGGTCTTTCGGTTCTCCGGCCTTCTCGCCTTCGGCTCGAAGGCCTCCGCCCCGCGAACAGGATACATATCGATCCTGCGAATGACCTCGTGTAGCCAGGAATATCCCGTTTGTACGAATCTCGCTTTTCTAGGCACAGAAAAATCTCTGAAGAATTGCTTTAGCCCTGAAAAAAATGTTTAGTGATAAAAATACTTGTAGCCTGATTTTTAATTTTATTAATAATTAACCCATCGTTTCCCCTTCTAACCAACCTCCCCCATTATTTTTATCACTGTCCGTTGTTATTAAATTTGTATTACTTTGCTGACAATTTCTTGTATGACTTCGCTGTATAACATGGTACACTTTTAAGCACACTTCAAGAAATGTGGTAGCACACTTTTAAGTACACACTTTGTAGTACGCTTTAAATCGTCCAAGTGTGCTGTACCCGCTAAACTACACAAGTGCCCACACTGCAGTACTGTGACCTAACCCTTATCGCTGCTGATATTCTTCTGCAGCGTTTGTCATCTCATTTCGCCCCCTTTTCACAAAAATGGTTTAATCCTGCCGTCGGTTTTTAAGGCTATGAGATCGAATCCCATACGTGCCATGATAGTTCTCCAAATGATGTAATATATTATAGATAAAGTAATGAAAGCATGAGAGACACTTTCAAAACGGGAAACTCGATGGCGAATAAGGTTGATTTGATTCTTTCAGGTACAATGCCCCTATTTTAGATGAATTGTAGGGATTGGTCTCTTCAATCCCTTCCCCCTTTGCCGGATCGAGTACCCAATTGTCCCCTCGGAAGCAGAAACGCCGGACTACTTGGATAGTATTTTTAGCCGGAAACTTGGATAGTATTTTTTCGCAGCCGGCTTTGGGGCACCTTTTCTACGCCGTACACACTCCACGGTCTACGGTTTTACTTTCCATCTGACGGAAGAGGAGTTAAAGAAGTCATCCGTTTCGGCAAGATTCGATCTCGCTGCATATTCCATTTCTCAGTGCCGTAACGGGTTTGTTTGTTGTTGTTTTAGGGCCCATCGACTACAATGGTCATTAGGGCCCAACCGTAACGGGGGTATGAAGCGCCTGTGGCAAGTGTCTCACTTTCGCTTGCCCGTAACCCAATGATGACAAAAAACTTAAACATTTTGCGCCCCAAACCCAGTTGCGCCTGTGGCGGCCACCTTCTTCGCCACGCCCTAGTTACGGCCCTGCCATTTCTAACGCAAACACTTTTTCTTAAAAAATTTTAGGAGCTCTTCAAATTTCCGGTCCGACCTAAGAAGGAAGTTCAGAATACCCCTTCCATAGGATGAAGTAACACCGGCAAACGGAGCAAAGTTTCCAGGGCTCGCTTGGTATATGCGTTGTGAATCCGCGGCGCACTCTTCAGCATGCAGCTGCGCCCGGGGGCAACTGTCCCCCCCCCTCCAGCTACGCTACTGTATGATCGTAATCGTTCCTCTTACTGCTATGATAGTCCAAGTTATCCTGTTGGTAGTGGCAAACACGAACGAATTGTTGGACGATTTTCCGTAGCCGGCTGCCAACGTTATTTAATAGTTCCTATTTAGCTATCGTCATAGGGAAATTTCTTTACCGATTACAGGGAACGATTACTACACCTGGATCCGCGGTTCTAGGTTCGATATTGGGCTGAGACGGGAAGCTGTCTTTCGGGATAGAGATGCCCCGAGTGCGTCTTCCTTCGGATGATAAGTACAACCGAGGTGCCGTGTAGTATCATATACGATGGCATTTACACGTAGAAGAACATCCCGGGTAAATGAGGCACTCCACGGACGCTAGGCGAATTCCTACACCTGGAAATTTTGCCTCATTTACCCGGGATGTTCTTCTACGTGTAAATGCCATCGTATATGATACTACACGGCACCTCGGTTGTACTTATCATCCGAAGGAAGACGCACTCGGGGCATCTCTATCCCGAAAGACAGCGTCCCGTCTCAGCCCAATATCGAACCTAGAAGTGTCCATTCAGAGAGACAAGATGGGTATCCAACCTTGCCATAGGCGGGAGAAGGGGTTAGGAGTTGTAGGTTACAGGCAGTGCCGCATTTAATATATTGAGAGGCCCTAGGCTATTTCACTTTTGATGCCCTTTTCAAGCCCTTTTGAACCCCTTTTCTTAAGTTTTGAAGCCCGCTAAATGTTGAGGCCCTAGGTTTAAGCCTAATTAGCCTATTGGTTTAATTTTATTTCTTGTAAGAAAGGGTTTCTTTACGCGAAGTGTGTGGGGGGGAGGGGGTTATCGTTCATGTCGTTTCGGAATACGGTTTTACGGAATCGGAATGTCGGAATACGGAGGATGCACCCCAGGTTCTTTGCTATGCAACGGGTAGATGAGGCAAAACTTCCCAGGTGTGTGAAATTGGTGGCGTGCCTCAACGAACAGTAGATCGACGATAAACAAGCATGGGATTGCAGATTTGGTCGGCAGCCGGCTTCGTTAAAACACCGTCCAACAGTTCGCCCTTGTGTCCATCCGGAGCTTTTTTAATCTGTTATATCGTCAGGCCTGCCTGGGGTGATGACAGGGACTGGTTAGATGAAAGCAAACGTGGGAGAAGGTTGCATAGCAGGCGGAAGGCCAGTTCTCGTCTAATCACTGAAGTTAAGTAACGCAATCCCAGATAGTACTGGCATGGGTGACCGCTTGGCAACACTTGGTACTACTGATACCCAAAAATCGTCATAACAGCGTAGTGTCTCTGCAGACTGCATTGAAACTATGTAGTGGATAGGGCTTTAATGACTTTTGTAGTTGAAGGGCCCTAAAACACCAACAAATCAATCAAATGCATTGGACTCACATGTTCTACTACTAACATGGGTGGCCACTCGGGGAAGCGGCAAATTGCGTTGGACACCACAGTTCTCGTCCGATCACTGAAGTTAAGCAACGCAACCCCAACTAGTACTAACATGGGTGGTAGCTTGAGAAAACTGGGTACTGCTAATACCCAAAAATCGTCGTATTAGTGTAGTGTCTGTGAAGTCTCTGCACTAGAACTACACAGTGGACGGGGCTCCAATGACCTTATAGTTGATGGGCCCTAAAACACAAACAAGTTCCCGCTTGGGAACACTTGGTACTGCTAATACCCAAAAATCGTCGTAACAGCGTAGTGTCTCTGCACACTCTGCATTAGAACTATGCAGTGGATGGGGCTGTAATGACCTTTGTAGTTGAAGCGCCCAAAAACACCAACGAAACAAACAAACCCAAAAAATCGTCACAACAGCGTAATGTCTGTGCAGACTCTGCGTAAGGACTATGCAGCAGACTGGACTCTAATGATCATTGTAGTTGAAGGACCATAAAGCAAAACCGAAACAAGCTAGAAACATGAAAAAGTGACCATCACAGACCCGGTGGTCAGTTAGTCTACACAGTCAACTACTTTTCGCGTGGATTAGACCCAGTGCCGGATGCCAGGCCAGGCTAATTAAGCTGAAGCCTAGAACATCAACATTTAGCGGCTTCAAAATTTAAGAAAAGGGCCTCAAAATTGAAATAGCCTAGGGCTTCTCAATACCTAAATCCGGCACTGATTGGACCGACCCTCCTTGAGGAACATTCTTCCCCCTACACAGCAGCGTTGCTAAGGTTGGCGTCACCCGGTGCGGTGACACCATGGTTTCCCCCCCCCCCCCCTCTACCAAAAAAAAAAGCGCTTCTTCTGCTTTGATGTCACTCCCTTTTCTCATGGTGCGAGTGGTGTCCCCCGGTGCGGCCCGCACCCTCCTAGTAACGCCATGCCCCTACACATCCCGCCCGATAATGTTTATAGTTTGCGGAGATGCTCACAAGATGGCGTTATCCTTGGTTATCGCCTTGTCCATGTATTCGTCGGCGTTGCTCGCGTCTGGTTGCACAGTCTAGCTATTTGTCAGTAGTAACGGTTGATATCTAGTGATGAATAGGTTGGTTGTATAGCGAAATATATATATGTCTATAGAACTGGATAATACACGAAGAGAGTAAGAGTTTTTTTTTTGTTTAGAGAAAAATGAAATCGGTCGGTCGATGACAAAACGAGATATTATAGTCAGTCGACTTAGAAAAGTAATTGCGTGTGCTGCTTGCTGCTCATTGCGATTAATGATAAGACGTTAATCGAGTTAAAGCGAGAGAATCAACCTCCTGATTTGGAGCACTTTTTCCCCCCTCTCCCTCAAAGGCGGGAATGAATTATTGTTGTGAAGTAATATTTCAATAATGGTCCATGTTTGAAAAATGTAAATGTTTCGTGACTGCTAAATGTATGACAAACTTCAATATACCTTTGTTTTTTCGGATGTAAGAATGCAAAAAAACCGGCGACCAGATTAAATGATCGGCGTGCAACTTCACTAGTGTTGTTATTCGTGTCACTCATCAGCCGTGTGTGATATCCGGCAGAGAGAAAGAGATTTGGTCAACAATGAATTCTTTAATTTCTTCTAGTGTGGATAAAGGGTTGAATGTGATTTCTCCAGTGTCGAATTCGGCATCGGATCAGATGTATGATACGATTAACGACGACGACGATGATGAAGAGGAGGAAGAGGAGGAGGACGATGAGGAGCACCGTCCTCATCTCCACCACCACCATCACCACCTCGATGTTACTTTACAAGATGAAAATGTTAGTGTTTCGGATATTCATCGACTTCTTCAAGAAAAGGATCAAATGATTCAAAGACAATTTTTAGAAATTGAAGAATTAAGAAATCAAGTGTTGAATTTAAGTCAAGATCGAGATCAGTTATCTTGCGAAGTCAGTAAATTAAGATTCGAATTGGAAATGAGTGGTTTGAAGAGGTTGAGAGATGTAAGGTAAGGAAATATTTTGAATTTAATTTTCTCGTCTGAAAGTTTAAAAATTAGAGTAAGAAATTATTTCTGATTAGTTCATTAAGGACAAGTTCATGATTAAGAAAATTCTTGTATTTTTTTTAGTAATGTTAGTGGAATTTCTCAAAGACCTTGAGACTTTGTATTGTGTGCTCCATATTTGTCCCGCCATTGAGAAACACTTTAGGGGTAGAAAAAAGTGATGGGAAGGGAGGGTTAGTTCATTATGTTAATTTAATCAATTGTCCCACTTTAATTTTATTGCAATTTCATCGTTTCGAAATGATCATCTGCTAAATTCATTAAAATTGTTTTGTTTTGGGTAGTTGAAGGAAAAAGCGTAAGCACACATCCCCCATTTATGAGTGAACGGGGTTGAATGTTGGGAGAAGGCTTTCTTTTGAAGAATTGGACCTACATAGCCTATGTGTTGTTGAGTTTTTTTATTTGTGATGTTTGGTTGTTTATTGTTGGATTTGAAATCGTGAAATTGAACCGCTGTGTGTTTGGACAATCGACGATCATATGTATCCAACTTCAAATAGGAGTTAAATTTTCCTTTTGTTAACTGGTTGAATATGTGAGTGACACATTCAGATCTGATTCGACTACACTGGGATGTTTTTATTTTTTTTTTTTGTGCGAAAAAAAGGGGTTAAAAACGATTTTTGTCCTATGTTCATATCGGAAATCGAGTTGGGAAAGTGGGACTTGATGCATAGTGTGCTTTAGTAATATTTTTCCACCTTTTTTCCCCACTTTTATTATCTCCGTTGCCGATTTGTGTTACGCGGCTATTTCATAGAGTTCCATTCACGAATTACGTTTACCATCTTAGATTACGACCACCAGCTGCCGGCTGGCAGGACAAACTAGACGTCTCTGACCCGCACTACCGGCTATGAACCGCTAACTACTGTATTAATGGTGATAGTGTTTACCTAATATTAAAATACAAACTGATTTAGAGGCGTTTTGAAGTACGTGCGTCAGTGCTTCTAAGTTCAATCCTCAGGCAGGTGACATCTTTCGAGCGAGAAACTCGCAGTGCACCTTCAGTCGAATGGGTGTACTAGGAGAGAGCAGCTTATTGCGTTGGACACACCAGTTCTCGTCTGATCACTGCTAATACCCAATAATCGTCGCAATAGTGAAGTGTCGTGCAGTCTCATCATCATCTCACCCTTCTACCGCCTGAGGCAGGGTCGGGTCTGCGGGTTCTAATACTCCACTCCCGCCTATCCCCCACCAGGCCCCCCCTCCACCCCGCACGCCTCCATGGCCACCTGCACCGCCTGCTCCCACGTTCGCTTTGGTCTTCCTCTACCTCTGGTGTCCCCAATTACTTGCAACCCCACAATGGACCTAATAAGCTCCTCCTCTCCCCTCCTCATCACATGCCCATACCACCTCAACCGATTCTCTCTCATCTTTTCCGCAATGTCTCTCACCCCCAAGCTATCTCTAACGTAATCGTTTCGGATTCTGTCGGATCTAGACACCCGACACATGTAGTGCAGCATTCGCATCTCAGCTACTTGCATTTGCCTTTCATGGTTCTTCCTGACTGCCCAACACTGTGAGCCATACAGCATAGCGGGCCTAACGACGGTTCTGTAAACGTTGCCCTTCAAGTGTCGTGCAGTCTCTGCTCTAGAATTATGCAATGGACGGGGCTCTAATGACCTTGCAGTTGAAGGGCCCTAAAACACCAACAAAACGTGGCCCCCTTGTGGTGTTTACGGTGTCATCTGACGTTGTGTACTTAAGTGATGAAACACGTATATAAACCAAATTCCCAGGTGTAGGTGCTCGACCCTTCCAGGCGTACGTGAACATACCGGTAGTTGAATCCAGGAAGAAAATTGGCCGACGTTAAATAAGAGGAAGATGCTGCGTTAGTTCGGCAACCCGCTGCTTGAAACTACCGTCCAATAGATCAGCTGTGTGCCTCGATGTGGCAAAGTGGGTGCCGGTGATGATATGTATAAATGAAGAGAGCGCGGTCATAACAGTGTATGGAACTTTTCGAACACCTACATTTCTTTTGAAAGCGAAATGACGCTTTATAAAATAATGCTGTAAATTGGATAATTAATATGTTGCCAAATATTGTTTAGCTTTTAAATTTTCAAATTTACAAATTTTCACGAATAATTCGTAAAGTTATTTACCCGCCTCGGTGGCACAGTGAGTTGCGCGCTCGGAAACTGCGCCGGTAGTTGAAGGTTCGATAATGGACCGAGGTGAGTTGGCTTCTTTCGGGCGACGGAAAGGCGGCGAGTGCGTCGTCTTTCGGATGAAAAGTAAAACCAAGGTCCCGGGTGGCGTACGATGACCCTACACGTAAAAGAACCCTCTCTACTACGCAACGGGTAGATAAAGCAAAATTTCCACGTGTGGCAGCTCGCTCCCCGGCCTGGGTGGTGCTTCAACGAACAGTAGACCACGTTAAGACCACTACAAGCCCACGTTAAAGCAACTCTTAATCCTTTTCCCGCCCATGGCAGGGTTGGGTACCCATATTATCCCTCTGAATGGACACAAGGGCGATATAGTGGACATTGTTTTTCCGCAGGTCCCGTGTGGTGCACGGTGGCAGTTGCACGTAAAAGAACCCTCTCTACTATGCAACCGGTAGAGGAGGCAAAATTTCCGGGTGTAGGAGGTCGCAATGTAGGGGTTGCAGCTTTGGTCGGCAACCAGCTGTGGAAAAACACTGTCCAATATATTAGTCACGTGTCCATTCAGAGGGCCAAGATGGGTACCCGACCCTGCCATAAGCGGGAAAAAGGTTAGGAGTTTCTTGTTGCTAAAGATGATGACTGTAGAGCCTTGTCATGCGTGTCTGTGAAGGAATATTACTTTTAAGCACCATGTAGAAAAGGATACACCGCAACCTATTTTAGCAGAAAATCAGTTTCTCGCATGTTGGAAGTTGGTTTTTTTGATTAAAAAAATGGAAAATGCGTGGGTGGCTGCGTTTTACCGAAAAGTGTATGCAATTCCAGACATGCCTTCAAGTGATCCTTTCTTTACGTTGAATCCAGTGCCTTGTCGAACAAAAAGAAAAATTAGGGAATTATAGAAATGCGCTTATAATGTAATTTTCCAAACGTCATCAGCTTTTTTTACCCCGCTCCTTGCGGCGAGTGTCTGTCTGCCCTGACTACGGCCTTCATTGCAACTTTACAGCATACAGTAAAACCCCGCTATAACGATCTCGGATGTAACGAATTCCTGGATGTTACGAATGGTTTCCAAGGTCCTGGCAAAAGGAATAGTGAAAAGTTTGGGTAATTTGGTTGGATATAACGAATGATGGGCCTTATAAATAATTTTTATTTATGGATTTAACACAAACTTCTACTCATTGGTCACCGCGTATTGAATTGAACACCACTAACAGGCTGATGATATTAGAAACGTTCATTTTCTCATCATCATCGCCACCATACATGGTCGGGTATGCAGGTTCTAGCCCTACATACCTGCCTATCTCTCCCATGACCCCCCATTCACCCCACCATTACAATATCCTCTACCTCTGCAGGAATTAGATAGACTGGAGAAATACTCTCTCCCACTTCTTTACCTCAGAAGGATGAAACAGGACTCTACCTTTTCTATCCTTCACTGTTATGGCTCAGGGTAAATCTTTATCGCCCTATCCCTGGTCTTGGCCAGTCTGCATTCTTTCTTCATCCCATCCTTTGTCTATCATAGAGGACCTCGTACTTCTGGTGTATGACCAGTAGCATATTTTAGAATCATGGTCCCCTATCTCCATCCACCTATGGCATGCAGCCTTTTATTGTTTGGTGGCTGCCTCTATTGCATTATTCCACCACTATGTCTGCCAACCCTGGAGTGTACCTTCTACTCTAGCCTCGCCTAAAATGGCTTCCCCACATTTTCTAATTTTTCTGGCGAACCTGGCCCACACTGCATCAGCTGTCTCTTCCAAATCCCAGTCTACTTGCCCATCTGTTTCCAACATCTAATAACCTGCACTCCTCAAGAATTGACTGCCCTTCATTACTTAAGGGCAGTCATTACAGCAAACCAGTAGTCTGGGCGAAATACTAACTGAATGGAAAAACTAAATAAACGGGCATTAAAATACATAAGAAAAACATGCAGAAATGTTTCATTGGGATAAACACGAAAGTACACAAAGATTAGAAACCTAATGTTTTGCAGAACTACCAAAACCACAATTTCTTCATATTTGGGGTAATATCACAGACTACTGGTTAACTATCTAGGGTTAAAACAGCTTTCCTGGTTGTAACGAATTCCTGGCTATAACGAATGTGATTGCAATCCCCTACAAATTCGGTATAGTGGGGTTTTACTGTATTTCTTTAAAGGCTTGTTATTATGTGCCCGTTCCCAATGAGAGCGCTACCGTGCCATAGACACTGCAGTCTGAAACTATACTCATGCCAACACTGCCATACAGGCGTGGGCTTACCCCTGAGGTGGTATGCGGAATTAATCTTTAGCCCATCCGGGGACGGGGAAGAGAGTGCTTTCGTGCATTTATGAAACGCCCGGAAGCTCTGCTTATTGTCTCGTTGATATTGAACCATGTTGGGTGATCTGATCCAGTAGGCCTTACTCCTCACTCAAGAGCCACCGCCGTCTCGTCCACGGGAGCGACGAATTGCGTTGGACACATCAGTTCCCGTCTGATCACTGAAGTTAAGCATCGCAACCTCTGCTAGTACTGACATGGGTGGCCACTTGGGAACACTGGGTACTGCTAATACCCAAAAATCGTCGCATTAGTGTAGTGTCTGTGCAGTCTCTGCATAAGAACCAAACAACAGAAGCCGTCCCGTCCAACAGAAATCGCATTTGAAACGTTCCTTTGTGCTTGACGAAACCATCAGCCAAGATTCGAACCTCACAAGTCAAGCACACAACTGCTGAATCACTGAGGCAAAGAGGAGCATCTTTAAGTCTTTGGGACAAGTTGAGATTTAGCTTGACCGTAGTTGACGCTACCATCGTTGGAGAGAACGGATATTTGACGTAGTTTTGTTGTCCCCCAGATCCGTTATTCCTTTACCCTCCACCTAATTACTCGTTTGACGTTTCCTGGGAAAATGAAATATGGCTGCTAAATGAAATCATCCGGTTTCCTTATCAAGAGAGAGATTTCTTGCCAGTAGAGCTGCTGCTACAACTACACCTTGCACGTATTATGAGAATGGCACTTACTCATAAAGGGTGAAGGGAAATAACATGGCGGTGTTCTAAGGTTAGTTCGTGGATGGATGGTGTGAAGAAACGAGACAGTTTTATGAGATAGAAATGCCAAATTCTTAGGAAGCCCATAATTTGATGGTGGCAGAAATAGGGGAGAACCTTAACGACAGAAACACTGGAGTCGAATTAAAAAGCTGGGAATAGTCGAAATTGACGATCGTCGTAAACAATGCACTCGTACTTTTATTAGAATTTCTAAAAGTAGGCCTGACTGACGTTAACAAGAGTCTCTGGTTCCTCCTTGCAACAAATGCTCAGGGAAACTTGAATTAATACATCGTCTGTCAAAGAAGAGTGATTTTGGTTTGGTTAACGTAGACATATTACGGCTTCTACCGGTCGCGAAGAAGAGGGCTAGATGCCATGTCAATATTTTTTTCGGCAGGAGATCTCTACTTCTGGTATGTGAAGCATTTTTTTCCGACGGAAGCATAGTGTCTGTCAGTGACATAAAATGTCCTTTTTTTAGCGTGTTTTTACCCGTGGAAAAAAATAAGTTACGCCTCTCCTGGTCCTGAACTTAGAATCTTTGATTCATGCTGGAATTTCCCTCCCCGACCCACGTAGGTGGTGCACAAGGCAGCATGCTCGAGTACTCAGTCAATGGATTCCAAGTTCGATACTGGAGAGCGGTTGTATTTCGTTAGACACACCAGTTCTCGTCTGATCACTGGTTAAGCAACGCAACCCCGGCTAGCACTAACATGGGTGGCCGCCTCGGTAGTGTCTGTGCAGATCCTGCATTAGAACTATGCAGTGGACGGGGTTCTAATGACCTTGTCGTTGAAGGGGTCTGACACCCGCACGAGAGAGGGAGGTATCGAATGCGTCTTTCGTGGTGGGTACGTGTGGTGAACGATAGCGTTTGTACGTAAAAGAACCTTCTCGAGTATGCAATGTGTAGATGAGGCAAATGTCCAGGTGTAGGAACTCGCTCCTAGCCTTGGTGAGATACCCCAACCAGGGCCGGCGCTATATTTTGTGGAACCCTGTGCAAAATAGTAGGCTAAATGTGTTCGTCATAAGCAGGCCCTGCGGCTGAGGGGGCGGCTTATTGCGTTGGACACACCAGTTCTCGTCTGATACCTGACGTTAAGCAACGCAACCCTTGTTAGTACTGACATGAGTGGCCGCTTGGGAAAACTGGGTACTGCTAATACCGCATTAGGGTAGCGTCTTAGCAGTCTCTGCATTAGAACTACACAGTGGACAGGGCTCTAATCACCTTGTAGTTGAAGGGCCCTAAAAGACCTACGAACCAACCAAGCCCTTCGGCCGCGGTACGGCGGCGGCACCCCTGTGCCGTCATCACAAAGTTCGCACACCCATCACACTGGCCTTGGCCTTAACGAACAGTAGACCGACGACAAATAACCTAAGGGTTGTAGTTTTGGTTGCCAGCCGGCTGCGGAAAATCGCTGTCCAATAGATCACACTTGTGTCCATTCAGAGGGACAAGATGTGTACCCGACCCTGCCATAAGCGGGAAAAGCATTAAAACTTGCTTTTGCTATACTAGTGTACTGTAGAAGATTGGTTAATTCGTCTTTTACTCGATTTTGAATATGGGTGGCGGTTGACTACAATTTCCGATTTCAATTTACGTACAATATATTAAAGGAAGTTTATCGGATCATTTGCCAGTGTCTAAAGTGGCAAAAATTAATATTTCAAGCTTTAATATGTCAGCGTTTCAATTCATATTTGCAATAATTATAGAATTACTGTAACTTAAAACGCCGTTTGAAACTAAAGTTCCCATAGGAAGTATACGGCAGCGATCGTGCTGCCCCTATCGAATAAAATAAACTACAGGAGTTTAGCATTTCCTTCAAGAATACAGGGATACGTTTTCTGTAGGTTTTTGAAGCCGCTTGTAGTGCCCCTTTAAAATTCCAATTGGTGTGCGCATTTACTTATTGAGGTCAACGTATTCAAGAGTAAGCGGGTTCGTTGCTGGCTGGTACCACACAAATGTATATACAGTATGTGGCTTCAAGATGTCCGCCTTTCCGGGAGTCCTGAACACAAATTGATTTAATCAAGATTTTAAGATGAATGCATGAATTAAATAGCGGTCTTGAGATGATTATTGGGATATTTCTGGTATTTCCGGATTTGTTTTCTATCTCCTAAGTAGAGTGGTCACATGGTCATGGATGTAGACTAATTCCTGAACTCCTACAGAGATTGAAAGCTATGGTGTTGCAGTTTCACTCCTCAAACTGCACCTTCCGCCGGAAATAATTATGCATGCGCTCGTTTCTTTCAGTGGCGTACTAGTTTTTCAGGTTCGATACTGAATCGGTATGGGCCAGCTTCTTTCGGTCGAGAAGCTCCGAGTGCGCCTTCCTTCGGGTGAGAAGTAAAACCGAGCTTCCGTGTGGTGTACTATGGCTTGTGCAGGTTAAAAAAACCCTCTCTATTATGTAACGGGTAGATGGGGCAAAATTCCCAGGTGTAGGAGTTCTCTTCCTGGCGTCGGTGGGGTGCCCAAACGATCAGTAGGCCGACAGTGCATAAGAGTGGGAGTTGCAGCTTTGATCGACAGCCGCCTGCGGAAAAATACCGTCCAATAGATCACCCGTGTGTCCATTCAGAGAGACAAGATGGGTATCCAACCGTGCCATAAGCGGTAAAAGGGGTTGAGAGTTGCTGTTTTGCTTTTAAAATCGGTTATAAAAGTGGGTAGGAGAAACTTGTAAAAGAGTTGCCCTGCTGTCAACGAAGTGCGCACCAGGTTCGCATTATTCGCAGTACATCCTGCAATCATCTTCCCGCCTATGGTAGGCAGGGATTGTTACCCTTCTGTTCTCACTGTACTGGTGACGCACTAGGGGAAACTATTGGATAATAATTTTAATCATCCGGTTGCCGACCTAATAGTGTAATTTCTTGCTTATTTACTGCTGGTCGTGGGATCAACTTTCTTCACCGACGTCAGAGGGCGACGAAGTGTTGCCGATGTACACATAATTTGACTATGTCGAATGGGGTGTATTATGCCCGGGTGATATCAGTTTGATAATGAGAGTGCAAGTTTAATATATTTGAAGGCCAGCACGATTTTTATTACGGTAACATTCCGCTGGTAACAGAGGGAGTGCACTGATGTCCTCTCATCCTATTCCCACGGGACGCGTATAAGTAGGGATTGGAATATCAGGCAGGCAACCCCAGTTATTTACGAAATGTCGTCCAATATTGCAATTTTCATTGATATGTCGTAAATAGCTGACAACTATCGTATCGCACTCTATCTATCTGCAATTTAACATGTATATTTCAGGAAATTTACGAGGCACGAAAAAATGAAAAATATTTTTGATAAATCGTTAAGATAGGACAGAAAACGATGCGCTCAACGGCACTCATGTGTATCTGTTAACGAATGGCGGTGTTATTAACGGACTCGTCTTGAGCTTGTAATAGTCGTGCTCGTTTACCAACGGACGTTGTCTTCAACCGGTTACAATTTAAATACTTGATAACGAGCGTCGTAAAATATCTTTTGACATCCGTTAATTTAACACTGATATCACTGGTTTAGTCCTCATTGGCATATTACTGCTCCTCTCCTCCTTTTTGAATTGATCCCTGCCAAAACTAGGGGAGTAGAAAGGAGAAACGAGCTACTAAATCTAGAAAATTTGTCAATTGCCTCCTCTCATCATCATTATTTCTTTTCCCTCTTCCTGTCAAAGGCAGGATCGCGTACCTCTTAGTCCCTTTTGTTGGTGTTTTAGGGCCCTTCTACTACAAGGTCATCACAGCCCCGTCCTCTGCGTAGTTCTAATGCATAGACTGCACAGACACTACACTAATGCGACGATTTTTGGGTATTAGCAGTACCCAGCTTTCCCAAGCAGTCACCCATGTCAGTACTCAATGGGATTGCGTTGATTAACTTCAGTGATCAAATGAGAACTGGTGTGTCCAACCGGTGTTCCTTTTGTGTTAGACACACATCTGAAGGACTGTTACTCAACCGGCTGTGGCCCAGGGCTCGAAAACTCCTGCACTCCCTATAGAGTGGGGCATCTCTAGTTGAGGGAGCGACTTATTGTGTTGGGCACACCATTTTTCGTCTGACCACTGAAGTTAAGCAACGCAACCACAGTTAGTACTGACATGGGTGGCCGCTTGAGAAAACTGGATACTACTAATACCCAAAAATCGCCACATTAGTGTAGTGCCTGTGCAGTCTCTGCGTTAGAACTACGCAATGGAAAGGGCTCTTACGACCTTGTAGTTGAAAGGACCTAAAACACCAACAAACCGATTGTTGTTGTTGTTTGTTGGAGTTTAAGGTCCCGTCAACTACGAGGTCATTAGAGACCCGTCCACTGTATAGTTCTAATGCATGGACTGCACAGACACTACACTAATGCGACGATTATTGGATATTAGCAGTACCCAGCTTTCCCAAGCGACCACTCATGTCAGTACTAACTGGGCTTGCGTTGCTTAACTTCAGTGATCAGACGAGAACTGGTGTGACCAACGCAACTCGCCGCTCCCAACAAACCGAACCTCTCTAGTTGCAGGTGATATCAGGTCCCAGTTATACTTAACCAAACGATAGAAAGCTCAATTCTCTGAGCGGCTGCACTGCGTTGGATACACCAGCTCTCGTCTGATCACTGAAGTTAAAACTCAAACCCAGCTAGTACTAGCATGGGTGATCGCTTGAGAACACTGGGTTCTGCTAATACCCAAAATCGTCGCAGCAGCGTAGTGTCTGTGCAGACTTTGCATTAGAACTACGCAGTGGACGGGGCTCTAACGACCATTGTAGTTGAAGGACCCTAAAACACCTATGAAACGGCACTCACGTCTCTCACCGGCGCTCAGGACTCGTTGAGTCCGGCACTTCCAGGGGGAACCCTGCTAGGAGTTTTGCTAATGACCTTTAGCATCTTATCTAGGACTTTTTTCATTGGCCCTCTGACATAGAACGGGTTAAAGTAGGGCGCATTTACAGCGAGAATGACGTGGGGCATCACGCTTGGACCTCCAAAAATTTGCCTATTTTCTTCATAGCTGGTCCTCTCTTGCCTATTTCACGCAATATCGTTTCAGTGGATGACGAGGGTGGTCATCCGTTGGGTACTCGAATTCAAGATGGAGTCGAACTCGCAGTTCCACGTGGATGGATTCTAGCCAGTGAACCGGCAAACGTTAAAATGGGGGTTGAAACGTGAAGTAAAAGGGAATTTGGAGAGAAAATGTCTTCTTCCCGCCCTGCCTCTGATACATCAATGTTTGTACTGCAAATCAGATTACTGATTGGACTGAACACGTGACTCGGCAATTGGTTCTTTCCTCAAATATTTGCTTTTTACTGTGACAGCGGTGCACTCTTTTAGTCTGCCAAAATTCGTGGGGTCAGCTAATGGTCATCTTTAGAAAATCTCATTAGTAAGAGAAATCAAACGTTGATCCTATGAATTATTTGATGGGAAGTGCAATTGAAATGGTTACATAACTACATTCCGTCTTGTTAGCCTTAAGTGAGATCCAGCATTCCGATAGTGCCTAACTTAGGGTGTTTCCTGTAGGATGGCTCGCTCAGTGGTCAGCTGAGGCTGAAGACTTCCTTAGCATCTTCCGTCAGACAGTAAAGCCGTGGCCTCCGTGTTGTGTGTACGATGTCACCTTTTTTCGTTTCATTGGCGTTTTAGGACCCTTCAACTACAATGGTCATTAGAGCCCCGTCCACTGCGAAGTTGTAATACAGAGTCTGCACAGACACTACGCCGCACTGTTGCGACGGTTTTGGATATTAACAGCACCAAATGTTCCCAAGCAGTCACCATACGATGTCACCACTGCGCGTTCGAGAACCCTTTCTACACTAAGACATGCATGTAGATCAAAAAAATCCTTAGGTGTATGAGCTCACTCCTTCTCCGGGCGTCGGTGACCGGAAGTAGACCAATGGAGAAATTAGGCTTGGCGTTAAATAATAATCATGGAATTTCAGAACGTCCTAGTGTCGGTAAACATTTGCATTCTCACGGGCCTAGGCAGGGAATTGGGTACATAACCCATTCTGCAGTCTAATTTGGCAGTCGCGTTCGCAAGAGTCTCTAGAGGTTATCCACCCTGTGATGACCTCTGGAGACACTTGTCATTTTTATATACTTTATTTGGGTCCAGAATTAATCCAAAAATGGTCGCGAAGGTCTTGCTGCTGACCGGAAATAGTGAAAAACTACACTTTTTGATTTTCGAAGAGCAGAAAAGTTATCATCCAATACTATGAAGGGGGAATGGTGGATGGTTGTGAAGATGACGTATTTCTGGAATAAGCCCATTCATTTTGGGGTTTCTTCTTCAAGATGTTCACGGTCTTAAAATACTCGTAGGAATGCACTCATTTCTGAAAATAAATTAACTATTGGAATCTTAATTAAACCTTGTCTGAAATTCCCGTGATGCTCCAAAAATACCAGAAATTCTCATGGAAACCTGTGCCAAAACGATCGCTGTTGCATGCTGAAGACTTATTAAATTTACATTGAGATGCATTGGAAGTTTGATTGGACCAAAGGACTTCGGGCGTTTTTTTTCACTAAATTGTTCTTCATGTGATCGACCTTATTAGATCCCTTAAGTCCTACTACTGCAGCCTGCGTTTCCCGGTAGTCTGATGTACTGATTTGTGTACTAGGAGAGAGCAGCTTATTGCGTTAGGCACACCAGTTCTCGTCTGATTACTGAAGTTAAGCAACGCAACCCCAGCTAGTACTAACATGGGTGGCGGCTTGGGAAAACTGAGTATTACTAATACGCAATAATCGTTCCATTAATGTAGTGTCTGCACAGTCTCTGCACTAGAGCTATGAAGTGGACGCTCTAATGATCTTGTAGTGAAAGGGCCGTAAACACCAACGAAACAAAGATAAAAGTAGTGTACTAGGGCTTTGAGATTTTGACCCTGGCCTTTTGCTGGGGTATTATTATAAAGGTAATTGTAACTAGGGCGACACATTTCAAAGGGGCGGCTAACTTCAGAGGTAGTTCCTTGCCATGCAGTTTGTCGATCATTTTAAAATGTTCATAGTTCCGGGCTTCCCAAACTTTTGATTGGTGGGGCCTTTTCTAATGTTGGCTTCCTCGAGGCGCCTTGTTGCTTAACCTTAGCAATGCATTGGTCTTGAGACAAATGCCAAGGGCGTGAGGGACGCTTCGGTAATTTAGAACCGCATTACTTTTAATGGGAGGGCGGTGATGGACCCACTTGCCTAGGGCGCCTGAAACTCACGAGCCGGGCCTGGAGAAGAGTCTTTCTTCCGTGTAATGACGGAGTCGGGGGTATTATTATGTCCGGTTACATTATTATTACCGTATTTTGCTGGTCTCTGGCCTGGTGTGCGGGATGTGACATGCCGCCGACAGTTATTGTCCCATGAGTGCTCTTCCTCTTCAGAATTCTATCCCTTCTGTTGCGCGCTCCTCCTTTCCCCGCTCCTCTTTTCCTCATGGGTACCAAACCCTGATGTAGGCGGGAAGCTGGGCTTGTGAAAGAAAGAAAAAAAAGAGGCTTGGCAGGTTTCATTTTTTAAAGGTTGCTGTTGTGTGGGTGTCAAGGGCAGATGGAATTAAAAATGAATATTTTAAGAGTAGGTTGTACGTGGGTGACATTTTGGAACAAAAGACGACTAGACTTGGGGTGGTATTGGTATGTCGTGAACCGTAGGGAGAAGGAGGAAGGTTAAGTCCATCGGGACGATGTGCGTTATCAGGCGCAGACAGATTAGAAGTAGCCTGGCGCAAACAGGGGTGCAAGTTGACGGCGGGACGCTACCCTGGGAGGGGAATAGAGCGTTAAAGTCGCAGACCGGACCCTGGAAGGAGAATGGAGTGTTATGATGGAATTGTTCCGAGTTGTAGGATATCCAACATCCTCTTTCGACATCTTTTACTCGTCAGGCTTACACTAGACTTTGATCCGTCTGCGTCAAGGGGGCACGCCTTTAGACATCGTCCCGTCTAGCTCATTCATAATTGCCTTGATTGCTTACTCCATTTAAGGGTCACTAAGGTTTGTCGACGATTAATTTTCCTATAAATAGCAATTTCAGGCCAGTGACTCTTGTCGATTCATTTTCCGCCTCCATTTTTGCCAGCGCCAAATGGAGTCGATGAAGATAATTGACTGAGACGTGTCTTCGGTTAACGAGGTTTGAAAGTCGATCAAGGTTTAAATTACCTCGTTGGTAAGTTGACGTTCACGAAGAAGGCCATAAATTGGTGAAAACGAAAAGGGTTAAATGTGCAGCTAGTTCAGGCATTTTAATTACTGCCTGGCTTACCAATACGTCGTTTGGTAGCTCCTGCATATATCGAGGGTGTCGTCTTTATGTTCCTAGTGTTCTTAAATTTTGAAAAACGAGTTCCTAAATTTGGGGACGAAGACAAACTCACGTTTTCTTATTTAGTATAGAAAAGAAAAAGTCTCGGTAATTAGCGATGGTCTGCCATTATGGGTTTTCACCTCCTTTTACCGCCATGAATTACTTTGCCAGGTTCCTCTTTCCGGTTTCCAGACTTCATTAGAAATTCAATAAATTTCTTCACTAATGATCTTACTGGGTGGCTTGAGAATTAAAAGGCATTTGATTTACCTGAACGCATCTAATGACCTTCTTTCTTTTAACCCTTTTTCCTTTTGTGCCATGGTCGGGCACCCCCCATTTGTCCCGCTGGAATCCAGAGAACTATGAGCAAGTATGCCTCATGGTTACCAAAATATTTGACTTCCACTCAGATTTTCTTCACCACGTAAGTTAACATGCCATAAAATCATGTCTTAAGATGCTAACGTGAAAATGGTAACATTTTTGGACAAGTCAGTACTGCCCACGTTTGAACTTCGATGATGGTGCAGCACTTGGGTGTACGCTGTTCAAGTGGTTTCAAATGGCGGTCACACTCTACTTATGGATACAACCTCATTATCCTTTCCTGATATTTAAATAAGCTGTGTAGGAGTGACATCGATTTCTCGACGACCGTGGGCCCACCCTATCTCGGGAATGGCATACCAAGGCCGTTGATAACTGTCGCAGAGGAACATAGCGTCTCAACTGACTTGACAATTATTTTATATTGGTTTAGTTATGTACGGTATGGTCCCTACTGTTGTCTTTTTCATCTAGCTTTCCATCATTCCCTCCTTCAATCCCCTATGTCCCCGTCCATGTCCCACTGTACAACCTACCTTACCACTTGGTGATCACTCTCAGGTCATTGCACTTGTGCTTTATCTCTCCTATACATTGTTTTTCAAAGTCCCCCTTCCCTCCACCACCATCATCATCATACCCTTAAGGGGAGCGGCGAATTGCGTTGGACACACCAGTTCTCGTCTGATCACTGAAGTTAAGCAGCGCAACCCCAGCTAGTACTGACATGGGTGGCCGCTTAGGAAAACTCGGTACCCGCTAGTATCCAAAAATCGTGGCATTAGTGCAGTGTCTGTGCAGTTTCTGCATCAGAACTGCACAGTGGACGGGGCTCTAATGACCTTATAGTTGAAGGGCCCTAAACACCAACAAACAAACAATCATACCCTTATTCCGCCTGTGGCAGGGTCGGCCGGTCCCACCAGGTCTCCGTCCACCTCGAAACTACCATATTTTTACGGACAACCTGCTCTCAAGTCTGCTTTGGTCTCTCTCCACCCCGAGTGGTTCCAACCACGTGCATTTCTGTAATGGACCTAACGAGTTCCTCCTCCCCTCTTCGCATTACGTGTCCATACCACCTCAATCTACTCTCCGTCATTTTTAGCGTGCTCAATAACTGCGTCAGGGGTTTTACGTTCGATACTAGACCGAGATGGATCGACTTCTTTTGGGGCGAGAGAGCTGCCCCGAGTGCGCCTTCCTTTGGATGAGAAGTAAAACGGATCTCGTGTGGTGTGTGATGGAACCCTCTCTACTATGCAACGAGTAGATGAGGCAAAATTTCCATGTGTAGCAGCTTGCCCCCCTCCCCTCCGGACGTCGGTGAAATGCCCCAACGGACTGTAGACCGACGGGAAATAACCATAGGAGGTTGTAGCTTTGGTCGGCAACCGGCTGCGGCAAAACACTGCCCAATACCTATATCATCCTTGTGTCCATTCAGAGGGGCAAGTTGGGTACCCGACTCTGCCATAGGCGGGGAAAGGTTGAGTTGCTTTTTAATGGAATATGACATTTCCTTCAAGTGTGCATCTTCGTGATTCGGTGTTTCTTGGTCACTTCGCAATCAGCACTTGGTCCCTAAATCCGTTTGTGACCACGTATCGATGTTAGGTTTTTAAATGTCCTCTACGTATATACTCTTTATCCCTAGTTAGTAGTTGGTAATCAGTGAAATGATCGCATAAACCATTGGCAGTCGGCTGTCACCAACGCAGTGGACAAATGTCTGTCGGACACTGAAGGGTGAACTGGGTGATGCTAAATCCCCTTTCTGAGTTCGCGTTTCACTCAATAGGGGCGGCATGATCGCTGCTGTGTATTAACTATGAACCATTTTGACGATTTTTGAATCCGGCTTTCTGTGATATAATATGCAATTAATAGTGATTCGGTTTTAATGCTTGATTTTTCGATAACATTTTAATAATTCAGTTTGTCAGGCTTCAATATCTCGAAACGGTAGAAAATGAAACAATGTTGACTGCATTTAAACTATGAAAATCTAAACTTGAAGCACTGTTGGCAACATATTAAAGCACGTAAACATTATTTAAATATTGATTTTGGGATATTAATTTCTTTAAATTATTTCGTTTTTTTTTTTCAAAACAACTATTGTTATTCGAAAGGTTTCATAAATTATATATGAAGGAATATCCTGCCTCTAACGACAAGAAAGCAAACTAATGTTATTCACCGCGAGGGCCCTCCGTAAAATGCCCCTTCTACAGTACTTGGAATTAGTATTGAAACGTGTGATCTAAATGCGATTTAGACTTTAAATCGAGACATTTTTATGCTAAAATGAAAAGAAGTATGACGTTAAGATGATAAATGGCCGAAAGTAGGGGAAAAAAATAGAAGATAAACGGCCAGAATGTAAAAACGAGAAAACATTGTTATTGATTTCTATTTCTAGGCCCACTAAATACAAACTAGTCTCTTTATAATACTTAAGTTGTAACGTCAGTTGCTATTTTAGGTAACTACACAGTTGCACTATGACTATGCACCTCTGAACATATACAGTCGACTCCAGTGGCGTAGCCAAGGGGGTATACACCCAAACGACAGTCATATCCCCCCTTCAGGAAATCCTGGCTACGCTACTGGTCGACTCTCGTTATAACGAACACGAAGGGGATGGGCAATTCGTTCGTTATACCAACAGGCAGAGCTGGCGTGAAGAGGGTTCTGCGCGTTCGCCGAACCCGGCCCCGGGCCCAGTTTTGGTTTGTTTTGTTGGTGTTTTAGGACCCTTCAACTAAAGGTCATTAGAGCCCCATCCACAGTAGTTCTAATGCAGAGACTGCACAGAAACCGCACTAATGCGACGATTTTTGGGTATTAGCAGTACCCAATCTTCCGAAGGGGCCACTCATGTCAGTACTAACTGGGTTTGCATTGCTTAACTTCAGTGATCAGACGAGAACGTATTAATGTATCTAACGCATTAAGCCGCTCCCGAACGCAATGGCGATCTGTTGGACGATATTTTGACTCAACGGACCAAATTATCAATTCTGAATGTCGTTAAAAATCAAGGACCCGGGATTAAGTGATATATTTCAAGAATGGCTACCATAAAACTGCTTTTTCTGTAATTTTGACATGATTTTTTTTTACTTAATCGTGTTTATCAGTTATCTGGAATTGTTGTCATCAGCACGCATGGGTAAAAGAGAGAGGGGGCAGGGAGAGAGAGAGATGGCAGCAGGGAAATACAAGAGGCTTGCCAACTATAAAAGCAATATCTAGCTGAAATTGCTGTCGTAAAAATATGAAAATGATTCTTCTCTTGATAACGTTTCGAGATGGAGCAAGAGATTTTTGGTGTTTTTGTTGTTTTATTTCACCATGTAATAAGTTTTGCATGAAATTATTTGATTGTTGGTGCAGTTAATAAATCGGCTATTATCATTGGGATACCAAAATGGATACCATTTTAGGGACAACAGTATTGATATATATAAATCTTCAAATCGAAACTAGTGTGTGGGTGGTGCATGAGTTCTCTTGAATATTTATCACGGGCCGATGACGTTGGAGTGGCTATTATTGCTTGTTTTACACTGGTCCTAAGGGACAGACAGACTTCTTTTGTTCAAGTAGGGCATTGATTCCTCTATTTTCAGGGTTTCACACATCCACTTTTCCTCAGCTGACCAATCGATTTTCTCAGCTTTGGGAAACAATTTTAGTTGCGAATGAAAGGGATATTTTGCTTGGTCAGCGTTGGACAGGCCCACCAAGGTGCCAGTTTTGTTTCGATGGAGTTTTAGGGTCTTTCCACTACATGGCAATTAGAACCCCGTCCACTGCGTAGTTGTAATGCAGAGACTGCACAGGCACTACACTAATGCGACGATTTTTGGGCATTAGCTGTACTCAGTTTTCCCAAGCGGCCACCCATGTCACTACTAGCTGGGATTGCGTTGCTTAACTTCATTGATCAGATGAGAACTGGTGTGTCCAACGCAATAAGCTGCTTCACACGGTGCCAGGCTTTCCTCGGTGTGCCGTCAACCAACTTTTATTTAAATGGTCACCAACCGTTACTGTAGCCGATTTGTTTTTGTCCTCTGCCTTCATATGACGTAATGTAACAATATGAATTTTTTAATCTTAAAACTCACTATTGTGTTTATGGGGTTTTCTTGGGGAGGGTGGAGAATGTCCTCTGTAATGGCAATGTTGGAACGCTTTGTCCTGAACGATGACCACATGTTTTTGTATGACTCAGGAAGTTGTGGCACCATTAGGCGCCAATATCTCACTAAAGTGCTTTATTAATGAGCTAAAAAAATTGGCCTCAGAGCCAACAAAAAAGGCTGCCAAACGTCTAAAGTACACAGGTTCCGTGCGCCAGAGAGATTACAGGTTTGATACGCCAAGTCGGACGCCTCCCCCTCTTCCCACAGTTGATGAAGGGTTGCCAAATGTTGGTCATCATTGTTTGAATTACAGTATATCCGGCAATTTGGCGTGCGACGTTTATTGTAGTGGTCGCTGGTTCCCCTTGCGCAAAAATTATCTTATCCAAGCCTCTGTCAGCTGAATGCATCATTCTGGTTAGCTACATATAGGACCTACTATACACCAGGCTTGTCAATCGTGGGCCTTGTACAGGCAAACCTGCGACCCTCCAAAAGGTTTCTACAGCATTTCATAATTACCTGCTTGCTCTCAAAGCGATGAATTTAAATTGCGCATGCTCCACAATCTAACCAAACTATTTCTAACTTTATTCATCAATGTTGTTAAAAGGGTAGTATGCTCAAATTAAACAACTCCTAACCCTTTTCTTGCCTATGGCAGGGTCGGGTACCCATCTTATCCTTCTGAGTGGACGCAAGTGGATGGTGTTTTTCTTAATCGGCTGCCGACCAAAGTTGCGACCCCTATGCTTATTTATCGTCTGTCTACTGTTCGTTGAAGCACTCCACCCTGGCCAGGGAGCGAGCTCCCACACCAGGGAATTTTGTTTCATTTACCCGTTGCGTAGTAGAGAGGGTTCGTTTACGTGCAAATGGCATCGTACACCACACGAGACTTCGGTTTTACTTGTCATCCGAAGGGATGAGAAGTCCTCTCTCCCAAAAGATGTCAATCCACCTCAATCCAGTCGTTGAGAAGCATAGACTGAAGGCTAGAATTGGCAGACTTTCCTGGAGAAATGATGATCCACCCCTTGATCGCATTTTGTAAATAAAACGCATCTTCTCCACATTTTAGTGTTGAATTGCTGGATGGGGTAGGCCAGAAATAATTCGTTGGTGGTAGATTCGATCCTGGCTGAGGCGGAAGTACCAAGTGCTCCTTCGGTCTGTCGTATACTGAAGGTAACTTGTCAACGTCGGGTGAAGGGGCGAGCTATTACACCTGAAAAGCTTGCCAATTTGCACGTACTGTATATTTTACTTCGTGCGCTCCGGCTTTGCAGTCAGCGGAAGGCGCACTGAAACCTCTCGCCAAAAATAATCTCTGCCGCTTTAGACAGAATTAAATCTATAACCATGACCTCTGCGACGCCATTGAGAGCCCTTTCGTCATATGGGAAGTAAAGCTGTGACTTAATGTGGTTTGTGCGATGTTTTCTGCACATCAAAGAAGCCCTTTATATATTGAATGCAGTATTACGAGTAGATAGGCAGGATTCCCAGGTGTAGGAATTCGCCACCCTGGTAAGTAGTAAGTTAATTCAACAGTAGACAAGCTGAAGTTAAACCGCCAAATATTCCAAAGAGCAGAGGCTAGCAATGGAACCCGAAATTGTCACATGTAACAAGCTTAGCACATTCAGTAGACTAACTTTGAAAGTTTTATTTTAAATGATGAAAGCAGCTTTGTTTTGTGACAGAAGAAAGAGAGAGTGCCTCACTGATGCGTGCCACCAGGAGGTAGCAGGCGTTCATGCAGAAAGCCATAGGTCAAATATCATCGGTATATTCTGTGCTGCTGCAGTCGATTAGAATTATTAATGTGCTGCCAGAGTGTGCAAATGTATTCCTAAATGATCCTTGTGTGAAAAGCGAAATTAGGATCTCTTTTCTTGAGATACATATATAGAAAGAAGCTAATCTTCTGATGGCAAGAATGGCTTAGGCCCAATCTGTTTGTCGTCAGGTTTTGTACGCTCGCATTCTGATTATCATCCCGAATGATTGGAGGAAAAGAAGAGGGAGGACTAAGCGGAAGAGGAGAAGCTGGAAAATATCCAGGGATTTCATTGAAGATGCCAAATCAGCGCTTGTAGGTCTAATGGATGGTTTGAAAAAGAAGCTTAAGTCAGTGTCTGTGCCCTTTTCTTACAGAAATGAAGCTTCTTCCTGCGTTGCAATCTTCGCGAGGACTTGATCAAGAATAGCTATCAATGTAAGGCAGTTGGGGTCCGTCGCAAAACACGCCTAATTCACACAGCTTCTTTAGCAGTATTAGCGCTGTTTTTCGTACGAGTAGTTACTATCATTACGATAATAATGCCCTTGTCTCCCCTATGTCAGGGTCAAGTCTCCTATTTCTGTCACTCCGTCTTCTACTTCCTTTTCCCTCCAGGCCTCCATTAAACCATGCAGTGCCATGTTCCGCTGGACAACTTACTGTCAGTTTTGTTTTCGCATGCCTCTTCAAAGTCTGTCCTCTATTCCGACCACATACTACAGACTCCTTCGACTTTACTTCAGCCCATCTACATAATATTGCTGTGCCACGTAGAAAGGGGCTTTTAAGGTGCAGGTAACATCTTACCCATCACACGGGACTACGGGTTTACTAGTTTCCATCCGACACAATGCACACTTCGGTCTTTCCCCCTCTCATCTGTAAAATGTCACCTACTTCGGCCAGGATGACATCTACCTCCATGAGTTCGAATGATCTCCGGGAATTCGCCTGCACCGAATGTGTCTGTTGGGGTCCCGGGCGGTGTTCGCATTTTCACCTGTATCTAACACCCTTTCTTTAGCAAAAGCAACTCCTAACCCTTTCCCCGCCTCTGGCAGGGCCAGGTACCCGTCTTCTCCCTCTGAATGGATACAAGGGCGGTATAATGAACTTTTTTTTCGCGGCCGGTCGAAGCCAGAGGGTGAACTTCTGCACTTTGAAATTTGACATCATCTACCCTGTTGCATAGTAGAGAGGGTGCGATTACGTGCAAAAAGCCACCAAACGAGACAGACAACTTCGCCACAGACGTACTCGGGGGTTCTCTCACCCGAAAGAAGCCAACCTATCTCGACCCCCTATGTGTAGTAGTAATTCTCCTTTCATGTGTATAACCTGACCACCCAGAGCCTCTGGAGATGCGTACTGGCTTAAAGAGACCCATCCTCTTGTCAAAGAAGAAACCTATGATCTGATCTGAACTCTTGCGCAAAGAGGAAGCTGATAAATTACGTAATAACTGATGTTTCATGATCGACTGTACTGCAATTTCCTATTTAGAATTTGGTGCCGATCTGAAGGAAATCGCCTTGCATGACTTGGCTGGCATCGATTCTCTTTGGCAGCAGGAGTCTTCTGTCATATAGCCATGCTCCAACTGGCATTAAAACTGTTCGTTCTTGTTCTCTCAAATTGTTTGTCAATAAGCAGTGATCTGCTCAGATTTCTGATTTCACTTTCTTTCCAATAGGTTTGACAGCTCTGATTCAATTGACAAATGTAATTGACTGCTGGTTGACTAAACACAGAAAGGCGTTTGACTCTAAAATATTGTCACCTAACGTGAATTTCTGCAATCGCAGAAGTCCCGGGATGTTTCGACAGGTTTGCTCCCCATATATATCCCTGGTGTTTCAGTGGTGTTGAGTAACGCCTCTGTTTCTCTGCTACCCCTCTTAAGGGTCGCGGCCCATTGTTTAAGAATCCCCGAGATATCCATTTTACTTATAGGAATCAGAAAAGCACTGCTAACTGTTAAACAGGAGTTATATGCTGCAGACTGCTTATTTTCTTCGTCGGGCCAATTTCTTTCACTGCCGCCAACGGGGGCATGCTAGGACCTACCAGGCAGGCGAAGTTTTTCTTTTACATCATATAGGCTGCTCTGGACGGTGTCTTTACTATTTTTTTCGACTTTTTCACATTTCCTATGACATCCACCCTTGATCCCGAAAATGTGGTTAGAGACCAATGCACCGTGATTGAATGCAAGATCGTTTGGCAGAAGGTCTGGGATTTGTTCGTCAAGATCGAAAGCTTTCATTTATGTAATAATGGTTCTGGTTTGCCCATCGGGACCTAAAGAATGAATTGAAGGCCCCTTATAAATGATGATTCTATTCTAATTTGATACGACGTGTATTTTGGCAAATTTCCTAAGATTTGATTGTTCCGCAGTAGGTGGTTAAAGCCGATACACTAAATCCCACAAAACCCTTGTCTGCCTAAGTAAATGAGCTGCATCTGGTTGTCAGGGATGATGGATGGACTGGTCGGTCTGTCCATTTTGATTATCTTTTACTAAGGTATTTCTGTAATGATGTTCTCCTTAAACTGCTCTTCTTGTTGTGGCTGCAGTCATCAGTTCATTTTTGTTCACTTCCTACCGTAAGAATTTTGAACCTGGCCCTTGAAGTATATTGACGCCATTGTCTTCAGTGCTGGTATACCTTAGGGGCAAGATGCAACATACAGCCTCAGTTT
The DNA here is from genome assembly GCA_013389805.1 of Trigoniulus corallinus. Classification (NCBI taxonomy): domain Eukaryota; kingdom Metazoa; phylum Arthropoda; class Diplopoda; order Spirobolida; family Trigoniulidae; genus Trigoniulus; species Trigoniulus corallinus. The sequence goes on along the minus strand of JAAFCE010004209.1, from coordinate 627,772 downwards.
TGACATTTTGGACTATTTTTATAGTATTAATGCTGTATTCGTTTCACTTGCTTTTTAGTCTTCTCAATGGCTCTGGATCTTCTTTTTGTTTAATAGTTTTTACCTCCTGGCCTAGTTTTTTGCGCAGTCCCGCCCTATCTGCCTTTACTATTCCTTACCGATAGACAGCACTTTTGTGCACCTAACTGCTACAGTTCTCTGAAGCAGTGTACAAAAAACTCAGTTCTGTAATGTCATCGCGTTGCTGTTTTAAAGACCATGGAGTAATAATAAGATAAAATAGGTTAGATTGACATTATTGTAACTGTTCCCCGGATGGCAATGACGATGATAACTGACCAGTCGATGGACATCTTGATGTCTACTAATGTTTTCCAATAGACCGCCTTTTGTGACTTGTCCTCTTCGCACGAATGATCTAGTAACGGTCATGGATAAGCGATTATCTTGCAGAGAGAGTTCATTGTTACGGAAATGGGTTCTAAGGACCGTATCATCGATCAATGGCCTTTTTAAGACGCTCATAAAAGGTATGGTCCCAACAAGGAGTTTTTATTGGGAGTTCATGTTTAGATTCATTAGAGGTTTCTTCTGTACACTTGTGTTGTGCCAAAGTGGGCGCAGTGGTGCCCTAAATCATAAACGGGACTGCCCAACGGAAATAGAAATAATCTTACCATAATCTCATAGATATTGCCAGTCTCTGTCAGACTCGAACGACAGGATACCAGTACTCGAATACGTAAAAAAGAGCCTGTAACTAAGCCAAGTAAACATTTATTGCGAAGGTTTCCAAACTTTCACAAGCGCTTTTAAACACTGCACACCTGACAAACCTGACAAACGATCAAAGAGCTGCAAACGCTCTTTGGTATTCCCACAGCAAACGTTTTACCTGGCCTAATATAAAATCTACTCCACAACTTAAGGAATACTATTTACCCCCACTGATTTGACTTCCGGCCGGATAAGGAAAATTTGAAGCGGCAGGAATCGGGAATTCAGAGCGCGGCACACTGCCAGGTTTTCTGCAGTTTACATCACTCAATATGCTCTGAAATCTTGCAGTATGCAGAACATTTTCCGATAAAAAGAGTGGGGCGGATCGATTGCTGACACTGCTAATGCCTTCTTGTTCTTCAAGCCTAGAATAGTTTTTGAGTGCGGTCAATGTTGTGCTGCAGGCGATCACTTTATATTTTTATGGCCAGTGTGATTTCAACATTGGGACAAGCAAGTTAACGAGTGCAGTGGAAGGGAAGGGGGTAGGAAAATGACCCAGGAGGTCTGGGACTGTTGTATAATTTTGAGTGGACAAAAGCACCTGACCTAATGATTCACTTTCCTTCCGTGTCGCCACCTAACAAATGTTCAGGAATCATTTTTGATTTGCGAGCTTTTCCTTCGACAGCATATTACCTCCTGCGTTTCCACTAAACCAGCAAATGTTCCTTGACATTAGAGAGACTGTGTGCATCGTTACCGATAACTACTCGCCCCGTAAGCAGAAGAGATTTCAATTACACATGCTCCAAAGAATAGTTTGTGGAGCATGCGCAAGTTAAATCTCATCTGCTTATGGGCCATGTAGGTATCGTTGGGCCCCAATCTCGCTGTTGTTTCAACTAAAGGTGCTCCTGATAACGTTTTCAAACGCCTTTCTTTCATAACAAAGATTTTACTTCGTGTAGAAAGGGTTCTTTCACAATGAGGCAAAATTTCCAGGTGTAGGAGCTCTCCCTCTGGCGTCGGTGAAATGTACCAACGAACAGTAGATAGACGATAAATAAGCAAAGAGTTCGCAGCTTTGGTCGGCAACCGGCTGAGGAAAAACAATATCCAATATATCGCCCTTGTGTCCATTCAGAGTGTCCCGACGAATCTGCCTTAGGCGAGAAAAGGGTTTGGAGTTGCTCTTTGCGCTTACAAGAAAGTGGATTACAAGGAGGTTGGCGAGCGTGTTTATGGTACACTTAATTGTTAGATCTTGGTAAGCTGCCCAGGTCTGCAAATGATAGAATATAAAGGTGAAAATTAATAACTCAGTAAATTGCCCATAACCTATAATAAATGGCCCCCTTTAGCCGAGTTTGGTATTTAGAGAACGACCCCCAACAAATTGCTATGTCATTAGACATCACAGCTTCCCATTTTCACAAATGATAGTTAGCTGACTGTCAATATTTGGATATGTAAACGTCGGGCCAAATTATGAATTTTCTGTATATTTTTAAAATGAAAAAAAGTAACAAATTCTACAATAAAATGGCAAAGCAATTTTGACAAAGGCAGTTGCCAAATTACAATTCTAATAATAGAAACGAAAAAAAAGGAGAAATGGATGGTGCGCCTCCGCAGTTTTACTTCATTTTTGAAAGATGCACACAATTTCTCAGATGACTACTCTACGCATGTCGAAACTCAATTCAACCATGGTCATTCAATAGCCACAACTAACTTAAAATATTCATTAAAATTTCGAAAAAATCCCCCACGGAAAACGATTTTTTGTACATGCCTAACTATCCTGCCACAACCATGAATACTTATACAAAGAGAGGATTCTGAACCCCAGTCTCTTGCACCACTATCAAAAAAGTTTACGAATGTTCAAAAAATGAAGAAACATCAAAGGATGCTTGCTGCTTTCCCTTTCATAAGACCCCTTGTGAATCCATAGGTCCGTCTCGGCGGCCCAGTGGTAGTTAGCTTGACTCCAGTCTCCTTACTCCGTGGGAAATGTACAGTACGATGCCACCTGCAAGTAAAAAAAGGGAGTGGCTGTATTGTTTTGGACACACCAGTTCTCGTCTGATCACCGAAGTCAAGCAACGCAACACCAGCTAGAATTAGCACGGGTGACCGCTTGAGAATACTGGGTACCTCTAATAGCCAAAAATCGTCGTAACAGCGTAGTGCCTGTGCAGACTCTGCTCTAATGACTGTTTTAGTTGAAGGGCCCTAAAATACCAAAGGTTCAACACAATTTTGGCCCCGACGAGGGAGCAGATATCGTTTATTATATTAAAGTTGGTATTAATAAGCGCTTGTCAATGACGTCATCGGCACTGTGGCAAATATTTTAGCAAACTTTGAAAGCACTACAGCTGTTGCTCGCAATGCTCTATTGATTTGTTTGTATTTGATGACGTTGACAGCTGGTTGATTGAATGCTTGGTTTTTTAACATCAGTTTTGTTGCCGCTGTTGGGGTTCCTCATGGGCTACGTAGCTTATTCCGTGCACCTTGAAATTCTGCCGAATATATAGCTTTTTCAAATCTAACAGCAACACTTTTGTGGCCATGTTTCCTTTCTGTAATTTTCTGGAGAGATTGGCAGGCGGCGGTGAGCGGCTCATTGCGTTGGACACACCGGTTCTCGTCTGATCATTGGAGTTAAGCAACGCAACCCTAGCTAGTACTAACATGGGTGACCACTTGGGATAACTTGGCACCGCTAATACCCAAAAATTGTCTCATTAGCGTAGTGTCTGTGCAGTTCCTGCATTAGAACTACGCAGTGGACGGGGCTCTAGTGACCTTGTAGATAAAGGGCCCTTAAACACCAACAAAACAAAAAATTAGTAGGCGGCAGACAGTTCGCCCATGTTATCCCAGTTCCAATGGGGAAAATGGCTGTCCCGGAAAAGGGGTTTGGGAAAATGATAATTGCGAAGAGATTTGCATCGTCCCATAACCGTAGCTACAAGTCACCGTTAAATAGCTAATTGTGATGATTTTAGTGTTCCTAATTTCTTGATCTTCTGTGGTGATTTAAATGCTAATTCGGCCCTTTTACTGGTTCATTGGTTCTAAACTTAACTGAAAAATCGTAAAAGTGGAATTGCGTTTTGTAGCCCTGTTTTTATTTTTCCTCCTCTGGAAATGATGCTCTTGTTGGAATGGTCCTTGTACTTAGAGTCCATCACCACCACCACTCTTGGTTCAAAGCATGCTGTTACTGTCGTGATTTCCATATTATATGCGGTGCATCTGCACAAAAATGACGCCGCGGGGGTTAACGAGGGACCACTGTGGGGATTTGAAGAGACCACATGAATGGCCACTATGGTCCCATGTCCTGTTATTATTTTCTTTTTCACTAGGCTTGTCTCTTTGGCAGTATCTTTTAAAATATGGATGTTGAAAGGCTCCCTGTTGGCGCGATTGTTATTCAAGGGAAAATGCATTGATAAAAAGGTTATCCACAAGAAACCTTGGAGTCAATAAATTGAATGCTGCCCCAGTCTTTGATCCCTCCTCCTTCTTCAGTTTTTATTCCCCTCCTACACTGTATGCCACTGTTAGCCTCCCTTCCCATACTTTCTAGAAACGAATTAAACTACATCTTTCTCAGACTTCGGTCTTATCAGTATGCTCTCGAAATCTTGTCGTATGAAATTTAAATTTTTTTTTTGTGAAGGGGGAAGGAGAGGGGCCAGAGTGATGCTGTTGCAAAGACGAACGACGACGACGACTTTAGAAAAGCTTACGTTATCGTGTAATTTCATGCACAATGTTGAATATTGCATGTGTACAACGAGGGGCCAAAACTGAAGAAAAAAAGACGAACAAAAACTAGTATTGAAATGTTTGGGAAATTGGAGGAACCGACGATGTTTCCTCATGTTACCCTTCCACCTTCTCTGTCCCTTCCCTGCTGCAAAAAGAAAGGGGGAAATAACCTAGACGTCTGTTGTGATTTTTGTGAACGTCATCATGGTCTCATTTCTGAAAAAAAAATGGTCACCGTCATTGATTTACTGAGTAAAAAATTCTCCATTGGGTACATTTGTATATGTGGTAGACTATCATCATGCTGTCGTCTGTAATCCAGTTAAACGCGTGACGAAAATAATTTAAGATTGGTGTTCGACAGAATAGTTAGGACTTGGTCCTAAAGGAAGTGACAGTCAGATTGTCCTGTAACCCCTTTTTATGCTTCTTTCATAGTTTTATTAAATTATCCTGTTTCCCCCGGCAGATTTTTTTTCTAATAATTTACTAACCCTTTGTGACGTAATATTGTCTGCCTTGGACCATACTTCTAGAAACACTACTTCTGAGTTAAGGCTTGTCATCATCATTTGCGCAAAGCGTTTGAAAATATTCAAAAATGCGAAATTCGTTTCTTGCGTACAGTACACGGACCTTCGTCTTTTTGAGAACATTGAAGAACAGCAGCCCTTTTGAGGAGGGGGAGGAACTCTGACCACTTGGTGGAGATGCCCAATGCTTCATAGGTCATAGATATAGTCACAGTGCGCACTAGGGAATTCTTATCGAAAAGAGAGGGAATGTTTGCCAGGTGGAGACGATGAAGATGCTGAATGCTCTTCAAAAAGGTTTACTTTATTTTTTGTAGATAGCAACATAGAATGTTAAGCAATTCGTGGTCATTTAAGTGTACTTTTCTGCGTCCGGCCGTGGTTTGAGGTCGCTGTAACCTTTATAGTCCATTAATTTGAAAAATAATGCCCTTGTGGCAACTCAATCATGTGACATTCCTTCTAAGAAATAAAGTGACCATTAGATGAATGCAACAACTTAGCTATTATTCGAAACGGAAATTTTGAACTGGACCATACCGAAAAAAAAACTAAATAAATGATTACTGCGAAGTGAAATAAAGAAAAAAAAGAGGTCCTTCTTAGATTGGTTATAATATGGGAGTCCAATGGTGACCATTATGTTTTTAAGACTTCATTGACAGACACTCAAAAGATGACAATCGATATACGTCAAAAAGGGCCTTGTTTACTCTCGATTAAATCAAGATTATCAAGCCTCCTACTTATTAGCGCTTATACGCTTAATTACTGCCAATAAGATGGAGTTTGCTTTCTTCTTCGATGAACTTAAAGATCTCATTTGAAAGCTTCACGTTGTCCACTGACCAGTGCGTAGATATTTGAGACATCAACCGCTGCAAACAATAAAGTCGCAATCAAGCCAAAAAAAATGGAAAACAAAAGGGTGTAATAAAGAGACCAATGGTTCCACATTCTTGTTGTTGTTGTTGTTACCGCCAGCACTGCCGCCGTCCAGTGTCGAATAAAATATGATCCAATCTAAATGGCTCAATGACCTGAAATGCTCACATTGCACTTCAAAAGTTGAACGCCAAATTGAAGATCTTAAGTTGTCCAAATGTGTTAGAAAAGCAAGGAATGAAATTTCTGACATGTCTGTCACAAGCCCTCCCCCTCTCAGCTCTTTTTAGTCTGAAGGGGCCAGGCAGCAGTAGCACCTAAAATTGATTGTTTTACCCAATACGTAGAAAGAGGACTGCTTCCTATTTCTTGTCTGCAAAAGTAAAACTGACCATTTATTTCTTCCATAAAAATAGACATTTTATTGCAAAGCGAAAGCGTCAAAGATGGTCATCCTGCTAAAGACAATATGACAGGTGAGGAGGACTAGGATAGGGGTCAGTCACAAAGCCCCATGTCTCCAGCGTCAATTATGGATACATAGTCTGTATTTGGCGTTCCATTTGACACAAGTGACCATTGATTTCATTCTCTACAGATTTAAATTCTGAAATGGCGAAAAAAGGTCACTTTCTACAACCAGTGGCGTTAAAAGGAAAAGGGAGAGGGTCAATCATCAAAAGCGTGACCTAAGGACACCATCGACACTTTTCTGAACTTTTTTCTCCCTCTCTTTTTCATATAGTACAAATGATCACTTAGATTCTTCGAACGATCTCAACTTTATTATATCAACGAAAAAGACTGACATTTTACCTCTTTCGGTCAAGCAATTTAAAGATGGGGTCGGTCATAAAATGGGTTATAGCTCTGCGTAGGAACCTCTATCAAAAAATCCTTTTGGGGGATAAATGTCATCATTTATTTCCTCTAAGAACAGAAATTGATTGCAGGAAATTACAGAATGCAATTCGATACGCCTATCAACTGTTTTTACAGTAAGGACCCTTCGCAAAGTATTTTTACAACTGGTGGCAATAAAGGGCACGGTCATCGTTCTGGCATTGCACTCCTAGTCTAGTTATGGACTTCAGCGAGTGGCAAGTGGGCTGAGTTCGATTCCGAATTGTTGTCTTTGTCAGTTGATGTCATATTTTCTTCCGTTTCAATATTCCAATTAGGCCCAACAACTCTAGGAGGAGTGTTGGAGCAGGAATTGTAAGTGGACCTACCACTCACACCTGCAATTACAGAGCTCTCCAGTCTGTCTGACAAATTAAGTCACAAAAATATTAGACATGATGTCAGCTTTATTATAATTCTCCGTGACTGTTCCTACTTTCAAAAATTCCAAGCCCGGTCCGAGTACTTCTTTGTTGGAACATTTCGTCTACCGACCTCAGGGGCCAATGGATGACATCTTACCCACCACCAAAAAAACAGGGCTTCCGATGGAAGACGTCAAGTACGTTAGTTACCGGGCCGCCTAGACAAACTATTTTCAAGAAATGTGACCATCGGGTGTCAAGAGGGTGCAGGTTTCTGTTCGTCACGACCAACTGCTCACATGGACGTGGTGGGAACATGAGAATGTTTACTTTTGCTTGTTTGGTGAATACCCCGCTCTGGATATTGTCTGGAACCACCTTGCTTTTATTGGATTCGATCTTATGTTTTCTACATCACGAAGCAAGTGCACTGACCTTGAAGCTGTGAAAGTTGATGGATAAATAGCCAGCAGATTTTTTTGTACCTTAAGGTTATACTACTGTTATCTTAATGGATCCATACGTAAGGAAGGGGATAGTGAAAGCATTGAAGTGAATGTTGATCCCCCTGTAGGTGTCTTTAGGGTTCCCTGGGGTTTACGCGCTGACAGTAGACTTAGTATACCCACTAACAGAGAAATAAGCGCCCTTGTTCACTGGGTTTTCCCAATTAAGAAGGGCGATTTATCTATCATTTGGCCCCAAGCTTAATTCGATAATAAGAAAATTACTGTTACTCTCTTGTCTTCGAGTAAACATTAATCAGATTCGTGTATCCAAGCAATTCCATTGTATCCACTGCCTAACAGATTGTAGGCTATCACAGCTATACACGCTTATTTCTCCTTCTGTGTGGCATTTTTACATTATACACTAAAGTCATTTATTGCTCCGAATTGCTCTTTCTTCCTCGCCCAGGGCCATCATGTCATTGCAATTTTTTCCACCTACAGCAGGGTCACAACTCTTATTCCATCTTTTTTCCACCAACAGAGGGGTCCCGGGATGGCGTTTTAATTCAGCCGGCTGCCGCCCTAATAGGTGCAACTACTTGCTTATTTAGTAGCGCGTCGGGACGTGTATTCCTCTAACGATGGAGGGGAGGGCGAACTTCCATACCTGGAAATGTTGCCAATAGCACGTAATTATATTTAATATAGAAAGAAGTGCCTTGTTGGGATGAGAAGTAAAGTTGTGCTCCCGTGTGGTGTACGATGGTATTTGCTCTTAAAACAACCCTCTCTACTATGCAGGGGGAAGCGGCTTATTGCGTTGGAGGCTTTGGTTGGACACACCAGTCCTCGTCCGATCACTGAAGTTAAGCGACGCAACCCCATCGTGTACCAACGTGGGTGGCAGCTTGGGAAAACTGGGTACTGCTAATACCCGATAATCGTCGCATTAGTGTAGTGTCTGTGCAGCGTCTGCACTAATGCACACGGGGCTCTAATGACCTTGTAGGTGAAGGGCCCTAAAACACCAACGAAACAAAACAAAAATCTACTATGCAACGGGTAGATGAGGCAAAATTTCCTGGTATATGAGTTTGCGCCCTGGTGTTGGTGGAATGCCCCAACGAACAGTAGACCGACGATAAATAAGCATAGGAGTTGCAACTTCGATCGGCCACCGGCTGCGGAAAAACAGTCCTATATACCACCCTTGTGTCCATTCAGAGGGACAAGATGGGTACCCGACCCCGCAATATGTTGGAAAAGGGTTACGAGTAGCTTGTACCTAGAAAGGAGTCTGTTGCATGTAGGTGACAATGTACGCACTGCGCGGGGCGAAGGCGTAAGGTGCCATTAAGAGGAGTAGCTTCTCGTCCGAAAGAAACATCTCCCTTTGCCAAAATCGATCCTGCAGCCATGACCTCACTCACCACTGTGAGTGATGCTTTCAGTTCCTCCAGGCTACTTGTTATCATGTTGCAAACTGTTGGAACAAGGTTCCGTTGTTGTCTTTTCATTGTTGCCGTTGTTTTCCTGAAACTTTCTCCTCAGATGGGATGGGAATTCGGCTTCATCGCCTATACGAATGTTATCAACATGTTGAAGTTCTTTACTCGAATAAAAATTTGTTGCCAACATCCGTCGTCGTCACACATTGACACCATTGTTGAGAAACATGTAAGATTGCGGCTGAAATGCTATCATAAAATGGTAATAGCATTTTATTAATCTTATCAGCCATTGTTGATGGTATTGTTAGAAACAAATGCTTCTACAAACTTTTTTGGTTTGCCTGTGCTCGTAATCTGAGTAATGAAAGCGCGTTGAACGAACTGGACTTTTCTTTTGTTTAAAACAAAAGTGACAAAAGATACAAAGACTTGAAAATAAAAGAAAAGATCTTGGAAATGAATTTCGTCCAAACCACGCTGAAATCCAACTAGAGCATCGATGCCTTCCTAATGTGTCCTCTTTCTTTTTAACAAAAGAACCACAATAGTGGTCAGTTTTGAAAAACAGCTTTCAGATTGCGCTTCTGTAAGTTTTCTCACGTCTGGAAAGGCTCATGGTCATTGTTTTGGTAAGTCTGTCTCAGTGGCTCGGCGGCTATATGCTTGACTCATAATCCCATGGTTGCTGGTTCCATCCTGGACGGGGAGCGGCTTATTGTGTTGAACGCACCAGTTCTCGTCCGATTCCTGATGTTAAGCAACTCAACCCCGGATAGCACTAGATGGGTGACCGCTTGGGAACACTGGGTACTGCTAATGCTTAGTAATTGTCGCATAAGTGCAGTGTCTGCAGTTTCTGCACTAGAACTACGGAGTGGACGGAGCTCTAATGACTATTGTAGTTGAAAGGCCCTAAAACACCAACAAATGACGAAGTGGATGAGGGAAGCCCCAAGTGCCCTTCCATCGAATGGGTAGATGGTTGTAAAGGTTTCTTTTTTCGGTAACTGCGTCAGTGGTTCTAGGTTCGATACTGGACCGAGGTGCAGGTTGTTATCTTTCGGGCGATAGAGATGCCGGGAGATCGCCTTCTTTCGAATGAGAAGTAAAACCGAGGTCCCGTGTGCTGCCCGATGGCATTTGTACGTAAAAGTATCCTCTCTCCTATGCAACGGGTAGATGCAAAATTCCTATGTATAGGAGATCGCCCCGCCGCGTCGGTTGAATCCTCCAACGAACAGCAGGCCGACGATAAATAAGCACAGGGATTCCAACTTCCACTGTCCAACATATCACCCTTGTGTCCATTCAGAGGGACAATATGGGTATCCGACCCTGTCATAGGCGGGAAAAGGGTTAATAGTTGCTTTGCTAGTTTTCTTCATTTAGGTACATTATCCTACGAACTCCTAGACCTGGGAATTTCCCTGATCTACACTTTGTGGCTTTACTTCTGGTCCAAACGAAGACACGCTGTAAACCTCTTTCACCCAAATGAAGCCAAACCTTCTCGATCCAGTGTCGAACCTGGAACCCACTTGTGCTGACCCTATGAAAGGGTAAACATTCCTTTGATAGGAAGTTAATGTATGCATTAAAAAGTTATTGCGATTTTAATTGAAAATTGTCATCGAGGCGTGCCGTTGGAAATGTGAACGGTTTGTCCTGCTCCTCTCGAGTGACAACTAAATTAAAGTGCCCCAGCATCTTTATAAGAGAATTATGAAGAGCGGCAACTCTTCGTTGAATTCGTCTTAGTAGAGTGTCAGGGGTTTTTGTTGTTGTTCAGTCGTGGCTATGCTATCCATGATGCTTAACATACGAAGGTTAATCCTGTTAATGAAATGATTTCAGGTCAGTTCCATATGTATTCATTACTGGATTGTACGGTGACTTTTACTGGTTGCCATGCGACCGCTGATGTTGACCGAAGAGACTTCATTAAGACTGGAGAAAATCGTTAAATGCTAAGATATACTCATTGTTTTGAAGGCCCACCCCCCTCTTTTTAAAAGCATTTCCCCATGTCCAGGGTATTCATTACCAAATGTCCGTCCTTTGAAATGTGGAATCGCTATTGTAACTTACTTTTAATATAAATGAACCCTCTAAAGGTTGGAAGTATTTATCCCCTTACAAGTAGCTTTGAAAATGTGCCGTTTTGGGACTTTGCCGATGGATCGCCAATACTTTTAGCGCAACATTGACGTGAATTTAGATTGATGATGGAGCTCAGGGCGTAAGAAAGTCTTCAATATGGTGTGTGACGTTACCATAAAACTCGGCAAGCAGATTGCATGCAAACTCAAGGCCATAAGACTTTTTTCGTGCGTTTTGAGGCGAGATTGATATTCAGAAGTAAGTCGTCGTCGTCGCACGGTGTCACGTCATTCAATACCAGTCATAAATATCATCATCCTTTTCTGATTATACACGATACGGATCTTCAGATTTCAGAGACGGCCAATGACATTGCGCAGAATCACAACTGCCAAAAGATGCCGAGGAAGATGATGTATTTTTCAGTTTCCTACCTTTTTTTAAGTGTGTTGTGCACCCTCCTGGATGACTCTGAGGTTACATCCAGTAGCAGATCACCACAAAGGCCTACCAAACGCTTGTTTGGGGCCTCAAAAGTTAACAACTTCATATCTGACTGCAACTGCTGACCCTTTTCCCGACTGTGCCACGGTCGGGTACCCACCTTCATCATTATCATTATACCCTTATCCCGCCTGTGGTAGGGTCGGGTCTGCGGGCCCATTGAACATGCTCTGACTGGGTACACCCCTGTCAGGCGTCTGGGACCCTCAGGAATGTTGGCTGGTTGTCTGTGGAGGGATGCCAGCCTACTCCACTGTTCGAACACCGCGCGTTACAACCAAAATATAAATTTTGGCATGTAAATTAATGCTTTGTCGGTTATAATATTGCATGGTGTCCGACCTATTGCACAATAACTATAATGCGACAGGAGTCAGGCTTACGCCTAGGTCGGGTACCCACCTTGCCTCTCTGAATTTATACACGGGCGATTTGTTGAACGATTTTCTTCCACAACCGACTGCCGACCAAAGCTGCAGCCCCTATGCTTATTTAACGTCGGTCTACTGTTCGTTGGGGCTCTACACCGACCTCAAGGGGGCGAGTTCCTAAACCTGAGAATTTTCGTCTCGTCTACCCGTTGCATAGTAGACAGGGTTCTTTTACGAGAAAATGACATCTTACACTACACGGGACCTCGGATTTACTTCTCATCTGAAGGAAGGCGCATTTGGGACCTCTCTCTTTCTCTCGCTAGAAAAAAAGCCGACCTTCCTCGATCCAGTTACGATCCTGAAGCCAATGACGCTTCAATTTAGCGCGTTACCTTCTGCGCCACCGAGGCGCTTTATGCCCTTAGCGCCCTTGATCCGCCACTGGGTACAGTAATTACCTCATGAATCCGTGGCTGCTGGTTCGGTCCTGCCCTATGTAGTTGACATCTTTCAGGTGAGTGAGATATCCCATTTGATCATTGTTTCATGTGGTGTGAAATTCCCTCCTTATTGGCTTCGTTAAATATCTATCTGCAGTAGAGAGGGTGATAGGGAAGACACATGAACTGCTTCCGATGAATAGAAAGTAAACCTATAGCCCAACGTGATGTTTACAATGTCACCTACTTGTAAGACCTGGGAGCCTTTATTTCCCCTCACGACAAATTAGGCCGACGTTAACATCGTTGCCCCGTATGGCGAATAAGTCTAATCTCTCTAATTAATACTAAGCAATCCACCTACAGTATATAACAGTTATTGCACCCCAATTTTTGCTCACGATTAATCCTCCTAAGATGAGTTGTCCTAAACCGGGAGTTCAGAGCCAGCCAGGACTCAGATATTATTCTGCCTTGGGTGAGGCGAAGGGGATGATGAGGTCATTTGTTTGTTTGTTTGTTGGTGTTTAAGGTCCCGTCAACTACAAGGTCATTAGAGACCCGTCCACTGCGTAGTTCTAATGCATAGACTGCACAGACACTACAGCAATGCGACGATTATTGGGTATTAGCAGTACCCAGCTTTCCCGAGCGACCACCCATGTCAGTACTAACTGGGCTTGCGTTGCTTAACTTCAGTGATCAGACAAGAACTGGTGTGTCCAACGCAACTCGCCGCTCCCATGATGAGGTCATCTGATGGCCATAGGGTTCAACTGCTTGTCGGGAAAAGCCCGGTTACACCTTTGAGGGGATTCAACCCTGCCGTTTCTTCTTTTTACAAGAGCAATTCTTCCCGGAATGGTCGCGGCTGGGTCGAATGTTATTGTTCATTGTCGCCTTGAAAAGACAAGAATCCACTTACCCGGCGACACCAGAGGTCTCAGTTAATGTTTCGAGCCAAATTTCCTTTAGGTCATTCGTTTAGTGGAGTGAATGGGTATGCTGGTTTCGTCGGATTTTGCCTTATCGTGGTTTATTTATTCGACACCCTTTCTCAGTTGGCATTTTTCGTCTATGAAACGGATGATAAAAATGCCCTAAGGATGTTCCAAATGTGTCTCTAATGTCTTAATCGCAATTGAATAAGATTGCTTCCAATTGCCCGGAACCCATATTTCAATTCAACAAGGCAACGTTGCAATAGGAGTCGTGCAGAATGTAAAGATTGTTATCTATTACTTCTTCTTCGTATTCTGCGTCATAATTTGTTATTTGAGAAGATGAAAAAACATTAAATTAATTTATGTATTTCGACTTAAAATGTTTTGTGAATTCAAAGGCGTCGAGGGGAATCTGAACACTTTCATTCGACTGTCACTCGATAGAGGCAGGACGCTCGTTAGTATTCATTTTCTATGGGAGCCTTTGATTTTCAAACTGTTGCAATAACTTTTTGCATTAATACGATTTCAATCTGGCGAATTGAGAAAACTTTGGTTAAGTATTATAAAAATGCTTTTAAGTATTCAATTAGTAGCGCTAATTTAAGAAGTTATTGCAGTTTGAATACGAAAATTCTCTTTGAAAAGAGTGTCCCATAGAAGGTATATGGTAGCGCTCGTGCTGCCACTGTGGAGCGAAATGGAACTAAAAGAGGTTAAACAACCGTTATAAGGACCTTTGAAAACTCCTAAGATTCTGCTCTGATTTTATTTTTTTCTCTCCATTATTTTGTGCCATTCGACGTAGAAGAAAAATGAGTAGAATAGAAAACCCAGCAATACTAAAAAACAATTTTGAAGCCGTAATCATTTCACTGTTGGCGCTTTTTAACTCTATTGTTGATCGACTTTTGCTAGAAGCGTCAACAAAACCCTCAGTTTTAGTGTCTTATTTCAGGATGGCTGGTGCTAAATGGTCCCCCGTCCTTCTTCCCCGATTGTGCTGATGGTCCATTGGCGGAGGAAGGAGGAAGGACTTGAAATCCACCAAAGCAGCAATAATAAAAAGGGAAATTACATTATTTATCTTGAAAATAATGGCTGATTTGGTACAAGGAACTCTTACAGGGTGCCTATAGTTTTTTTTGTTCTGTGGTCTGTAGGATCCTTAGTTTGGTTTGGTGCTACATAGCAGAGGATTCTCTAGAGAAATCTTTCATTTCTCTCTCTAGTGCAGCCCTTAGAAGGTTACTTATAAGTTTGGTGTGCACAGGAATTTCTCTTTCTGTCCATTAATCATGGTCGACCAGATTGGATAGATTGTAGACCTTTTTTTGGACAATAACGATGGCATTTGTTGGAAAGAATAATATATTTTAATATATATTGGAGCTTGGGTACCACGTAGGCATCTTATGAGGTGGAGGAGGTCCTTGATGACCATGGCCATCTTTTTTTTCCTTCACGTTCTCCACAACAATATATACAAAGTCTTGAAAGCTCTTGCTTGTGTTTTGTTGCCATTGCCCGTCTTCTTTGCCTCCTCTTTTCAAGTGGTTTAGTTTCCCAAAGGGTTTTGGTTCAAGATATTTTTATCCTTCTACTGGCGCAAAATGTCCAGTCCTATTTGAGATGTTTGACCATGCCATCAAAAGTATCGATTCGATCGCCATTTATTTTCTTTTTTACGGGCTCTAACACCTCTCTCGTTCTTCGGGGATGGTAAAGAGAGAAAAAAGACAAATAAATGGCAGGCAAAGGGTCCGAACGAGGTTTTTTATTCCATCGTAAATCACACCTCTACATTGGCTCTCGCATTCCCTCTCTTTTGCTTCTCCTTGAGGGTCTATTTTCTCTTTGTGCGTATGTTTTGATCAACAGTAATACGTCAGGGTCGTAATTAATACGAACTCGGTCCTCCTTTTCCTCCTCTACTATCTCTGTCTATGCCATAGGCCATTCGTATTAACCAATGAGTTGTTGGCTCGATTGAGATTGTGTTATCTCTTGAGATTGATGACGACGACGACCTTTAGTAAACAAGCTACTGTTTTCTGTTGGGGCAATGAGATGAATCATTGGACATTGCGGATATTTGAGGTTGGGATTCCACTGTCTCCATTCATAAAAACTAGCCTGTTGGAATAACGAGCTTAGTTCAACTAGAGTTGTAGAGGAGTGGCAATGATGTTGACTGAATTTATTACTTGAATAAAGATAAGGGCTGTCTTTTAGTGGCAGCAGCAGTTCAATACTTTGCTGACTTACTAAGCATGTGTGCTCTTGGACAAGATTTTTAAACCAGCTTCTGACAGCTATTGCTCTAGGTCCTTTTCAACGGAAGTATATCAGGGTTCGGTATGGACGAGACTTTTTGGATCTACTTTGGCATTTGACGCAAACCGTACGAATGGCACTATATTTATCTGAAAAAAAAACTTTTTCAATTACACCTTTTTTAGATTGTGCGTTTTGAGTATCTGGTGCTCTCTGTGCCGTCTGTTTATGGGCCATGAGGATGGGGAAACAATTAAGATATGACGGCTGAATTGCGTTGGACACACCAATTCTCGTCAGATCACTGAAGTTAAACAACGCAATCCAAGTTAGTATCGACATGGGTGGTTGAACTCCCTTACTCCTACTTCCCCGTCACCCGCGAGCAGCCTCCAAAGGGTCTGGCCCGATAGGGCTGCCGACTCTCCCACCCGTTGGTTTAACAAACTAAGAAGCTAGGTTTCTGTCCCTAACAAGCTAGTTGCTATGCCAGGTGTAGAACATTGTTTTTTTTTTTTTTTGGCTCGAGGAGGCCTCTGAATCAGTGTTACTCTTGATCAGAGACTTGCTCACTAACAAAGGGGAGATAAGTGTGCCTTTGTCACGTGCGATGCCAAGTGTCCCTCTACAGGAAAATAAGGCAACATGAGTAAAAGAAATTGAAGGGATATTAAGATTGGGACAGAAGCGGACTGGATATACAGGCAGAGTAGGGGCTGTACTTGTACAGGGTAACAAGATAAAGTAGGAGAGTAACCGAAACTCTTGGAAGACGGTTTTATTTGGCGAACAGCCCTTCTGATGCTGCAGGCCAGCTAAGGGATGGATATTATTTTAGCGACCTTCGTGTAATTAATTTTAATTTGTCTCCAGTTTTGGCCACACATCAAGAGACGTGAACCTTCAGAATAGGAATGATATTTTAAGTCTTTTGTGGGTCTTGAGAGGCGAGGCTGGCTCGACGTAAGTTCCTAATACAAACAGTAACTTCTGAAAGAATTGTAATGCAACTACTCCAGACAAGTACTTCGACGACAACAACTTCAGGGGTTCAGGATTTGATTTCATTTTGTTGAGCCTTCTAGTAGTTGATCGATCATTTTTGTTGCCTCGGATGCGCTTCTAAGATTCCGGCATGTCTTCATTGAGCGTTCACTTCATTTCTCAGCACCTTTCATGTCATACCATGAATTGTTTAACGTAACCTGAAAACAATCTATGCATCACAAATCAACGCTCATCCATCTTTTGTCGTTGAGGGATTTTCTTCTGCATTTCTAAATTCTAACCCTTCCTTCTTCCTTCCCGTTCCTCTTCCCCTCGGTCATTGTAGAGGAAGTTGCTTAAATCGATACCTAATTGAAATATATCTTAATTGTTCATCTAATTAAGATTGATACTGATCCATATCTGAACAGGCATCATCATTTGTTCTGCTGCTTGCTTTTGTTTTGAAATGGAGAAGAGTAGAAAATTTCGGTTGATCCGTAAAGTGAGCCTTCAGTACCGTCACCTTATGACATAAAGGATTTCAAATTACGCTACTAACATTCTTCCCTGGGGTGGCACAGAGATAACATACTTCACTCGTGAAACCATGGTTGTAGGTTGGATATAGGCAGAAGCAGATGGTTTTTCAGCACGTTTATTTTCCGTGTATAAGGGGTTTCCTCTATCAGTGCGAGGCATTTTACGAACTTTTCATAGGGTCCCAGTTTTAATTTCCATTTTGCGACTGTTCCACTCACGTTGACCAACAGCCTGGATGTGTAATGAAATTTTCATATATCCTGTTATTGTACCCTGTCTTATTTTACAATCCTCGAGACTAGTCCTCGTACGGGTAGTCTTTGGAGCCTATCTTGATCAAAATGGTCTATGAAGCTCACGACCACCTTCAAGAATTCGACAGAAACAATCCTTATAGGCCTACATTGGTTGACCTTGGAGGCAATCCTCGAATTCAAAAACGCCACACAGGGTGTCCTCAACTAAGATACCCGTTGAATCTGTTCTTCTACACGACTGGTCCTTGGAGCCTGTTGTCGCACCTAAGAATGCTGTGGAGCCCCATGTGGTCGGTCCATGAAATCCTATGTTGTATTGAGTCAATTCTGCGAAGAGAGTCCTCATACGGAACCAGTCTCACACCTAAGACTTCCTTGATCCTTGGGGGTTTGATATCACATCCAGTGTCCCGTATAGGCTGTTCCTACACGCTAATGGTCCTTGAACGCATCCTCAAACATGAGTCGTCCTTTGTGGTGACAATGTTGTTGTTGTGCGCGTGATGATCACGGAACTTAGCTTGCGAGAAAAACAAAGAGACTGAGAAGGTGCCTTCAGATATCCGGGGGATTCAGTCAAGACCTCCTAAACAGATTATCTAGGATGCTTTGATTCAGTGGAGGAGCTTGTGATGGGAACGTTCGATCTAGGATACCACAAAGGCGTTACTGGGATACTTAACACAAGCGTTCTAATTGTTCAGAATGGAGTCTTGTTGTTTAGAAATTTTGGTTTGCGAAGCGGTAATAAAAAAAGTGGATTGTTTGATGCGACGATCACCTTTTGGTTATTGTTTTGTCGTCTATTGAAAGCCATCATTTTGATGGATGGTTGATTCTCCAACATTAAACTAGTAGTATTATCTATGGCCTTGGTTTCTGTGTGGGTAATGCAGCCTACAGACTGATAGCAAAACTATCGATTTCAGAGTCGAACTTTTAGAAAAACATGAATTTTACATTATCATGGACATATTCTGTAAAATAAAAAAGAAAAATAAAGCAAGAAAAAAATATATACTTCATGGATCAAGTTCGCCATAGTTATCTGCAGGCATCTGATTCATAGCTTCACTGACCTTTATAGAAATTTCTGAATAGGCCCTTTATTGTTCTGGATTATTGTTGATATCTATTGGAGCTTATCGAAACAAGGGTGCACAAATCTTTTGCAAGTCCTTTAGAAAATGTTTGCCCTATTTCTTGCAGGCCAACATAAGTCGCGGCGCCACTAATTAATGACTCCAAGGCTGTAAAAACGTTTACGCAGAAATATGAATTTTACGACGGATTTGTTCACGGGGCAATTGTTGTGCAAAGACCTCATTTACAGAGTATGCGGAAGAGGATTCTTGGTAATATTCCGGATGCAGATCGTTTTGTAGACATGGAGGAATTGCGTATTATAGTCTGTCTTGGTGGCCCTGTGGTTACGTGACTCCAAGGATCCACGTATGTAAGATTGATCCTGGTCGAGATAGATGGTTTCTGTCGGGCGAGATGGCCTTCCGTCGGGGTGAGACATATAGCCTTGTCCCCGTGTGGTGTGTAGGATGTCACCTCTGCACAGAAAAAAATCCTTTCCTCGTGGAGTAAAAGCCCAACGAAGAAGGTCGGCCGACGTTAAAAATAAGCAGGGGATTGAAACAGTGATCAGTAACTGTTTGTTCCCTGTTGTGCTTGACCCCATGTTAGGGAGAAAAATGGGAGCTGCTTATTGCGTTGGACACACCAGTTCTCGTCTGATCACTGAAGTTAAGCAACGCAACTCCAGCTAGTACTATCATGGGTGGCCGTATGGGATAACTGGGTACTGCTAATACCCAATAATCGTTGCATTAGTGTGGTGTCTGTGCAGTCTCTGCCCTGGTTCTCCTGCCTAGAACTATGCATTGAACGGGGCTCTAATGATTTTGAAGTTGAAGGGCCCTAAACACCAACGAAACAAAAAAGTGAGGAGAATTTCCATTCTGTGCTGTACCAAATGGCATCACTGATTACTAGAAGTCTTGTCCTGCAAATGAAAGAGGGGTGCGCGGTTTTACGTTGCCTACAGGTGAATAATGCTCGGCAACGTAACAATGAATTTCCCTTTCCGAGGACCTATAATTGTGTGAAATTGGGAAGGAGGCGTTTTCATGAATATCAACCCGTTTCTACTTTTCAATATAGGCCATGAAAATTGCTGATGCACGTACTGCTCATACAAGTGATTGAAAATAGTGGAAAATGGATTCAGACGTGGAAATCGAAGTAAACCATCCAAAGCATTGTATGCGTGACTATCTGTGCGATTCTGATCCAATGGACCATAGTTTCGCCTTTAAAAGACCCCAAGAATGAAACGACCGTTTATTCAGTCCCATACGACCTTAAGAAGTTCCTCGTGGGGCCATTATTTTTTAATGTGACGTCAAAGTTTCCATCTATTGCTATAGGAGTGAGCCATTTACTGAATTGCACACCAAATGGATCCGAGGGAGATGTCACACAGCTTAAGACCCAAGTATATTGGTTTTATGGCCTTTCGTGGAAAGTTTTTTGACTTTAATCGAGTTCGAGTCTTGCAGAATTGTTTAGATTCACCTTGTCCAACGAAAACCTCATCATTATCATCACTATTACTTCCCCTCTGTAGATCATGACAAAAATAACACATGAGCATAACAGAGGAAAAAACTTACATTTTTTTGAAGATTTAATATAAAAGTAAGAAAGAAATAAACAAATTACTGAATAAAAATGAACTGTAATCCTTTTTATGTTAGTATAACTGTAACGGATTGCTGTATTTTTTGTAGACTGAATAGCTAAAGGTCATAAAACAGCTTCTTTGGGGACCGTTGCCTTTTAGCAGCACTATTATTATTCTTTTGATACTGACAGACTTCCCGCGGTGGCGTAGTGGTTAGCTCACTCGGCAACTACGCCAGTAGTTCTAGGTTCGATACTGGACCGTGGTGGGTCGGCTTCTTTCGGGCGAGAGAGAAGCCGCGAGTGTGCCTTCTTTCGGATGAGAAGTAAAACCGAGGTCCCGTGTGGGTGTACGATGACGCTTGCACGTAAAAGAACCCTCTCTACTATGCAACGGGTAGATCAGGCAAAATTTCCAGGTGTAGAAGCTCGCCCCCTGGCGTCGGTAGCATTCCCCAACGAACACTATACCGACGATAAATAAGCGTAGGGGTGCAGCTTTGGCCGGCAACCGGCTGCAGAAAAATCTATGTCCAATATATCACCCTGTGTCCATTCAGAGGGACAAATGGGTACCCGACCCTGCCATAGGCGGGAAAAGGGTTAGGAGTTGAGTTGCTTTTATACTCAAGCTAAAGCACTACAGTATGCGGACCAAATTTTGACCCCCATCAATTAAAATATTCCTAATTATGACTATTACTACTTGCAGTGAAGTTTTCATAGTTTGTACAATACAATGATGCCCCATCTATGATCCAGAGCTAGCGTCCTTTACTCGGGTGTCAGTGTCGCCGAAGTTAAGTAACGCAACTCCAGCTAGTACTAATATGGGTGGCCGCTTGGGAAAACTGGATACTGCTAATATCTAATAATCATCGCAATAGTGTAGTGTCTGTGCAGCCTCTGGATTACTGGATTAGTTTCAAGGGTTGGGGAGTAAGCCAGGCAGCCATAACAGGACGTACCCTTAGGAGGCTGCCCACGGGAGATAAGGAGGTAGGTGAAAGGACGAAGGAGAGGGTTAATTTTGCAGCACCCAACGATCTTTACCAACCACCCATGTGCAGTGGACGGGGCTCTAATGACCTTGTAGTTGAAGGGCCCTAAAACATCAACAAAACGAAAACTGGGTGCCTTTGGGTTCAGGTTCAATTCTCTCTGACGAGAGAGAAAAAGAGGAACTGTTAGTGCGCTTTCTGTCGAATGGGAAACAAAGCCGTGTGCCCAGTGGCTGGTGTGATATCAATGCTCTTTCTGTTACTACCGGTACTACTTTTTGTCCCATTGGGACACATGGAGGGAGCGGCGAGTTGCGTTGGACACACCAGTTCTCGTCTGATCACTGAAGTTAAGCAACGCAAGCCCAGTTAGTACTGACATGGGTGGTCGCTCGGGAAAGCTGGGTACAGCTAATACCCAATAATCGTCGCATTAGTGTAGTGTCTGTGCAGTATATGCATTAGAACTACACAGTGGGCGGGTCTCTAATGACCTTGTAGTTGACGGGACCTTAAACTCCAACAAACAAACAAACAAATGGGACACATGGACGATTTATTGGACGATATTTTTACACAGCCGGCTAACGGCAAATTGCTGAAAGCCTTATGCTTATGTATCGTCGGTCTATTGTTCATTTTAAACAAATCCCGTTATACATAGAGTAAAATTTATGAGATCGGCAAAATTGTGAGATGTGGGTGAATAAGGTTCCTGCCCTCTCGTCACACGGTGAAAAATAGATCATTAGGCCAGGAGTTGGTTGCTTACAAATGCCGTCCAAAAGATCTTTTATATTTCAGACTCCAGCGGGTCAAATGGCTATCCAACCCTACTGAAATGCTGTCTGTAGTCACACATTCAATTAGTCTTTTCATTAAGTTGATAATTGTCAGTTAGAGTTCTTAATAAGCATTTAATATATATGTGTCACCATTAATGACATTAATGTTATTGTCAAATAAAATATTGTTATTGGAAACCCTTCAAGATCTGAGACGGAAGGGGATCCAAACGAAATTGGGAAGTTAATAATGACTGAAATGTGTGCTAATCGTTTAACATCTTCCAAGATAAAGACAGGGGTATCCGACTTCAGTTACTCAGTTGATACTTTGTGTTTATTTATAGTCTGCAGGTTCAATTCCTGGCCGAGGTCGTCGGCTTCGATCATCAGGTCCCTCGATCATCACCGAGTATATGGTCGACTCATAAAGTATGGCTTTATTTAGTGCTAAGCCATTGTCGTCCCGTATGTGAATGCGACGTGTGGGAGCGGCGAATTGCGTTGGACACACCAGTTCTCATCTGATCACTGATGTTAAGCAATGTAACCCCAGCTAGTACTTACATGGGTGGCCGCTTGGGAAAACTGGATACTGCGAATACCCAAAAATCGTGGCATTAGCGTAGTGTCTGTGCAGTCTCTGCAGTGGACGGGTCTCTAATGACCTTGTAGTTGACGGGACCTAAAACACCAACAAACAATGTGTGACGTGACCTGTCCGCCAACGGATTGTATGCTGCCATATCGTTTAGCTAAAATGTAAATTTGCATTTGAGCTGTTGGCATAAAAGAAAAGCAAATGGTGCAAAAACAGACTGAAGCTTGTCCCGAACAACTTGAGATTTGACCTAAATTCGGCATTGGGTAGGCCTATGGATGCATTCTCTCTGATATCGGCTTTCAAATTTACAGAACTTAGACCTAATTCTGTAGTTGATAGACCATGAAAGACATGGGTTCCCATTTCATTACAAGTTGGAGAGGAGGAGAAAAGAAACATACCATAAGATAATGAAGATGGCTGTTTGTTGTTGATGGTGTACTCGTCGTGTCTTTTGGTTTTTCTTTTGCAAAACTGTAAATTGATCAGCGAAAGCTTTAAACTGTAGTTGTTGTTGTTGATATTCGACCAGGCCTTCATTGTGATATTTGTTAGACACTGTTTATCTACTGGTGGATGTAGTTATCATAGATTCCTCAATTTTCACTTCACTTAACACTGTCGTTGCCATCTCGTCTTCAAACCTTTTTCTTCTTTTCAATTACTTACTAGGACCGTGTGAATTTTGTTGGATGTTGTTTTAAAAGTGCTAATAAGTGTGCAGCCTTCAACATCATTTTAAAGAATAGGCGCTCAATCGCATACTGGTGTACGCTTGTCATTCACAGGGGCATCCTCTTGAGGCAGATTCGCCGCTCCATCGGAGGTCATTGGTTTTTAGGTATCATCATCTTAATTTGGAGATAGACCTACCTCGGTGGCGTTAAAGGTAGCGTACTCGATTTACAGCGCCGGTGGTTTCAGGTTTGATACCGGATCGATGTACAGTAGGTTGATTTCTTTCGGGCGAGAGAGAAGCCCCGAATGCGCCTTCCTTCGGATAAGAAGTAAAACCGAGGTCCCGTGTGGTGTACGATGACATTTGCACGTAAAAGAACCCTCTCTACTATGCAACGGGTAGATGAGGCAACATTTCCAGGCGTAGGAGCTCGCTCCCCCTCCCCGGCGTCGGTGAATTACCCCAGCAAGCAGTAGACAGGCAGTCTGCCAGGCGACCCAGGCAGACCCTTCGTAAAACCTGCTCTCACGTCGGCTTTTGAACGTCCTCTACTCCAGGGATTTCCAATAAACTTTACTAAAAAATGTGGGAGGTAGCCCTCCTCGACGTCACCAAACTATCGTCATCAAAAGAGAGGCTGACTTTATTTAACCAAACTCTGTCCTGGGCATTATTCCTGCATACCCGGAGGAATAAGATATATTGACGGTAAATAAGCAGGCATTGTGACATTAGGGCGGTTGCTGACCACGTAGTGGCTCTGTCCAAAAAGAGTTTAGAAGGTAAACTGGATACCTTGACCACCTACCATAAGCAAGAAAAGGATGCCAAATGCATTCATACGAGTCCATCAGTGGTCATTGCATTGAGTCATCTAAATTTTAAGCTTTATTATATTGACAGTGATTTTTAACCTTCCGTCCACAAGGTGACGATTTCTGGCACACACTACAAGGTGGGGTCTCTGATGACCCCAAAAGGACTTTTTGATTTTCAAGGTTTAAATATTTAGATTAAGGGCAATATTATGGATATTAAATTAAATACCATCCATATAAAGCTTTAGCAATGAAAATAATTTGGAAACATGCTGTAAAAATTCTATATTACCCAAGAAGACAAGACATCATCACCAACCTGCCAACCTGCCAACTTCCCTAGATAGGTAAAGAAAACATCGGAGAACAGGTACTCAAAGGTTGGTTAAGATTGGAGAAAGTGGTACATGTGCAGACGCAATTTTGTAGGTCTGGGATCTGCCGAGACCCCACATTGTGGACGGAAGGTTAAAAGTCCCACAAAATATACTGTCGCCATCATGCTGTCCCCATCCAATGAAATCGAACTAAAGAGCGATTCAACATGCCCTTAAGCTTGCGTTCCAGGTATCATTAAATAGAAAGTGATATCTCTCGTTATAGTACCGGTAATATTTCGACCAACTTTCCTCTTTTCTACGCTTTTTGTTAAAATTCCGAAAATTGAATAGTAATCACTGAAAAGAAAATGAAATCAAGAACCGTTTGAAGTCGTGGAGTAATATTTTCCTCTCATAGCGCATCGTCTTTATTATTTGCAAATGATGCGCCTTTCCTAAGTAGTGCCGTTAATTCTCTGGCGGTTTCTCAATAACCGGATTATAAATAAATATCCGGTAAAATATCAGAGGGGGATTAGATCGTAGAGAAATGAAAGGTTATATAAATGTTGAAGAATTACGGAAATCGTTAGGCAGTCATTTGAAAGGTATTATTTCAATTGCTTGTAATTATGGTGCAACGAAGAGTAAGTCACGTGCTCACTTTCTTTGCCCATGGGCAAAACGTTACAGCATCTTGGGCTACTCTCACAGCAGCATTATGCAATACCTTTAGTGCAGTATTCAGGAAATTTTATATCCTGATGCTACTCTGGATGAACAGACGTAAAATCACGCACCCATAGGGGGGGGACAAATTGCGTTGGACACACCAGTTCTCGTCTGATCACTGAAGTTAAGCAACGCAAGCCCAGCTAGTACTGACATGGGTGGTCGCTCGGGAAAGTTGGGTACTGCTAATACCCAATAATCGACGCATTAGTGTAGTGTCTGTGCAGTCTATGCATTAGAACTATTCAGTGGACGGGTCTTTAATGACCTTGTAGTTGACGGGACCTTAAACACCAGCGAACAAACAACAAGGAAACTTGGCATTGCTAGTATCCAAAAATCGTCCCATTAGTGTAGCGTCTGTGCAGTTTCTGCATAAAAGCTACACTGTGGACGGGGTTCTAATGACCTTGTAGTTGAAGGGCCCTAAAACACCAACAAACAAACACGCAGCCATGCATGGAATCGGAGCTGCTTGCGTCCTAAATGACAGAAGATTTCCCCGAAGAGTGCACCATTGTCCTTTGACAAAGGTCACTCTGTAAACTGTTGAGCAGTTTCACCGTAAACCGGCAGATTCGAGGTCTATGGACAAAGAGGCCAGGGATTAACCTGGAGCTGAGACCTAGACAAAGTATCCAGACTAAAGCCTAGACCAGTGGTGGCGAACCTTTTTTAAAAAAAGACGAAAAAAACCAAAAAGTTGTCCGCGGGTCAGGTCCAAGCACTATTTCATTTTATGAATAAAAAAATTATGATTAATTATCCCGCCTGTGGCAGGGTCGGGCCTGCAGGTTCTAGACCTCCAAGATCCCGGCCACCTCACACACTATGAGACGATAAACTAGATATGATTCTCGTTCGGGTCACTTAAAATTGCATGGTGGGTCACAGGTTCGCCACCACTGACCTAGACCATGAGACTTCGGGCAAGACCTAGACCTTCGGGCAAGAGAGAGAGAGGGTCTCCGGTGCGCCTTCCGACGAATGGGATGTAAAGCCGTGGGCCCGTCTGGTGTGTACGTTATCACTTGTGCGTAAAAGAAACCATTCTGCGTGTATATCGGCAAAATTTGTTGGTGTAGGAGCTGGCCCACCGGACCTCGGTGGAAGAAAATGCGGCCCAATGAAGAAAATGGGCCGACAATAGGAGTCGGGGCTGTCGTATAAATCGCCCATGCATACCTGTGGGACAAAAATAAGTACTCTATCCTGCCGTAGGAGGTTAGAGGGTTGGTAGTATTCACTCTTCAAAGTTTTGACCTTGTCCATGTAGATGTGGTAGGATGTCAGTTGAACATAAGGTACTCATAGGATTTTCTTCCCTCTCATTCGCACACTATCGTGGAGGCAAACTTTAAGTAGACGCCCTAGTCAAACACCCAGGCTACAATCAATCAAGTAGGGTACAGTGAGAGGAAGGAATTAGTGAGATGTAAAGCAAGGGGTGCATATGACTGCAGACAAACACTGTCAAGATGCATAGCAGCAGCTAATTAAAAACCCAAGAAAATGTTAAGGAGACAACACACACGCGCACTCACAGTACAACGCCCCTGTGTTGTCTGTTATCAAACCGAACCGCAATTCCCCTTAAAATGCACATGCGAAAACTGATAATCAGAGTGTGTGGAACCCATTTAGAGAGAACAACAGCAGTACAAATAGAAACTGAAGCCCATGATGACGCCCTGAAACATTGGAACGAAGAGAGCAAACACTTGAAGCAAAAAAAAAAGTAGTTGCATTATTAAATTGGATTGAGCACGACGACAGCAGTGTGGGGGTTGGACTGTCGGAAGATTTTGACAAAAGTAAGACTTCAAATGCCTTTCCGCATTTTTAGATGAAATGGCATACGCTGTTCCCCAAAAGCAAACGAGTAGGAAGCGATAACAATCATAGCAAAAAATGTGCCTTCTAAGGCGCGTGGATTATTAGTTCAGTTTGCCCAACAGCCCGTAAGATGTGCATTTCTTAACTAAATCCTGGGCTTTATAGAAACACGACACCACCTTTTTTTCAAGTTGATCCCGTTGACGCGTACAATAAGGCAGACAGAGCGCCACCCTGGAATTTATCAGTATTCCAAAGTGTTCCTGGTATGGCCGAATGGGATACCCATTTGCGCTGCTGGCATTAGGGACAAATGCCACATAGGAAGAAGAGAGGTGATTAATGAAATAATGTCTGGTACCGTTAACTTCTGTCGTCCTGTCACTGGTCAAGAATCGGCTTAGTAGTAAAAGTAACCGTTGACCAGTTCGACTGTTAATGATGAACTTGGGCAGGGAATGCACTTTCTTTTCTTGACTCAGTTGTTGAACGGGGAGGCTAAATCCTCGTCCAAAATGTGACGTCTTTCCTATCAGCTCCAAGAGCATCTGGGACTAAGATTCCTCAACGGCTGTCCAAAAATTCTCATCATTTAGCCTACCTATAACTATCACGGGGAAGTACAGTGCATTGTCCAGTTGTTAATTGCCTCCAATAGTTGTCGGGCAACTTGTGAGAGCTGTCAACACGGTTACACTAATTCGATTGCTCGCGACAGTTTTCAGACGATTTGATTGTGCACATTTGTCAAAAGTTGAGCCACCATTGATGGTACTAAAGGGAGAGACCCCACCCCTGTATGAATCCGCATCGACAAAATCATGAATTATCAGTTGACCATTTCAGTAGGAATACAGTATGCTCTAATAAAAATGCAAGGAATGTCGAAAATTTCAATAACAACCGCTGTTTTCCCTGGGGAAAAACCAATCGGCAATAATTTAGTAAGAGAATTTGAATAATAGTCGAAATGCGAAATGAAACATGCGACTCAAAAAAATGTCAAAAGCTTTGTTTTAATGATTTAAAAATTTGTTTAGCAAAGCATGCTGTGTTTGTTGCAATAACTAACTTATTGACATGCTTCGCAAGGGCCCAATATCGGTACTAGACACCACCATAGGCAGGAAAAGTGTAGAAATGGTTTATTTACGTACAGATGTCATCCTCCTGCACTTCATAATGAGTCAAGGCTCTACTTTCCATCCGGATGGCAAAGGAACGGAGATCCACTCTTAAGTGAAGCACCACTAAACTCTCTGGGACACCGGGGCTGTCTTACAAGAAGGATTAAGTACAAACTTAGGTTTTGACATTTTTAATGAACGCCCCTCTGTAAAGACGGTATTTCTGGGGAAGACCTTCAATGCTTAGCATAAGCTTAATTAAGACTGGAAATCTTAAATACTGTCTGGCGATTCTTTAAGAGGAAATGCCGGTGTGGAGTAAGACTTTGTTGCTTAGTTACACCATTAACCAAATGAAATTTACATTATTATCATAATCATAATCAAATTCAATTTCAGTGGGCCTAACAGCAATACCTACCGGGTCTCGACGATAATTTTAATTACGGACACGAAGTATTTGGGTAAAATAAAAGTACTATAGACGGTCGAAATTAAAATCGCTGGTAAGAGGAAACTTTTTAATTTCAGAGGTCAATTAATGTTACTCTTGTTGATACGAGCATTGAAAACATTTCTGATTGGGTTGCCCAGGGGTCCATGAACTTGACCGTTGAAACCACTGCAATTCGAAATTCGCTTATGTTCCAATGTTTATTTTAATCAACAACCGTTCTGTCAGGCACGAACCCGCATATGTTGACCATACAACTAAAGCATCGTTTATCAAATGGCACCAAGAGTCACTTAATCAGATACCTTCGGCTCAGTAAATCAATTCGGTAACTCGCTTAGCTCTTCAGCTGATGTGGGCAGGTTCGATCCTAGACGAAGAGTGGCTTCAGGGTCCGCTCTAGCGCTTACGTCGCCGTCCCTTAAGAATATAATGCAGTTTTTTTTTTCACACAGCCAAAATGGCGCCCCGGACTAATGTCCGGGTTGCACCCTCCCTTAGAGCGAACCCTTGTGGCTTATTGCGTTGGACACACCAGTTCTCGTCTGATCACTGAAGTTAAGCAGCGCAACCCCAGTTAGTACTGGTATGGGTGGCCGTTTGGGAAAACCTGGGTACTGCAAATACCCAAAAATCGTCGCCTTATTGTAGTGTCTGTGCAGTTTCTACATAAGAACTATGCTGTGGACGGCGCTCTAATGACCTTGTAGTTGAAGGGCCCTAAAACACTAACAGACAACCAAACCGATCCTAAAAGAACCTGTGTGATCCTTTCACCTATGAAGTAAGGACGTAGTCCCAAGTAGTGTGTATAATTTCACCTGTTGGTAACGGGGACCCTCTTCTGCAATTAGTAAAATGTGTGCAGGAACTCTCCCATACCTTTCTTGGTGTGCGGAAGTCATGAATAAGATTTTAATATTTTTTTTAATTTTGTGGTTCAATGGCTAAAGTGCCTGATTTGGTGAATTCAAGGTAGGATTTGTAGGTGTAGGAACGCCCCATAAGTTAGCAAGAGGTTGTAGCATTATATCAGCAGACAGCTGGGTAAAAACATCGTGCAACGATTGGCCCATGTTTTCCTGGTTCCTATGTGGCAGATGGATACCCACTTCTGCTTTAGGCGGGAAAAGGGTTTGGAATGATGATGATGATGAATGTGATTACATTATTTAGCGGTGCCGCTACAACGCTCGAGCATAACACCTCACCATGAATGCAATTATAATTAATTCAGGATAAAAGATTATTAACCCCATTCACAAATTGAGGAAAAAATTCAAATACTAATAAAAGGAACAAGTGACAAATTAAGTTAAATACTTTGCAGTAAAACATAAATAGTGAAATAGTAAACTATTATTCAATTAATGACATCCTAATATTACGACGTGAATAATAAGGTAAGACTCCATTTGCAACTTGACTAAGAAGATGAAAACTTCATTAGCAAAGTAAGGTGAATTTTTGAAAGAAATTATGAAAAAGAAAAGCACAGTGAAAAATAATATGCAATAAACGTGAAGTTAAATTAGAGGGTGAAGAAACAGGAGCCAGAAAAACGCTCATCAAAATGGCACATTAAAAAGTTACCTTCTCTTCCAGTTGGTGCTATATCCATCCTCTAAAATGAGCATTATAAATCCATGGGACACCAGGGAGAGGGCAGCGGCGGAATACAAAGGATAAAATCCATAATATTTACAATTTAAAATTTGTATACAAAAAAGCCACCTCGGTGGCACAGAGGTAGCATACTCAACGACTTTGTCAAGAGCTCCTGGTTGGCAACTGGATCGTTTGACTTCTTTCGAGCAATTGAGACCCCCCAGTTCACATTCTGTCGAATGAGAAGTAAAGCCGTGGTCCCATGTGGTGTGTAGTTGCACGTACAAATCGGCAAAATTCCCAAGTGTAGGAAGTTGCCCCCTTGGCATTGTCGGTGGAGTAAAAATGCCCCAATGAAGAGAATAGGCTGACGACAAATAAGCATTAGGTCGTCCGCCGACTGCATGAAAATATCGTCTAATAGATCGTCCATCGTTCCTGGGGGACGAAAATTGGTATCCAACCCTATCATAGGCGGGACAAGGTTAGTAGTTGCTGATTGCTAAGCCTGGCTCTACCTGCTGGTTCTACCTTCTCAACTCATCCCTACTTGGTTCTAGTTTTACGTCGGATGAGGAGTAAAACTGGGACCCCTGCATCGGCAGCCGGCTGGGTGAAATTTCCAGTGCAACAGTTATCCCCTTTTCGAATTCCAACGGGACTTTACTCCACCGTTGTATTAATCATTACTGAGGAATAGATAATGGAGTCCTGAACCCTTCCTCTCCACATCCTTTTAACTCATCAATGTCAACTCTTTTCTAAGGGAATTTATGAGGTGCGCATGAGAACGTTTGGTGCCATTTATATACGATGGGGGAGGTGATGGATGAGGGTGTTCCAATCCTTTGCCATCCATTTCAGAAAGTCGTTGTAGAGTGCCAGGCACTGTATCAGAGTTGTCTGTCTAGATATTGATGTGTAACTCACGCTTGCCATTGAGACCAGTTTTGACGTGTCATAAAAATGTAACTAACTAACTCGTTTGAACGTGGAATTGACTTTCTTTTTCTTCACCCCAATGTCTTCCGATGTGTTAAGTGTCCAGAAGATGGTGGAAAGAGTTTCCTTTAGGAGGCGGCTAATAAAAGATGGTGATCAGCATGTGCAGCAAAGGCAACTGCAGTGATATTCTGACGGTTACTAGCTTCCTAAAATATTGGTGTGTATCGCCTAGATGTCATTTCTTCTCACGTATTCATGGCGTGGTTTTATTTATCTATCGTAGGCAATAAGGACGGTTTCAGAGTCAAAGGCGCTTATATGAGAGTTAGGGCATATAATGGTCTTGTTTCCCTTCTTTCAAACCTATCCATTAGAGGAGGTTTCCACTATTTTGGTGGAAACTATGAGTTTTCCTATCCAGAATTGGTTTTTTTCAAAGTTTGGAAAGAGGAAAAAAAAGTGTAGTGTAGTAGCAGAAGAGGGAAAGAGAGAGAAAGAGATAGAATCGTTTCATTGGTCCTTTTTTTTAGTATAGGGTAAATGAACCTATAATTCCAGTGGCCTATAGAAATTCGTGGTACCATTCTTTTTTCTGTGTTGTACCCATCTATGAAACTGAGCAGAAACTGGTTCCTCCGTCTTATTTCTCTTTCTATTCTGATGAAATTCCACTTGACATGCTTTGACGTCATTCAAACGATCTGCTCGCGAGGTTTTGCTCTTCCTATAATGGGTTTGGCAGACAACGACAGAACGACGCTCGCATGAATGCAGACACAACTTAACTGGAGTTAATGTGTTTGAAAGCAGAATAGAAACTGGTTCCATTGCATCATGCTTGGCATATACGGTGCAAATACGATCGAATTAAACACAGGCGAGTGTCGAATCGCTTGGCATACAGGTCATCCGCGTCACTTTCTGTTATGGTTCTACAAAGCCCAAAAGTTTGCAGGCGGACGCCAAAGTATTCAGTCCACTGCCAAAGGGAAGTTGAAGTTGTTTGTATTCCATTGGAATTGACCGACTCTTCAGGTTAAGCCATTAACTAAATAATTCACTTGGGGAAGGGAGCTTGCATGGGGAAACTTGACTAATATTCTTGAGAGTTTTGAACCCCTGACTGAAGGCGCTCCAACCAGAAGTTTGGGAAAGTGCTCTCAGTCGAGGTGTAGTTTACTTGGTAACCTCTCTATTCTCTAGCCCAGGGGTGGCCAACTTTTGTGTGCATAAGATCTACTTTTTATTTCAAAAATGTGTTGCGATCGACATTTTATCTTAAAAAAGTGTCGCGATCGACTTGTCGTCATAGGCGTAGTCAAAGTGGGGAGGGGGAGGTTCGATACTGGCCCCCCTCGGTCCAGTATCGAACCTAGAACCAGTGACGCAGACCTAGAAACACTGATCACCTACGTCACCGAGGCGAGTCATAAGTCAACACATCGCGAGTGATCGACCAAAATTGGCTTCGCGATCGACGTGTTGGCCACCCCTGCTCTAGCCTCTCTATTCCTGAAGGTAGCATCGCGAAGTGGTGGGCGGCATCTGAGGGTGGCAGTGAGGTCCCTCTGAGAGCGGGGACTCCTTCTAAGACCCGAAAAATTTACGTGTGAGCAGTCTCTAGATTGAGCGGTGGACAATTTTCATCAGGTGTTTTACGTCATCCTAGTTTAGAGTCATTGGCATGTTAACCACCTGAAGTTGCACTGCGACAAAGATGGGGTCTGACAACGGCTTTGGGCATAAATCACTTCATAAGGATGTTAAAATCTTCTGGCATTTAACCTTTCAGGACCGTTACAAATTTAAAAACACTTTCAAATGACACTGACAATAAAATGAAAATATATATCTTGCAGAATGCTCTTTTAGTGAGAATACTCGCATTTATTGCTCCGGGGATTGTCTTCCAAGAGGAAGATAGTTGTGTCTACATCGGGCTCAACAGACTGTTGTCCTTCCACGTGACAAAGATGAAGAGAATAGAGGAAAAAGAACAGCTGGAAATGATACCACGGATGTCTTTACCGATCGGGAATTATACTTTGACCATCTGCTCTCTAGGCAGAAGCAGCATGTAGTCACGTGACACAACTATTATCATCATTCTTGGCATCATCCTCATATCCCTCCCATGCCAGGCACCTCAGTAACTTAATTAGTTGCATGATGGTTCTCTGAAGTCGGCAATCCGTTTCTATGGCTCAAAGGTAGTAGTGTCTTCTAGGTTGCATGGTCGCGCCTGGCCGGTTGGGAAGAGAGGCTCACCTGTTTGATATCGTGAGATGTACATGATGTCACTACTGCGCGGAAAAGAACTACCTGCAGTTCAATTAAATATACGTACGTGTAGATCGGCATACTTCCCAGGAGTAGGAAGGAGCTTGATCCCCGTCCTGACGTCCTTGACGGAAATTGCGCCCCACGAAGAAGAAAGTAGGTCGCGGCGTTAAATAAGCGAGGGGATTTGGCATTAGGTCAGTAGTCGGCTGCTTAAAGTGCTGTTCAATCGTCCAGCCGTGTGCTTTCGGTTTCAATGGTACTCGATCTAACCATAGGTGGGAAAGGTTTAGGAATGATAATTAGAGTGGTGTCGTTACTAGCATTCGAATAACGGATTCTTGGATCGTCAAGGGACCTTTGGTATACCACTATAGTAATTCAGACCCTCAATTTTATGGTATCTAGATGGCGTCTCATAAACATGCTAAACCAGTTGATTGAACTCTTTGTGCCCATTTTCTTCCAGATCTTTAGTTGAGCCATATCGATCTGAAATGCCATTGTGGTCCTATTTTACTGTGGCCATTTTTAGAAGACTTATGTAACGTCACCCATTCGTGTCTACATACAATGAGGACATACTGTCATGCTTATCGTCGTTCGCAGCTTTTCCCGACTTGTAGATAGAGTTCAGTCACGACTGTTGAAGATATATAATTGGTTTCCCTGACTGATGTCAACCGCATGATTATTGAAACTGTACGTTGTTAAATGACGTCATTCCAGTCATGTAATTTCATCCTGTGAATGGGATGAATGAAATGAGTATTTGAAGGTTTGTTTGGTCTTGACTTCAATTTCGGATGATGACTAGCTGACGTAGCCCATACGAGGATTTTACTTTCTAATATTGGACGTTTGAATAATGTAATATTTTTCAAAGATTTGGGGTTTATGACGTCATAAGTGTCGTTCCTCATTTTGATGGTTGTTTAAAAGTCATACAGATGAAATGATACGTGATCAAATACGTGAACATTTCTGAGTCTGTTAGTGTGTGCCTTACGTCTGTGTTGGCTCACTCGATTTCTTGAGTCCAAGGTTGTAGGATTCATCCTGATCTAGGTAGATGGCTTCTTTCGAGCGAGATGGATAGTTGAAGAGCTCCATCCATCGAATGGTCGCCCCCCCCCCCTCTGATTTTGGTAACCACATTTTCCCCCAGTAAGATAACCGTATATGCAAGTAGCCGAGGTGCGAATGCTGCGGTACATGAGTGGGGTGTTAGAGGTATATTAGGGGGAATATTAGAGGTAGCCTGGGGGGTAGTGGACATCGCCGAAAAAATGAGGGCGAATAGGTTGAGGTGGTATGGACACGTAATGAGAAGAGGGGAGGAGGAGCTCGTCAGGTGCATTTCAGGAATGCACGTGGTCGGAAGCACCCTAGGCAGGAGGAGACGGAAGCAGACGTGGAAGCAGGTTGTCCGTGAGGATATGGCAGTGTGTGGGGTGAGCGGAGATCTGGTGGGAGATAGCCGGGAGTGGGGGGCTAGAACCCTTCTCTGCCACAGGCGGAAATACAGGTATGATGATGATGATGAAGATTACCGTATTTTAGCGCATATAACGCGGGCGGTATACGCTTTTTTTTCTTACTCCACATCCTCCTCCTGCGGTATTTGCGAAGGCCCACGGTACCAGTTTGGAAGTGGAGATTCTCCGGGAAAAAACGGTAGTCACCGTTAAATAACAGGAGTTTTGATATTTGATCCTACAAGTATTCCTAATACCGGCCGAACAAATAGGCAGCCAAGCCGGCTTTAAATGGGAGAAGGGCTAAAAAGACAGTGATATGCTATAGGTGATAATACCCCGACCGTCCGGAAGGGGTGCGAGCTCATAACGCCCCGCCCCGTTGACTGACTTTGCACAATGAAAATGGTTTAATTTTTTTTTTTTTTCGCTGTAACCCGAATATCGACCAATCCAAGGGAAGGACTGTCCGAAAAAAAATTACTGCGTCGGGCCGCAGGATTAAAAAAAACGAATTACCAAAATAAAAAAAAATAAAAGTTGGCAAATTGCCGGGGTTCCCAGCCCCGGCGATCTAAGGCCAGCACACAATGGCCGGCCCTCCAAGGCCGGTACTCTATTCTACTGTCGGAAAATTTTACCTCTTACGGGTAAAACGGAAGCTGTAGTGTGGCCCATGTAGTGCGTACCTGGCCTATGCACGAGAACGATTTTGTATGAAGTCAAAAATGTCCAGGTGTGGCAGCTTGCTTCCTAGAGTCATCATCATACCCTTACCCCACCTGTGGCAGGGTCGGGTCTGCGGCTCCACTGCACATGCTCTGGCCAGGCGTCTGGAACCCGCAGGAATATTGGCTTTGTTGTCTGTGGTGGATGCCGGCATATCCCATGCGTTCCCACACCGCATTATGCAACCAAAATAGCTACCAGCAGGGCTGCTGCCTGATTGTTTGCATGGTGTCTGACCTATTGCACAATAACAGGGATATACCGGATCGCATGCGGGAGCTTGCTCCCTGGAGTGAATGCAAGAAAATACCGCCATATGATGGGTAGTAAGTTGGCTTCAGGCTACGTAAAAACCCGTCCCATCAGTTCGCCGGTGTACTTCCAGAACGAGATACAATGATGCTAGAATGTGCGTTAGGCGGAAAAAGGTCTAGGGATCATAATGCTATTTAGCCTCTAGCGAGATTTTTGTCACAGGGTGTGTGGGGAGCGGTTTATTGCGTTGGACACACTAGTTCTCGCCTGATCTCTGAAGTTCAGCAACGCAACCCCAGCTAGTACTGACATGGGTGACCCCTTGGGAAATCCGGGTACTGCTAATACTCAATAATCGTCGCATAAATGTAGTGTCGGTGCAATCTCTGCACTAGAACTATGCAGTGGACCGCTCTTGAATGGCCCTAAAACACCAACAACAAAAAACTGGGTGTGTGTTTTCTGTACCAGGAGAGGTTGGTCGCAATTTCGATTCTGTGAACTGCACGTTGTGCAATTCAAGATTTCATCTGAATTATGCGACAATAGGCTCCGTGTAGAAATGCAAACATTTAACAATAAAACGACAGTTTGAATGCATTCAGAGTTTTTAATCCCGAAATAAACGAGTCTTCGTGCTAAGTAAACCTTTCGACAGTGACGTCATTGTTTCTTCGCGGGACATTAGATATAGCGGTTAGACTTGATCCAAAGAAGCCCTATCGCACATTATCTGGGATAATCGACATTTCGACTGTTGTTTAATGTCTCGTCCTGCTTGATATAATAATGCACCGTAGTGATATAATAATAAGGGGGTTGTTCACGTGCGCTGAATGACTCGGAGAAGATTATTATGCCTTCTGTGATGATTACAATGTGGCGTTAGTTGAGTCTTGAAAATGTCTTGTCAACCAACAGCATTGGGCCGTTCGGTAAGCATCTCAGTGGAGAGGCCCTGACAAAAGTGGAATTGCATTCTTTAATTTCCGGAAGACTGCTGCTTATTTTAATTTTTCTAAGTAGATGGCGTTGTTAAAAAGTTGCCATTTTTTTAAATGTCACTTTTATGAGGAACCATTACGAGTAATAGGTGCGAAACGATTGCAATAAAAATGGCGTAATTTGCCAGAGAAACAATTGCAGATTAAGTCCATTGATAGACTTATTTCTTGGCCAAAGATCTTTTTTTTTTTACTGGTTTCTTGGGAGAATCACTTCAATTGTCTTGAACCAGCATTTCCGGCAACAAACTACTGAAGCCTGGTCTTCACCGAGTGTGCAAAATGGATTGAAAAGCGTTTGAGAAAATCGTGTAGATGTTTCGTTGCTGGGTTCATGAACGTTGGATGTTTTTAGACGGAGACAATGAAGGGGGCCAGTGTTTGGAAACGCTTGCCAAAAATGTTGAACCGACAGCGGGGATTACATACACGGAAGAAACATCAGGACCTTTTGGGTTTATGGACTGTTGGCAAACTTTGTGTGCGTTGTACCCATATCGACAGTGATGTTGAAACTCCTTTAGTTGACACATTCGATCCAATCACAGAATGGATCATGTTTGACATTTGGCCCTGTGGTTAAATGATTGTAATAAACGATCCCATACCTTTTTGGGGGTCAGCTTGACTTCATCTCAGCCCTAAAACTTCGAGGCACATTGTTGTACCGTTTTATTGCATATGTTCCACTCTGGGTTGATACCTTTAATGACGAGCATTTTCTGCGTTTTGAGCGATACTCGCCATCTTGCCATATTCAGTTTAGCATTTCTTGATTAATTTGTCACTTTTATGGCATTATTTCATAAAAAAATGTATTCCCCCTTACAGTTCTTCCAAAGTGGTGTCGTAAAGTTTGAATATCCCCCTGGCACTTCTGATACCTTTTTAATAAAATTGCGACGAAGTAACTTTTTATGGAACCGAATTTTTTAATAGCACAGATAAGCGATGCTACAAAATTCAAAAAATGTTATCCAGAATTGCCCTTTGTAGTGTATTAGTAAATTTATACCGCTGTTGAGAGAATTGTTTGAAGATCTGATGGCACTCTTTGAGATTGTTCCAAAAATCGCTAGGATGAGAGGCGGAAGAGGGTCCTTTTCCATTGATGTGAACTGGATTTGCAGAAATATCATTGAAATGGTTACAAATTTGGACTTGCAAAAGTATTTCAATAAAATATGAAACAGTGATCTGCTAACGTCAGATATGCCACTTAAATGGTTTGGCAAAAATGTCATTTTATTGACATTTTTTATATGGAGCATTTTTATATCATCTCCTTAATAAATATGGTTCGATTCTTATCGAAACCATACTTGTTAAGGAACCATGGTATTTCATGAACAACATAATTTGACTTCCAATTACTCGATTTTATATAATGTAATTCAGACTAGCTTTTTTTTAATAAAAAGTGCATGGCTTTTAGTATAACTTTGCTAATGGATACTTGAAAAGGAATCTGTTCCTTAATGACTTCTCTTGCAGGATTTGGACCAATTTCTCCAAGTTACAAATTTGTCCACTGAATTTGATGCATGTATATTGATTCTCGAAGGCATTGACATCGTGAAGATAATGTGGGGTTTTGAGAACCATTACTAAGTGGAGGTTACAAAAAATGTGATACATCTAAACTGTGCCTCATCTCTCACCAAAGGGAGTCATAACCATTATCATCATTCCGCTCCCTAGTCCCTTTCCCTATCCGCAGAAGGGTCGAGTACCCATTCGATCCTTTTGTACGACGTTGTGCATAACTGACCCAATGCCACAACCCTTGCTTCTGGCATTAGGTCTGTGTTCTTTCCTACTGTAATATTTTCACGCTGGTCAGGGTAACGTGATCCCACACCTTGAAAATTTACTCGTTGACACATCAGTAGTATATTACATGTAGAAAGGTCCTTTCACTTACATTTGGCGTCATGCAGGCCACGCGGGGTCTGAGCTTTACTTCCCACTCGATGTAAGGCCCACTTGAGACTTTAGTTGCCTCTGCAGCAACGATAAAGGAAGGAGTTAGTTTCGTTGTTTGTTTGTTGGTATTTTAGGGCCCTTAAACTACAAGGTCATTAGAGCCCCATCCACAGCATAGTTCTTATGCAGAGACTGCACAGACACTACACTGATGTGACGATTTTTGGGTATTAGCAGTACTCAGTTTTCCCAAGCGGCCACCCATGTCAGTACTAGCTGGGGTTGCGCTGCTTAACTTCAGTGATCAGACTAGAACTGGTGTGTCCAATGCAATTCACCGCTCCCGAGTTAGTTCCGAATATACATTTTGCCATCTTTCTTTAAACGAGGATTGAACATCCGTACCACATCAGGTTCTTGTAGGAAGCTCATGAGCAGTGCCGTTTTAATGCCTGAGCCCGTTGGGCACTTGTCCGGGGGGGGGGCCCATGCTAATATGAGGATGTCAAGTAACCATTTACATATTATTCCTGTGATTGTTTGTCGTACGGGCCCAAGCGCACTGTTATGGCTAGGGACCCATAATGCTGTTAAGACGCACTGCTCATGAGTATTTCGATTTGTTAGAGACAACTGGTATCACTTGATTCTGTGTCCCTTCATTTGAACTACGCACTGGACGGGACTCTAATGAGATTGTAGCTGAAGGGCCCTAAACCATCAACAAATCAAAAAACCCGTCACAAGTATGTAATACTGCGCGGTGTCAGAGCTAAAACCAAGCGGTTGATCCTCGGGTCATGTTATGTTCATTACACATTCAACATGTTCTTTGGGTTGGTTGATGTGCATTTATAATCTGTGAAGTTCTCCTCAGCTCTCACTTCGCAATTATTCTTGCAGAGCACAGAAATTTTTCTTGCTTTTCAAAATGCTTTCAGTTAATGCTAAATCTATTCAGGCAGTCAGACTTGGCAGTTTTAATTGTATGGTAAAATTTATATTGCCCACTATCACAATACAGTGGCCCACTTCTGCTCGAAAGAGGTGAAATGTGTAGTGTGCTTTGAATTTCTAAAGTACAGAAGCCGTGTTAGGAGTTCATTTGTATTAGTACTTCGGCATTACATGATTATGAGAATGTGGGCTATACACCCAACTGAATTAAGAGAGGGTGATTAGGGAGAGGCAGAAAATTAGAGGTGGGGTAAATAAGAAGCGAGAAAGAGCGTGTAAAGGAAGGTCTCGCCTTAAAATCCTTGTAGGCCAGCCTACTTGCCATAAGTGAGAAATGGTGATTGTTGGAGTGCGGTCTTATCGGCATTTTGCTGTTTTCCCCTACCTAACTTTTAATTCAGGCTAACGTCGTAGAGATGTATAAAGCGTCAGCTGCCCCCCAAATATCTTGTTTTTAGTCCTTGACGTACTGTTGGCTACTTTAGATACAATGGTTCATATCATTGTCAAATGGCTATCAAAGTGAAAAGAAATTAAAAATGGGGGTGGTAACAGTTAGGATAAATACACCATTTTGAGATTACTGTCCTGCAGTCATTACTCCTGGCTGGCAGTAGTCCAATTGAAACTTTGAAACTATCCAGCATATATAGGTTGCCAACATTAAAACTAACATGTTCAATCAATTTCCTATTCTCAAATTCTTATAAAGTACCCATCTTCCCGTCTACACCCTTGTCATTAGGAAGGAACTTGTCAGGTTCGTGTTTATTATGCATATTCGTACTCAAGGGCAGCTGCCCTAAATCATCATCATCAATACAGTCCTCGTGGTTGTCAGGTCACTATTATTTTTGTAAATAGCGTTTTCCAACATGTTTCAGACAACTGTCTTTTTTGACAGCAATGTAAGAGTTCAAATAATTGGGATGTTATCTAGAGTAATGGGTAGATGGGGTGGATCAATTCGGATACAATTGCTTATGCCTACGGTATGTTTGTTGGGTGACTAGACAACTAGGCCCTGAAGAGTGAAAGGAATTGATTCGGTATCCGCTTGTGGAATCCTGGCAGACTTGAGTTCAGTTCCAAGCTGTTCTACTCCTCCTCATTAGCAAGATGTATGGCAGGGGTGGCGAACCTTTTTCTGCTGGCGTGCCAAAAATTTAAATAGTTATAGTTCTTGATTTACTAACGTGCCTGATACAATAGTGTGTTAAAGGAATATACAGTAGAGTACCCTTACTTCCGGTTTGTTACAGGAAATGGAAATTTCTCCAATTCATTGGTAGTACACTCGGCAACTGCGTCAGCAGTTCTAGGTTCGATGCTCGACCGAGGCGGGCTGGCTTCTTTTTTTTTGGGGGGGGGGGGGGAG
Source organism: Trigoniulus corallinus (assembly GCA_013389805.1). NCBI lineage: Eukaryota > Metazoa > Arthropoda > Diplopoda > Spirobolida > Trigoniulidae > Trigoniulus > Trigoniulus corallinus. The sequence continues at coordinate 586,632 of JAAFCE010004209.1, read as the reverse complement.
TAGGCAGAGGCCCCGAGTGCGCCCACTTTCGGATGAGAAGTAAAACCGAGGTCCCGTGGGGTGTAAGATGGCATTTGCACGTAAAACAACCCTCTATACTTTGCAACGGGTAGATGAGGTAAAAATTTTCAGGTGCAGGAGTTCGTCCCCTAGCGTCAGTGGGTGGAATGCAACAACGAACACTAGACGGACGATAAATAAACGTAGGGGTTGCAGCTTTGGTCGGAAACCGGCAGTCCAGTATATCGCCCTTGTGTCCATTTAGAGGGACAAGATGGGTACCCGACCCTGCCATAGGCGGGAAAAGGGTCTACCTGCTTGCTCTACCTGCCGTGGGTGAATGGAGGAAGAACTTGTTAGGTCCATCATAGGGATTAACATTTTAGCTAGCTGACTGGATACATTGAAGCCTGTTTTACGACGGGACATGACATTTAACAGGTGGATGCGATATCAGGCTGGCATATAGACCCCTAAAACTGTCGTCAAAGGGATCGCCCACAACCCATTTATAATTTTTACGCCCTTGCCCCATAAATACTTCCATAGGAGTTCCATACACCCCTCTATTACTGTAATGCTGAAGGTGTAGTGCAGATTTGCCTTTAATGGGCCAAATGAGCATACATCCACCCTTCCCCATAAAAGATAAGAGTCATCGCTCGAGTCGCTTTTTATTGTAGTGCTTATGGATTGTTTAGCTCATTTTTTGACGAGAAATGGGTAACTGGGCCAGATAAGTCATAAAGCCGGTGTTCAGGACTTCAGGTACGAAGTCATACTTCGCTTACGTTAAAAGGATGCACTTCAGGTTGGATAGCAAACCACTGATGTCGGTCATGGGTGGACCTGCCTCCTGAGCACGTCGCACAAACACTATTAATTGAACTACTGCGAGTGGGATAAGCCCGTTAAGAAACACCTCCACGACCGCTTTTAGAAGTTTGTGAACGTCTGTGAGACATCTCGGACCTTCTCCATTTCCACCTGAAAGCGACGCCCAGGCTTTGCTGTTGGTTGGAGAGCAACTCCTACAAACTTCATATTAAGACTGTAGCTGGGGCCCGTATACGAAATAGTTTATTTGAATTTCTGCTTCTTGGAATGTTGCCGATTTACACGGCGGATATTGTCCTAAAGATGCTTTTACATGCAGGTGGCTCTCTACCCATCACACTTCACGATATTTTCCATCTTGTTAAATGAGCGCATGTATTGCGTTGGACGCACCAGTTCTCTCTCGCCCGATAACTGAAGTCCAGCAACACAACCTCAGCTAGTACTAGCATGGGTGACCGCTTGGAAACACTGGGTATTTGCTAATACCGAAAATCGTCGTACCAGCGTAGAGTCTGTGCTGACTGTACGTTAGAACTAGGCAGTGGACGGGGCTCTAATATTAGTCCATTGTAGCTGAAGGGCGCAGAACACCAACGAAATGGATCAAAACTGGTTGCGAACTTTTTTGAGTGGCTAGTGCAAGAGATCCGGCTTTATATTGTCGTTTATTCGTATAAGGATTCATGGTTGGTGTGGGTGGAGTGGCATTTGCAGAAAATTGTTTCCCTTGATGTTTTTTTTAGACTTTTAATGAATATTTTAAGGTAGTTGTGGCCATTGAATGATTACGGTTGAATTGAACTTAGACATGCGTAGAGTAGCCATCTGTCGCGAATTGTGCGCATGTCTTTCAAAAAATGATGAAGGCATGCCATCCATTTTTTCTTTCATTTTTATTATTTGAATTGTAATTCGGCAACTGCCTTTGTCAAAATTGCTTCGCCATTTTATTGGAAGATTTCTTATTTTTTCCAATTTTAAAATATATAACAAATTTGCACTAACTTTTATTTATCCAAAATATTGACAGTCAACTAACTTTCGTTTATGGAAATGGGAAATTGTGATGTTTAATAGTTTGTTGGGGGTCTTTCTTTAAATACGAAACGAGTTCGCCCACGCATTCCTGGTTCCATTGGGACAAATGGGTACACTACCATTCCGTAGGCGGGAAAAACGTGATGAATGAATGAAGAGCAATATCTAAAATACACTTTTCACTATTTAGGAAGTAGAGAGTCCTGATTCATCCTCCCATACGCCATCTCAGAACCCTCCAACCGCGTTTAATCAACATCTAAAAATAAATTAACGAATTGAAACAGCTTCTTTATCCAAATTAGGCCTCTGCGAAATTGAACCGATGCTTAGTATAGTTTATCAGATCGCTTTTAGCTTATTTAAATAAGATTATAAAAAGCAGGTTTTCAGAGTGATTATAATTAGTCTTTTGATACTTCTTGTCAGTTATTGAGCTGATATTAAAGCGAACTTGATAAAAAAACATATTTTCATTGGTGGTACTATTAATATCACTAAAGGGCCCGACCTCTATATGGGGCAGCTGAGGACATTTTATTGCAGAGTGGATGAGAATAACAAGACTGGGACGGTATTGAAAAGTCATGAAAATGTTGCAGGACGCGCAGGTCAAGTATATTATAACCTATAGAGATGCAAGTTAATGGCCCGGTACCGTATTTTCCAAAGTTCTTTTGTCCAACCTCTGTTTTGAAGTCATCAATTTCCAGTCTGACCACAGGCGGAAAAATGACCTCGTTCAATCTGTCGCCTGACTGAGGTTTTCAAACTTGACCACCATACGAAATTGCGTACGCAAAGTTCCACAGTCCTAACCCTGAAACTTACCTCAATGATCACTTGCTTGATTTTGCATCCTTGGATTGTAGTTCGATCCTGGCAGGGCGCGGCTTATTGCGTTGGACCACCAGTTCTCGTCTGATAACTGAAATTAAGCAACATAACAAATCACTGAAGTTAAGCAGCGCAAGCCCACGTCAATACCAACAAGGGTGTTTGGTAAAGAACGTTAGGTGCTGCGCATTTCCCCTCTCCTTCATCCTGTTCACCTATACCTCCTCATCTCCCGCGAGCAGCCTCCTAAGGGTTCGTCCTGTTATGGCTGCTTGGGCTTACTCCCCAACCCATGAAACTAATTCAATCCAACTAGTACTAACATGGGTGTCCGGTTGGGAAAACTGGGTACCGCTAATACCCAAAAATTGTCGCTTTAGTGTAGTGTCCGCGCAGTCTCTGTATTAGAACTACGCAGTGGACGGGGCTCTAATGACCTTGTAGTTGAAGGACCCTACAACACCAACGAAACAAACAATCGGACGAGTGGAAGAGAATCTGTCGGATGACAGGTACGGCCATTGTGCTGTGTTTCAGATGTTGTCTAACTTCATGCGTTGTACCTTTACGGAGTCAATTATAGGATCTAGGCCTCCTCCTGGTGTCGGTAACCGAAATGGCCCATAAGAAGGAAATTGGTCGCGGGGTTGTGACATTAGGGCAGCTGCTGACTGTGTATTACTACTGTAATGCCTTTTTCCTGTCATTCACAGTAGCCACATGTGGCTAATGGCAGCTTTCTTTTGGTTGCCCTAGTCTACATCTCTGCGCAATCGCGGTATGGTGTCAATGGACTGCAAAGGATCATATAAACTTTAAAAAAATTTAATCAAGTATTAGTGGTGTGCTTTTTTTTAAAAAAAATTCTTGCTTGTTTATGGGCATGTTTCTCTGCAATCGCTTTTTCTAAAATACTGAATTGTGTAACTTCAGAGCAGTTGCACTAAGATCCATTTCTCATGTTACTCTCGAGCCCTTCAAATTTAGACAGCGTGGTTGTTATATAGTAAATGGGTGGGTCATTTCTGCCGCACATACCCTCTCTCCGTTCCTCCCAACATATTGACATATAGTCCCTTTTTAGGATGTTGTCTGTTGACAAGACCTTTGCTATTTAGGGGCTAATTTACTAAATTGATCCTCCTCATATTTGCCTTCTACTTTTAGTGCTACACAGGGAACACGAGAAAGCAAATCGATCCGAATGAAAGGATGGATATCATAACTGAAAGCAAGGTTAATTCAAAAATATAACAAATAATAATAATTATAGTGACCTTACTGAACGGTACAGTCACAATAAATATCCAGTCCTGAATGAGATATTAACTGGAGAGTATCCATTGTAATAGCCTTGTGACTATAAAGAGAAGTGACCAACATACAATGCACTGCTATGTTCAATGACCTCTTGTGACGTAATATTTAATAGGATCTCGTAATAAAGACTTGACTAAGTAGATTATTGCTGATAAAATGTTTTTTTTTTGCTGATATCTATTTCTTTTTTACGTTTTCTGTTTTTGTTCGTTTACTGCACTGAATGACGTCATAAGACGGTTGGTAGAGATGTCATGATTTAATAGCAGCAGGTTCGATCCTAGCCGAGGCACATAGATGACTTCTGTTGAGGTGCATTTGTCGACGCACGAGAAGTAAGAAACCATATCACTTGCAAGTTGAACGAACCCTTTCTCCTTTGAATGCAATCCATATACCTGTGGATCGCCAAAATTGCCAACCCCCTGTCCCCCCGGCGTTGGTAAATTCCCTTCAGTGATAAGGGAGGCCAATGTTAAATAAACAACATCGCCTATCTCGGCAAAAGCCGGTTGTAATAATAATAAAGAAGGGATAAATGCTGTCTTAGGTCCACCACAGGGATGCAGATACTCGGTCGAGACACGGATGAGGTAGATCGGAAGAAATTCCAGGTGTAGGGGCTCACCTCCCAGCGTCGAAACAAAAATTAAATTGTCCCCACAAGGCGGATAGGTCAGCTTTAAAAATGTAGTGTTATGCAGCGTTTGGTTGGCAGCTGAGTGTTCCTGGTTGCAACGGGACAATTGAATACCCGCCGCCGTCGCAGGTAGGAGATGGGTTTGAAATGATGGTGACACGATAGGTACGTCTTTGACTTTGCCGTTGACCTAAATGAAAGCGCTTTACTCGGGGCAGGATTGAAATTTTGGTCATGAACATAATCGAGTCGGAATTTGAACTTCATAACAGCCTTATGATTGTCGCCAAGTCACGATTCAGTGTGACAAGATGACTTTTTTTTTCAACTTCAGAAAACGTCAGTTGAATATGTCCTGCTAAAAAAAATCCATTAAAAATGTGTGCAACTCTTTTTTTTTTCAAAAAAAAAAAAAAGAACCGTTTCGACATGGATTCTGTCGTGTCATTTCCTATTACTTTCTCATTTTAACTTCAAATGACACAGAGAACACCCCGTTCAATAGGTTAGAGTTTAAATGCTTTTGTAGACCACAATTTCTGTGTAGAAAATGCTAATGTAGTTTTTCTTTTTTCTTTCTTAAGCATGAGATGGCGGTGGTAAGCATGTTGCATAAGGTCACTAAAGTAGGTTGCGGTATTAGGCTAAACTAGTGGTCTTCAAACTGTGTTCCAATACATTTCTGGAGGTTCCGCGAGTCAAAATGAAAATTCGTTAGCAGCGGCAAGATGTACTTTTCTAAAGGTGGGATAGGGTTCTCTCAAACATCTTATAGTTCTAAGATTCCGTGAGTCGACAAAGTTTGAAGACTAACCAACAAACCCCATTAGTTCCCCTTATCTTCGTTTCGCTCTCCTTCCGTTTGGTGCCCTCCTGGATGTTGGGGTCATGACTGTGTTGGAAAGGGTTCAATCCTGGCCAACACATGCGATCTCTTTAGGACAAGAGAGAGAGAAACCCTAAGTGAGCCTAGTTTTCACTAGGAGTAAAATATATGTGGCTTGCCTACTGGCGTCGGTAAATCATGGCTTCCGACGTTAAGTAATTAAACCAAATATGTAGGCCCGAGGTGAATGGTACTAAAAGAGGCACGCAGCCAGCGGCTTATAGGTCCTATCTGTTAAGGATCAAGGAGACGTGTCCCCCCCCCAGAATTATGCTCACGAGGACTACTCATAGATGGTACCTCCAGAATTGTGCAAACATGCTAGTAGAAGTTAATGCTTCTGTGTCCAACTTTTTCCCCGTAGACCTCACACCCAGGGATCACAACGCAGCTGATATTTTTGTTCAGTAACGTTGGACAGTGCTAAAGGCATTCTCTTTTAAGACCAGGGATTTGGATCCCCTTCGCGTGTACCCGTAGCGCACGTGAAAAAAGTATGACAAAGCATCGCTGTGCAACAGGTCAGGGTTTCAGTGGCCTAATTCTATTAGGTGCCAAGGGGACAGGTCGCCTCCGGAATTATGTTCATGGGGACCTGTGGTACATGGCCACTTCAGAAATTTTGAAGATTGCGCTTATGCCCACAGCCATTGAAAGGCATCAAGCGTTAGCATTTTATTGACCTGTTTATTTCTAAAATGCGAATGCCAGCCCTAAAGTCCCACCTGGGAAAGTCTGGTACCTCGGTGGAGTACAGTTAACCTGTTTTCTGTATGCACCATCCTGCACTCTTTTGTTTTGCGAGAAAATACCATGATTGTAAAAAAAATCCTTGGGGCACCCACAACTTGTCAGCCCGAAACGTAAGGCCCTGGTAATGGGGCTAAGGCTGCGAATTTCACTTCAATACTTTGAAGCAAAAATGGTGTCGTATTTTCGACAAGGGGACTTTAGTCCCTCCACCTTCTCCATGGATCCGCCTCTGGCAACGGGTTGTAATTCACCGTTTCTGTTTAACCGATTTATATAAGTAAAAGAATTAACTGTTCATGTCCCTTTGAAAAGGATGGTCTCATCCCGTTGACACCATTTATTTAGGATAAGTCATCCTTTCTGTATGTCGTAAAGAGTGGAATATTATGTGGGTGTCATGTGCCCATTTCTGTCTATGCCGTCCAAGTAAGCGACCTCTGCTTTAGGTTTGTAATTGGGAAAGATCTCAGGCGAGAGGTTGAATTGATGCCAAGTAAGGCGCAAAAATGTTTTTACTTTCATCTTTCAATCTGCAATCTTAAATATAAAATTGTAGGCGTTATGACGTCATAGGTACAAGTCTGCAAATTGCTCTTTCCTCTCCATCTTAATGGGGGCTTTTTAATCCCTGTACTTGTATCAGTTTTCGTTAATCTTTGAATCTGTCCCGTTATGCTTATTTGAATTGGATTCATAATCCACTTTCAAAAAAGGAGGAAGAAAAAAATTGCAGAAGGGGAAATAGTGAAGAGCGCCGTTACTAAATGATAATTCTCTCTTTCGTAACAGTCAAGAGTTAAAATGGCCTTCTTCAGTCATAATTCGAACGACTCATGAAGGAATGAAATGATGAAGAGTCGTTCACGAACGACGTTTGCCTATCAAGAATTTTAGGCATTTCAGGATGAGAAGTACAATAGAGACCCGTCTCGGCGGCGCAGGAGATAGCGTGCTCGATTTACTCCATCAGTGGCAGGAGGCGGCGTATTACTTCGGACACACCAGTTCTCGTTTGATCAGTGAAGTTAAGCAACGCAATCCCAGCGAGTGCTGACATGGATGGCCGCTTGGGAGAACTGGGCTCCGCTAGTACCCCAAAATCGTCGCATAAGTGTAGTGTCTGTGCAGTCTCAGCATTAGAACTACGTAGTGTACGGGGCTCTAATGACCTTGTAGTTGAAGGGCCCTAAAACACCAACGAACCAAAAATGCATCAGTGGCTCCAGGTTCGATACTGGATCGAGGTGGGTTTCTTGGTTTCGCGCGCGAGAGAAGCTCCGACCTCTCCTGCCGTCGGATGAGAGGTAAAAAAAAACCGAGGTCCCGTGTGGTGTACGATGGTATTTGCACATTGAAGAACCCTCTCTACTTTGCAACGGGTAGAGGAGGCAAAATTCCCAGATGTAGGAGCTCGCACCTTGGCGTCGGTAGAGTACTCAAACGCACAGTAGACCAAGGGCTATAAGGGTATATAAAGCCAAGGGCGTAAGCGTAAGGGTTGCCACTTTGATCGGCAACGGGTTCCGGAAAAATACCTCCCAATATATCCCCCTTGTGTCCAGTCAGATGAGATGAGTACCTGACCCTGCCATAGGCGGAAAAGGGTTAGGAGTTGTTGTATATATATAATGGCCACCTGAACGTAAATGCAAAGTCCTAGGTTTGAAAATCGACTCCTATTTTCGATAAAAGGGCCTGTTCGTAGAACGGAAGGCTGACGTTAAAAAACCGAGGTTTTAGCAATAGGTTTATAACTGACTACTACTACCCGCATGCTTACCCTGCGATTTGCGGGAAAAGGGCTAGGGTTGATGACGATGAGAAAGGGGGAGGAAAATGCCCGTATAATCTGTTAGGCATCTTGTATGGAGTGCAGGGATAAATTCCAGTGATACAGTTCAATGTCTGTATTTACAGTTTCGGGGATGGCCTGACAGAATACATTTATATGGCATTTGGACAGACATGTGTTAAGAGTAACTCAAACTGAGTCTCCACCATCGGCACAAAATGGTTGTAAATGTTCGCAAACATAATGCACCACTCTCACAAACTGTTCACAATCTACCGGGCGTTGAGAGAATATCCAAGAATGTTTGCCTGTTGTTGGAACATTTTTAGAACTTTCGATGAACGACGGATCAGAACCAAATACCCTTAATGTGGGAGCAGGAAATAGTTCGTAAATGTTTGTTAGAGGGAGACGGTGTATGCGAACAATATGAAAGACTTTATTGGAACATTGGCAACGAATGTTTTATTTTCGTTTTGTGGTGGATACTCGGCTTAAGAAAATATGTCAGACAAGATAACAATACTCAATCGTGACATTCCTTGCTTTCTACTTTATGGATTACAGCAGCACTTTTAGTATCCATTGAAACTTAACCTCGCCATCAAGATAGGCCTATCTGGTGTCTTAGTTCAATATCAAGACATCCACCCACTAGAAAGGGGAGGAATACGCCCTGAAGACGAGGATTGAAATTTTTATTAGGTCTGTAAGGCATATTCTTGGTCTACATCAGTTGTAGCATGCTTATCTCGTTATCCCATCACGGCAGGATCATTTCTGGTCCAGGTCAATGGCATTTGGTTTCGAGACAGACGTTCACCTGTCGTCAAAAAGAAATCAAATTGAGAGGTTAGAGAGCTTCTCCCTCGTTTTCCATCAGTTCTCTGTCTGACAGCATCCTGTGGTAGGTGTTGTCTTTGTCGGTGATTGAGAGCGATAAACCAACCCCGTTTGGTTTTTACTGAATGGTGACCAGCTGTTTTTCGTACTATTTTTATCGCTTTGTATTGCCTGCCGAGATCAGTAGGCCAATCCTCTTCCACCTCTACACTGCAGTTGCAATCAGCAAAACTGTTTTTTTCTCACAATTTTCATATTTTGCGGAAAATGCTTTACAGTTCGTGCCGAGTGACATACAGCTCATGACTGCTGCAGTCTATGTACCCCGTTAGCGCCCTCCACAGCAGGTTCGATTCTGGTCAAAGTGAATTGATTTCTTTTAGGTATATAAATGGGAAGTGAAGCCGTGGCCTTGTGCCATTTGTGTATGTCGACACCTTACGCGTAAAACACCCTTTCTACATCATCATTCCTAATGGTTAGTGCCCTTGGTTAGCAGACACAACAGGACTGCCATCCTATGATCATAGCAAGCAGCAACTTTTAACTCCTTTCCCGCCTATGGCAGAATCGAGTACCCATCTTGTCTCTCTGAATGAATAAAGGGTGGTATATTGGACGGTGTTTCTCCCCAAAGTTGTAACCCCAATGCCTATTTATCGTTGGTCTACTGTTAGTTGAAGCACTCCACCGACGCCAGGGGGGACGAGCTCCTACACCTGAGAATTTTGCCTCCTCTACCCGTTGCATAGTAGGGACCTCAGATTTACTTTTCATTCGAAGAATCCAACCTCCACCCGAAAGAAACCAACCCACCTCGATCCAATATGGAACCTGGAACCACTGGTGTTGTAAATCGATCACGCATCAAGTCCTGTGTGACAGGAGGGTTTCAATCAAGTTGAAAGGGAAGTTTTATAGGGCAGTGGCTATGTCAGCTATGCAGGGGCGTCACTAGGGGGTGCGGGCCGCACCGGGTGACACCACTCGCACCATGACAAATGGGGGGACACCAAAGCAGAAGCGACTTTTTTTCGGGAGAGGGGGTTACACCATGACACTGCAGCTATGTTCTATAGGGGGTCGGAGTGTTTGGTAGTGAGGAAGAGCGACGTAAATACAAAGCTCATTTTCAAAAAAGTTGGGACAGTGAGAAATATATCCAAATGAAAATGAGTATAGATATATTAGAGGTAGCCTGGGGATGATGGATATCGCGGAAAGAAATTAGGGAGAGTAGATTGAGGTGTCATGGACGCGTAATGAGAAGAGTGGAGGAGGAGCTCATTGGGAGCAAGTTGTCCGTAAGGATATGGTAGTGTGTGGGGTGAATGGGGACCTGGTGGGAGAGAGGCGTCAGTGGAGGGCTAGAACCCGCAGATCCGATCCAACCACAGGTAGAATAAGGGTATGATAAGGATGATGATGGAAGGCGAGAACTTGCAGGCCTATCCTGCCGCACAGGCAGGTTATGGTTACGATGGACTGATCTTTTAAAACCGTCCAATCAATAAATGTCTTCATGCTGTCGGAATTTTCCACCATTACTCGTGCTGTTCAGTTTCCTGAAGTTCGCACTCTTACTGGGTCCATGGATTAGTCAATAGAGAGTTAGTGGTGAACGTCGACGATGACGATACGAACGATACGAGGTCAAATGAGGCAAATGCGCAAGCTCAATTGCTGGTCTGCTTTTCGAGAGCATGCACAGTTGCCTCATTTGACCTCGTATCGTTCGTATGGTCATCGTCGACGTTCACCACTAACTCTCTAGTTTCTAGTAACGTCCGATTTTATTTTCTGTACTTTTGTAAGAGGGAATTTGACGGCTCAGTGTGTGTGCACTCCTTTGCTCATCCTTGCTGAATGCACTAATCATAATTCTACCACGTCTGTGGGCTGGCAGAGACTTACTGTATATTTGTACGGATTTTTGTAAAATGCCGTTGTTGAAGAGCTCTTACATTGATTTTGCAGTTGGAAATTAAAATTCCTTTGTGGCAAGTACGGAAGTAGAAATCCTTTTGCAATGAGCTTGGATGGCTGCAATTTTCTTCTTGCAAATTCGATTCTGGTTTCTTTCAGGTAAAAGAAGAGCTTTTTTGTATGACTTCTGCAAGTAAAGTCAACCACTAATTAGTTTTAGATGGTTAGTGTGCCTATTTAGTGAACTCTGGTTATAAGTCCCAGTCGAGCCTAGTGGTTTGGTAAGAAAGCGTTAAAAACCATCTTTTGTTTTATTGCAACTACTTAACCCCATTTTGTTACATCGTAGCTTAAATGGGCATTTGTTTTATCTATATTTCTGTTTAAGGTGGTACTGAACCACCTATTTATTTTTAAAACGAAATAATTTTTGAATTACTCCACTGAAGTCCCTTTCAATACCCGTTTAGTGTGAAAGGTTCCACTGCCACCACCCAATATTTCAGCAATTTGTCCAGAGAAGGACAAAGCTTGGAGAAGTGTTTTTGTCTAGGAATCGGGCAACTTGTATGTCCCATTTCTCCCTCCCAAAATCTATTTTGCGTTCATTATTGATCCCAAGGGTAAGGGAGCAAGAACCTTGTTTGTCTCCTTCTGCGGACATTATGATTTTAGACAGATTTTAAGAATAAATGATTATTTTTTTTCAATTTATCATAATAATAATAATTTTAATGATTAATTCATACGTCTGTATCCATGGGTGTCCGCAAAGAGAGGATAAACGAGCCACTTGTTCCCCTTTGTTCGTGGAGTCGAAGGAAATGCTTTCGGATATACAGGTTAATTAAATTCCTGCAATATTACCTCCTCCCACAGCACCAAATCGAAAGATTGTCTTTTCAAGCTAGGCCCTCTCCTGGAAAATGTTCTGCCGCCGGCTATATCTATATTTGACACAATTCATTACAATGAAGGAGAAGGAGGAGCAGTCCCTTTCTTATCTTACCCCGTGATCACCAAATTTCGGTCCATGAGTCTATCCCCAATTTGCCTAAGCCAGAGCTGCCTTAGTGACCGCATGCCGGATGGTTGCTTTTTGGGTGCGGTGGAGGGGGAAGACTTCTTTCGGGCGAGATACAAACCCCGAGTGCCACTTCCGTCGAATGGGAGGTCGAAACTCTGTGTTGGACCCGTTGTATATCGAATCTCAGGAGTAAAGAAAGGAGCTTTGGAGTAAACAAGAGTTCGCCATTGCTCTAGAGGCTGCCATAGGGTGCCTCCAGCAATCTAGGCTCTTCAGGAGTAGAGGGTGGTGTTTAATAACAGAATAAACTAAAACAAAGTTTAAGTAAAGTATCTGTTATGGTTAGGAAAGAAACGTGATGTGATATACTGTATGCTACCCGATTAAGAGTGTCCTTTGGGCCCTTTGGCTATTTTTAATGTAGCGGAAGAAAGGGTTGAAATACAGGTTTTGTTCTTGATATGAATTTGATTTAAGTTGAGAGAACACCTGGTCAGCCAGCTTGAGGCTATCACGATCAAAAAGAGATAAAAGGCGAGTGTGCCACGTGATTCCTTTTCAATAAATCCCGATTTCATAAGCTATCCAGATGGAACTTTGACGATATTGTCGATGTGTCTTATGAAAGTCAGTGTTTGAATTTCAATTTTTTTTTTCGTAAAGGGAATTTGGGTTTTGTACTTATTTCTCGTCTTCAAATGTACGTAGCAGTCGTCAACAAATAATCATATCGATTAAATTACAACGCCTGATTTTCATCGAATTTTGAACTCGGCCATGTTTTTCTTATATATTTCTTCCGCTACCACAACCGCTTTTTTCCATTTTTCTCTTCGCTTATTTTATTTTGCTCCCAGAACAAAATGGTTGATTGTATAATATATCGATTAAGAAATAATAAATTGCTTTGATCACGTTTTTTTCTTCTACCACAAGAGTTATGAGGAGGGGATGAGTTATCGGAAAGGAGGGGAATTGAAATTGAAGTTAAACGTATTAAAAGGAGCGCCATTGAAGGTTAGTACCTCGTTGCAGAAATTGATTACATGTTATTTTTTTCCCTCTTCTTTTCTCAAAGAGAAAATACTAAGACGTTGTTGGTTGTTGCTTATCAGCAAAGTTAGTCATAAAAATGATGAGATTTGAAGCCTGGATTTGGACAATGGATGGACGATGGAGTTGATTCTATAGGGACAGTCCAGTAGTAATGGGTTTAGGTGAAACTGACCAGATGGTAAAGTCCTTTGGGTACTTTATTATTGGTCATCGACCATTCGTGAATTCGTCAACAATTCCAGGGAATGACATGATGAACTCTGTAGAGTTAACTAGGCTACAATTTTGGACTGTCTACAGAAGAATCAGGTAATTTCTAAACGTCAATAAAAGACTATGGGCTGGATCTAGGTCACAGTTGTTGCTGCTGCTGCCTTTTGGATATTGCAGGATGGTCTTTAGGATACCGGTCGAGGAAACGTAGTTTTTTGTACTCTAAATGGCGAGCTGATCCCCATGGAGAAAAAGGTGGACTAGGAAGTTTTGTGTCCTGCTGCCTCTGCACTTCTGCGTATTCCTAAATATAATAGGTACTTAAGGAAGTCCTCACTTCTATTTCATTCGATAAGGGCAGCACGATTGCTACCAGATAAGTTGTAGGACTTTCCATCTTCAACTTAAATAGCTTTTTAGAGAATTTTTAGATTTCAATATGTTGCAAAAAAATTTCATTCCACCGCATTTTAATGCGTTTAATGTGTTGAAAAGTCGTAGAAATTGGCAAATGGACCCGCCTCAGTAGCGCGGTGGTCTGCGTCAGTCTGCGGTAGTCTGCGTCAGTAGTTCTAGGTTCGATCCTGGACCGAGATGGGTTGGCCTCTTTCGAGTGAGAGAAGCCCAGAGTACGCCTTCTTTCGGTTGAGAAGTAAAACCGAGGTCCCGTGTGGTGTACGATGGCATTTGCACGTAAAAGAACCCTTTCTACTATGCAACGGGCAGATGAGGCAAAATTTTCAGGTGTAGGAGGAGTTCGCCGCTGACATCGGTGCAGTGCTCCAACGAACAGTGGACCGACGATAAATAAGCATAGGGGTTGCAGCTTTGGTCGGCAACTGGCTGTGGAAAACCATGTCCAATATATCGCCCCTGTGCCCTTTCAGAGGGGCAAGTTGGGTACCCGACGCTGCCAAAGGCAGAAAAAAGGTTGAGTTGCTGTGTGATACCTACCTGTATCTGACAAACTCCCTTCCCCGGTAAAAGACCATTGTTTTTTTTCTTTTGAGAAAAACGCCTGCAACATTGGGTATCGTTTTTTTGCTCGTGTATCGTGTGGTTCGTTTTCATGGGGACCGGCTTCACTTTTTGAACGTATGGTATTACTACCCGGACAGTCTCATAACTGACCTAAGTGATATTTGTACAACATATGTACACAATGATTCTGTTTCCAAACTTTCAAAGCCGTTAGCTCTTTGAGTATTTTAGGTATAAATGTAGCTCTCAATATTCAACAAGATGGTTGAAATGTAGGAGAAACCACTAAAAAACTATTCGATTGGCTTTAGGACTCCACTCTGTTAAAAAATTGGATTTATTTACATGTACCCATTTCGCTGTAAATACTAGTCTCATGTTTGGCCTAAAGCACAATTGCTTTTAAAACTCCAAATGTGCTGCTTTTTCGTAACAATTGATGCAGAAGAAGAAGTTGCATTCGAAAGATGATCTTAAAGCACTTGTTGTACAGTCAGCTCTTCATATTTCAATGTTTTTCCCACTTCCGGATAAATATTTCACTAAGATTTCGGTACTAAAAATAAGAGACAAAACCTGACTTTAGGCATGCTATTTCTGATATTTATATGAGGTTGTTGAAATGTTAACCCGTCCCGGTGGCGTAGTGGGTAGCACTCTTGGTAACTGCGTCAGTAATTCTAAGTTTGATAGTGGACCGAGGTGGGTTGGCTTCTTTCGGACGTTTGGCTTCTCCCCGAGTGCGCCTTTTTTTCGGGTGGGAAGTAAAACCGGGGTCCCTTGTGGTGCACGATGGTATTTGGACGTAAAAGAACCTTCTCTACTATGCATCGGCTATAGGAGGCAAAATGTTGTTGGCACCGTTGTTTGTGGCTCGCCCCAAAACGAACAGTAGACCGACGATAGATAAGCATAAAGATTGCAGCTTTGGTCAGCAACCGACTGCGGAAAACAATATCCAATATATCGCCCTTGTGTCCATTCAGGGTGACAAGATGGGTACCCGACCCTGCCAAAGGCGGGAAAAGGGTTAGGAGTTGCTTTTGATTTGCAGACTGTGACTAAAAGGGTTGCAGCATTTGGTCGGTGTCCGTCTTTTCTAAGGCGTTTCCTCTCTTCTTCTCCTCATCTTTGTCTCTATCTTACATGTATTGTCTGTCTTGCTCCTCTTATCAGTTCCCTAAGCCATTTCCTGCTTTACACTAGGAAATAACTGCCTGAAATCATGAGGCATCGCCCTCATGACATGGCCCTTCGAAGGGTGGATAGTCTTTGCTTGAAAAGGGAAAGGTCTAGGGTCAGACCTTGCAAGCCCGACCCCTACCATAGGCGGGATAAGGTTATAATGATAATGATCCTCATACTTCATCCATTTTATTACAAGTCTGTATGAGAAAGTTGTTTGCCCAGCAAACAGCAGTTTGTTGCTATTTTTAGACGCTTTCACAACAGAGAAACACATTGTGTTGTGGTTCGTTTTTACTTTTTTTTAAGTGAAGTAACTTGTTGAATTTCGTGTAAATTTCTCCTATGCCCTCTCCAAGTTATGCAATTGAGTTCTGGACTTGCTGGATTTGCTTGTTAACAGTATTTTCATTGTTTCTAACTCTTGTATTAAAAGAGCCTTCGTGGAACTAAGTTATATTCGTTCTGGGGCATTTCCTTTTTGTCGGCTTTAGGGGGTCTTGGGAATTTTACGGATATAGTGCTGACGTCAGACGTGCATCTGATGCGTCCATGGTTAGAACTTTCGTCCCAAGGAAGGCCTACTCGGGGCTTGCCTCTCACCCAAAGGAAACCAGTCGTCGCGTCCTCTCGGTGAGGATTTATGTTTGTCAGTGTTACAGGCGTGTGAAGGCCACATACTTATGTTTTCAATATGATACAGCTGTTGTTATCCGATTAGCTTTGCCACATGATGTAACCACCATGAATGCTCTCAAACCTGTGGTTGCTGTGACTGTTCGTCCTATGGAAGTACTCCTAAAATGCAACAAGATGTATTAAGCGTGGTTTAAAAGCACCATCCCACCATGTCACCTGCCCCTATGTTTGCTTGGTCTACCTCAACTCTGTCACCTTCCTAAAGGCAGCATCCGACTTATAGCAATACGTCTTAGTGTGGCTGGTTCGGGGACTCATTTGTTTTACCGGAATTGGGGATCACATGGACGAATTGTTGGGCGGTGGTTTTATGCAGCCAACTGCCGACTTAATGCTGCAACTTTCTGCTTATTTAACTACGGCCTCCTTTCCTTCCCTGACATTTGGGACCGAGCTACAGAGAACCACGATTCAAGTACACAGCCGTCTGTGGCGAACTCTCTTAGAAGCTTAAGCTGATAATCATACTACTCCTTCTCATGCTATACCTTTTTGTTGCCTCTGTCACCCATCCGAGTTGTTAATGACGGTGTAATGATTTGGGTATTTGTATGGCATGCTGGTTAGCCCGAGTTCATCAACTCCTTCCCTCCCTCAGCTGCAAAGGAAGGCGTGATGGCCATGTCCCTCCTGGGCTTTTTGGAGCGTTGCCGTTTATGTCTAAACTAAAACGTGCATTAATAATACCGCAATCAGTGTATTTTTAACTCTAACTGCTCTTGTCGTCGTACGCAATCATCTTTATACTCTAATCCCGCCTGTGGTAGGGTCGGGCCTGCGGGTTCTAGCCCTCCACATCCGTCTATCTCCCATCATGTCTCCGTCCACCCCATACCCATGTCTCTAATCTAAGAGTAGCCCCTTATCTAGATGGGATTGCTCTGAGAGGTAGCACCCCAGCCAGGCGTCTGGAACCTGCAGGAATATTGGCCGGGTTGTCTGTGGCGGATGCCTGTCTACCTCACAGAACTGTTGTCGTCATACACGCATACCTAAAATTTTGGTGAATTAGACACCTGATAAGGACCTGTGGTGAAAATAACTGTGCTCTAAGTGGTTCGCCTGTGGTGTGGAAAAGTCACTCAACGTAGCTCGAGTTGTTTGTTGTGTCCTTCTGACCTATCATCATGTGTTTGGAGAGCTTGGCAAGCTGGAACCTAGGCCTATATCTTCTACCCTAGAGAAGCACATTCGCAAACGACAATTACTAGATAGGAGAAATAAAATATGGCATCTTCAAATTGGTAACAAAATATTGAATTTAGAACTTCATAAAATTTATCCGATTCACCTACAAAAGAAGTGGGTTTCAGCTTGAATTCCATTAAGAGTTGTGTTATACAGAATGGATCTCACGTCTGACAGTCTATTGATGTTGTTATGCCACCTGCCCACTTTTAGGAGTGGGAAGAAGCTTTTTTTGTATTCATCACCACGAAACCAACAAAAACGAGGGGGCTTTTTTTTTCGTAAATATGCAACATCTGCTATAATGTGTAGAAAAGCTGTTCAATGCGAATTGCGATGTTCTATCGCCATAGTCGTCATCCTCCTTCTCCTCTCCAAAACAACAATATCCAACCATGAGATTGCTGTCGTCATCACTCGTTGACCGAATTTGAAAGCTTTTATTTATTTGCGGCGCTGCTATCATTGGATTTTCTGCCTATATTGAATTCCTAGAGAATGGCTTCTATTTCTATATTTATTTGCACCCCTTTTTTCATATCGGTTATTCGTTTACTGTGCAAACATTGTCCATTGCAATTGCTGCCACTTCTGTGCCTTGGTCCGTCCTCCACCTCCAAACCATCTCCTTTTTTTTACTCCATCGTGTCCTTTAAAGTTTAGACGTTGTCGAAAATGTCGCTTTTGACGAGAGAATGACGAAGACGTAAACCCGAATTATTTAGGAAGAACGACTGATTGCGCTCTGGGAAATCCATTTAAGAGCTTGTATTTACGCATCTTTCAACTGCGACTCCATTCACTAAATAATGAAGTAAATGTGTCTTTTTTTCCAGCTTCGTCTGTCGGACAACGCAGAATTGGGTGTGATGGGACACCCCCTTTCAATGCAGTTTGATGACGGGGATGTGGGTCGGCTTATTGGGTTGAACACACCAGTTCTCGCCTGATCACTGAAGTTAAGCAGCGCAACCCCAGCTAGTACTAACATAGTTGGCCGCTTGGGAACACTGGGTACAGCTAATACCCAAAAATCGTTGCAATGGTGTAGTGTCTGTGCGGTTTCTGCATTAGAACTACGCAGTGGACGGGGCTCTAATGACCTTGTAGTTGAAGGGCCCTAAAACACCAACGAAAAGAAGGGGGATATGGGCACCCTCTATGTGAGATGTGGCGCGTACCTCACTAAGGTTGGAGGCCTATGAACTGCAATTCGTTATGATAATAGATGTGGCTCAGTAATGGGATGAATATAGTGGACATAGTCAAAGTGGGGGTTCTGTCTTGACTTCTTTCAGGCGAGAGCGAGGCCTCAAGTGCGCTTTCCTTTGGATGAGAAGTTAAATCGAGGTCTCGTGTAGTGTACGATGGTATTTACACGTAAAAAAAACCCTCTCTACTATGCAACGGGTAAATGAGGCAAAATTTCCAGGTGTAGGAGCTAGCTCCCCCGGCGTCGGCGGATTGTCCCAAGGAACAGTGGACCGACGATAAATAAGCATAGGGATTGCAGCTTTGGTCGGCAGCCATCGTCCATATATCCGTTCAGAGGGACAAGACGAGTACCCGACGCTACCATAGGCGCGAAAGTTAGCAGGTGCATCATGGCTGGTGTGTAGGAAACGTCCCTTGTGATATCTCGCGCCATGTTGAGGCGTAGGCTACGCCTTTCCTCCCCAAGTGATGAGTTTCTTGAGACTGTGATTACCAAGGAAATATTGTGTTCACAAAGCTGTCGGTTTCTGAAGCTTTATTATGGGATCTTGATACCTTCAATGTTGTCTTGGCCACTGGCCTTAGATTGCTATTTGTAATCTTGACTTCGAGAAGACACGTTGTTTGTAGATTAACAGGGCTGCCTTGAAGGCCTCTTCTGAGATTTGTTTGCCAATTTTAATTCTTACAAGCATCACCACACCACGCCTCAAAGACTGATGAGTTGAAAACTCTTCAACACCAGCAACAGTACTATACTTTTTCCCACGACATTAGAATTTTTTGGATGTCAGTTTAGGAAGATTGCAAACTTTCAAGTGTGCATAGTGTGATTGAGATTGTTCGATTGAGCCTGCGCGGTTGACTGAAGCAGTTTTTTTAGTGGAGTGTTCATGAAACGGGCGAACGAGACATCAGCAAGTATTTCTCGCATCGTTGGTGACAGGAAAAAGTTGAGTGCATGGCAACTCAAATCGTCTATTTTTTAGTACTGGTGGAGTTCAGAAACATATTTTCCCATCCTCTTTCGTTCTCTCCCTGTTGTATCTGCATCAACAACGTTGCGGTAAAATACCGTAGTTGCCTCAAGCTTGCATTCACAACTCTTCGTTGATGTCGACATGTGTTGGTAACACATTTGAATAAAGTGCTTGTGAGATGTTGACAACATTTCGTTAAACAATGACGTCTTAACAGGAAGTTGTCTTTAGTGGTAGCAGGTAGTGATTACAGGTGTTAGAGGCATCTGATAAGTGATAACCTACTGAATAACTGCACTTTGTTAGTGACACTTGGTGACACTAATGGCCTAAAACTAGGGACTTCAGAACTGCCAGCTGCCGTAATACGCCTAATTCCGATAGTATTTTTTTTTCCAAAAAAAATCTCATTTTTTTGAAATTATGGTTGTGGACTTTGCTTACAAGTCCGCCGCTGCAGGACCAATTCTGGTAGAGGAAGGCTCCCGAGAGGGAATCTCCCTGCACACCTTTCGTTGGAGTGCAAGTAAAGCTGTGACCCCGTGTAGTGTGTACGTGGTCACTTGCGGGTACAGGAACCCTTTCTACGTGACGTCGGGGAACGAATGTGGCCTCATGCCCAAAGGTGGTTTAGGGCCCTTCAACTACAAAGTCATTAGAGCCCCGTCCTCTGTGCAGTTCTGATGCAGAGGTTGCACAGACACTACACTAATGCGACGATTTTTGGATACTAGCGGTACCCAGTTTTCCCAAGCAGCCATCCATGTCAGTACTAACTGGGGTTGCGTTGCTTAACTTAGTGATTAGACTAGAACTGATGTGTCCAACGAAATGTGCCGCTCCAACTATGGTGGAGCGGCACAGTTGTCTTTGGGCTAGATTTGGCCAAGAATGCTCCATTAATTTTATTTTTTACCAACTTTGTAATATTCCAATCTCCGTTTTTTTCCAACTGTGCATCTGTAGATGGTTTATTGGACTGAGTGGACTGTGTCTCGTTAATTGTGTTTTCCGCAAATTTCAACTGCGTCAACTACTGCTGGTGCTGTTTGCTGACGTTTCAAATGACATGATGTTCCCATTATATGCCGGTTTTTATCACCTTGTTTTCTCTTATTTTTGTAGGGCAGTTATCGTCCAAGAAAGCAATTTCAAATAGAACTTTATGAAAGTTTGTGAACATTTGTTTAGGACGTTGTTTTTTTCTGGAAACCTTGCAGTTTACAGACATTAGCTATCGATTTATCGTGTGAAATTGTAACGTGATACACTATTAGAAAAACTTCTTACATTGCGTCTTTTGTGTTTCATGTTTTTGTTTTATTTTTCAGGCAGATTCATAAATCTGCCCCGCTGGTTCATAGTTCAGTGGTAGCGTACTTTGTGAATCCAAATTTTCAGGATCGACCTTTGGAAAGGAGTAATGTAGTTAGTGGTCTTTCGTGGTGTGTCACCTGGCAGGTCAGCGTAATTCCCAGCCTAGGCTTCATTGAATGGGTTACAACAGAGGTGTCAAAATGGCTTTTTGCAGGCCGCATGCGGTCCTTAAAGCCTAGAGTTGCAGGCCCCCAATCGATACCTTGTATAATTTGTGGTCTGCCACTCAAGAGGCATAACGAGAGGAGGACAGTAGCCCTGGGTACAGTTGCAAGGGGTCGCCATGGACAATGTATGGCCCTCATGGCAACTCGTATATTACCAGTGTGGCCCTCCGGGTACTCCCAGTTTGACATGCCTGGGTTACAACATCATAGTGGGTGTGCTAGTATTGTTCTCCGAAAATCCCACTTGGAGAGCAATTTGTTGAGAAATTTATCATCCATAATGCCCTATGTGTTTTGGTGTCTGATGCTCCTCGCCGACCCTAAATTTGAGAACTTTTGAACAACTTTTTTTTTCTTTGGTGTATTACTGCATTAAAGTAAAAGATTTTCCACGTTTACTCCTACAAAATAGTCTCGTGTGGTCACAATATTTCTGAAAGACAGTTTTCATTCCTCCATTTGACTGGTGACAAGTGGCCAATGTTTAAAATAACAGGAAATACAAGTGAAACATTTATCCAAAGCCATTTCCTTTTTCTTCTGCACCGTCAAAAACTGTTTGTGCGGAATAGAACATCTGATAGACAGTTACGAATAATGGATATACCAATGGAATGGCTTCAGAGGAAATCGTAAATTGAAGTTCACTAACGGAAATTCTTTATGTCAAATAGCCATCACTTCTGGAGATCAGGTTATCATCTCTGGTGGTCGTGGCGTCAGCGTTATTAACCTCTCCCGTGTGATGTTGTGTGAGCGCCTTGTCTTTTTGGTGACTTTGGGCTTTTTGAAGAACCTTGAAGATGCATTATATTATCAAATACATAACAGATGGGCCGCACAAGTGTTTCCCTAGGCACTGCCCTTTTCAACCACTCAAATTTTAGGTGATAATGAATCCGGTGAAAAATAAATTTGTCGCCAGCAAGCCTTTGGCAGAGTTGCTTCTGAGTTCTGACCCTTTATTACCTTACCCTATCTCATAATCCTTTATTTCTACCTCTTCTGCTACGATACCCGCCACGAAAAAAAGGCACCCTTTAGGGCATATACCTTAAAGATACTGCAGATGAAATCTTTAAGACTATTCTCATGGTTTTTTGTTTGGCGAAAAAGGGCATGTAATTCATACAGTAGAGCTTCATAGGTCGACCGTCTCGGTGGTTCAGTGGTGGGAGCGGCTTATTGCGTTGGACACACTAGTTCTCGTCTGATCGCTGAAGTTAAGCAACGCAACCCCAGCTAGTACTCACATGGATGGCCGCTTGGGAAAACTGGACACTGTAATAACCAATAATCGTCGCATTAGTGTAGTGTCTGTGCAGCCTCTGCACTAGAACTATGTAGTGGACGTGGCTCTAATGACCTTGTAGTTGAAGGGTCATAAAACACCAACAAAAAAATGGTTCAGTGGTCAGCTTCCTTGTTTCGTGAGCGTCTTACACCTCATGCAAGTCAGCTGTTTCGACCAGGATCGATGCTACAACCAGAGACCATGGTCTTTAAAGTTCGACAACTTCAGAGGTGTCCTCGAAGGCCGGACATCTCCTGGGATTTTTCTTTTTCGCAGTGAAAAGGTTTAAAGTACTGTTTTGTTCAATGGACCTATGGAAGCCTTTACATAACATGTAATGTAAAGAGGGAATGAGATGTGTCTGAAAATTTGACGTGTTAATCGCACCTCGTATTTTATGTCACTTGTGAACGTGCCCTCGATTATATTAGTGAAGATGAGTATTTGTATCTCAGAGGAGTTTTTCTTTCATTTACCATTTCTTTACCCCCTCCTTTCCTTCGTACTTGCTCTCAATCCTATTTAATTTTTTTCCCTTTACCCTCTCCACTCATCTTCCACATCTTCGTCTTCTGTATCTTGATGACTATTTTTCCACTTCGCCATTACCAATATCTTGCAAAGAGAGAACTTCTTAGAGGTTCGTCCTGGCTAATGACATTAGGTGGCAAGTGGGCACGAAATTTAATAAAATGGCGTAGCGAGCGTCATTACACGGTACCAGAGGTTTTTATTCTTTTTAACTATCGAAGAGAACACTGCACACACTCAGGGATATGTAAATTTAATGGCGCGTGTTGGTGCGCAAAATTTTAGGATAAATGTACCGTTGTCAAAATTGATTTCCGTAAGGAGTAAGGGACATCCTGAAAATGCTTTCTTTGGGAAATTATTTTTTTCAATTCGATACCTGTGTCTGATGATTTGAAACTTGCTAGTTTCTGTAAGAAGATGTATTTTTCACTTCGGCGACTTCTTTAAATGTAATAAGCGCTTTATTTAGAGTATCTGCGGCGAAGGACCTTGAAACCAAAAGGATAAAATCGGCCCCGAAAGATGGTGGACCTCTCGAGACTAAATCGTAAATTTCACAGATCCAGAACCTGCTATAGGTGGGATAAAGATGTGATGCTGATCTCGAGGTAAAAAATGTACACTAAGCGAAGATAAAATGGGCACTCGACCCCCTCTCGCAGGACATTTGGTGAATATTGGCAGTTTAAAAAGAATTAGTCCTGTGGCTCTCTCGTCAAAAAATATCCTGACAAAGTCCTGCAGGTTTACCATGGGACCGGCTACAAAATTGTGAAGTGCACACATTCGGAACATCAGTCCTCGAAGGATGAGATGTTTTGCTTTTGTTGCTTTGGTAAAAGTAGTAGCATTTTGCAGAATTTAATATCGATTATTTAGAGAATAAAACAACCTTGAGACATGAGAAGTACGCCTACAAGCTTAGAAATGTTAACCTTTCACCTTTCTGTTTCTTGGCTCAAACGGCTGTCTCCTCCCTTATGTGTGCCTGCCTTTCATTTCCATATTGCTTCCTAGAAGCTGTACTTGGTGGTTGACATGGCACCCCCAGCATGGCGCCACGTCGTGATGGGATGTGCACTTACAACTTCCCGGTGGCTAGAAGCACATTATCAGACCCACATCTCTCTGTCCTATAGGCTTACTTTCAGTCTGGCCTTTTCCGGAAATAAGACACTGATAATAACAGCTCAATGTCATATTGTATATTTCTTTGAGTAGAAATCTAGCTTTTATTTACATTGATTCACTGAGCAGGAAAGCAGCCCGTTTGATTAATTTAGCCCACTGATACAGGGCCATGCGATGAACGTGTCACCAGCTAGCTGATTGATGCTGTGTCAAGTAAGGGTGAGGATATAGAATTTTCAGAGCACATCCAGAAATTTGAAATCGAGCTGCTAAAGGGTTATAGTTGTCGAAAATAATAGAATAATCTTAACTGAATTTTTAGTGCATGTTTGGTTTCTGATAGACGCATACCGCCACAGGGCTGAAGTACAGAAAAAATCCTAACATGGTACCTCTTTTTTAGCTGAAGAGTTAGTAAACGACTGGAAGGTGCCCTGCATTGGACTGAATACATGTCTACCTAGGAAAGACTACAAAAAGGTCCACGGTCATTAAGAAAGAGCGGGCATCGGGCAGTTGACGTTAAATAATGAAACTTGTTGCGCCCTAGTTCGGTGATTCAATGGTTAGCTCAGGATCACTCCTGACGGAGCAGATGATTTACCGGTATTTAGGACGAGAGTGAATTCCGAAATGGGCCGTCCATCAAATGGGAAATAAAGCCCTAGCCTCGTGTGGTACATATTTACAACGTCACCTGTACGTAACACAATCCTAAGTGTGGAAGCTTGCCCTCACCCAGTGTCGGTGGAGTAAACGTGCCCCAAAGAACAAAATAAACTGACGTTAACCTTCCGTCCACAAGGTGGGGTCTCGGCAAACCCCAGACCTACAAAATTGTGTGTACACATTACCACTTTCTCCAGTCTTAACCAGCCTTTGAGTACCTATTCTCCTGTGTTTTCTTTACCCATCTAGGGAAGTTGGCAGGTCTCCTAAGTATTAGCATATTTTATTTCTGGTTAAGCAATGCAACTCAAGTTTGTACCAACATGGTTACCTGGTCAGAAACATTGGTTACTAAGGCAGAAATGGGAGCAGGATGCCCATAAGGATATGGTAGTATGGAAGTAGCCCAAAGTATGGAAGTAGCCCAAAGAAGGTTAGGCAGGATGGCATTAGGGGGAAATAGGTTCACAGCAGTAGAAGCAATACAAGGGGACATGGGGTGGTCTACATTTGAACAGAGAGAAATGATAAGTAAGTTGCTATACTTATGCAGGATATGGGGGCTAGGGAAGGAGAATCCAGTATGGCAGGTCAATGCATGGGTAAACAACATGAAGGTATTTACCAACTGGGAGAGGAGGGTAAACCAGATGTCAAAGAAGATAGGCATAACACTGCAACCCAGGGAGAGCAAGGAGGGGGCAACAACATTGCAAAGACTAGTACAGGACAAAGTTAAGGAATGGGGGTTAGGGCAGTGGCGGCAGAGTATGGAGGGAAGGGCGGCAAAGAAAACGCTGATGGTGTATGGGAACAAGCTTAACATAGAGAGGGAGATAATCTATGACAATACGTGGGAGAGCTCACTTCTGTTTCGGGCAAGAGCTGGGTCACTGGAGACAAAACAGAGGATGGCAAAGATCACAGGTGGAGAGGTGGGCTGTGGATTGTGTGGGGATCGAGTGGAGGATGTCAGGCATGTGATCCTGGCCTGTCCAGCGCTGGGCCACTGCAGGATGAGTTGGGGAACCCCCACCTTGGAAGAGGTTCTGGGGTTGAGGGGTTCTGGTGTGGAGCGGCTGGAGTGGGTGCGAAAGGCAAAGGTACTCCTAGGGTGCTGGTGGAGATCTAGGTATATGGGCCTGGCATGAAAAATCTCGCTAGCAAGGTATCCGTCACAAAGGATTACATATTCATATTCATGGTAGTGTCTGGGGTGGATGGGGACCTGGTGGGAGATAGGCAGGAGTGGAGAACTAGACCCTGCAGATCCGACCCTGTCATAGGTGGGATAAGGGTATGGTGATGATGATGTCTCGTCTTCTTGGGGTAATATAGAATTTTTACAGCATGTTTCCAAATTATTTTCATTGCTAAAGCTTTATATGAATGGTATTTAATTTAATATCCATAATAACGCCCTTAATCTGAATATTTAAGCCCTGAAAATCAAAAAGTCTTTTTGGGGTTATCACAGACCCCCACCTTGTAATGTGTGCCAGAAATTGTCACCTTGTGGACGTAAGGTTAAATATAAGCAAGGGTTTGTGGCATTAGGTCAACCGTCGACTGTGTACGCCACACAATCCAACGGCAATTCCGGTCTCAGCAGGGAAAATAAGTATCCAACTCTGTCGGGCTTGAATTTTATGTTGATTCTAAGCCCCAAACCGGGGGACAAATGATCCTATAAAAGATGATGACGTGAAAACATTCACTCTGGCATCTCGACATGTCGAGGTAATTGAGTCTTGTTTTAATAAATACAGTATGTGCCTACAACGGAAAATAGCAACAATGTATCTTGGTGTGTACTATATAGGCCTACTGTAGGTGTTAAAATGTTACAAATTTTCGACCTAATAAACTGTTGAAATATGAAAGGATATGTGTTACGTTTTAAGTCTCATTTAATGGTGCTTCTGTAAACGTTTCAAGTCCTCTGGGATCGAGTGACAAATTAAAAAGTTTTGCATACACTATCTCGTTGAATGCAGAGTTCGGAAATAAATCAAATGTAAACATAGATAAAGTTGAAGAGAAATTGGTCTCTACCTCAACAACGAATTTTATATCAAAATAGACAACATAGCAATGACTACAAACCGGAAGTGAAATGGGTCACGGCCAAAGCTGTGCCCCCCCATGTGATGTGGACGATGTCACCACTGTACCCTTTCACTTCTTTTGTTTCATTGGTGCTTCAGGGCCCTACAACTACAAGGTCATTAGAGCCCCGTCCACTACATAGTCTAGTGCAGAGACTCCACATACACTACACTGTTGCGGCGATTTTTGGGTATTAGCAGTACCCAGTTTTTCCAAGCGGCGACTGAGGTTGCGTTGCTTAACTTCAGTGATCAGACAAGAACTGGTGTGTCCAACGCAATAAGCCCCTCCTTACCCTTTCACGGGGAGTATCTGACAAAATTTCTAGGTGTGCGTTCGCTTCTTGACATTAATGAAACAAAATTGAATCCCCCTGGCCCCCGACACAGAGTTCCTGTTATTTTCTGACCTAAACCATCGTTGATGATGAGAGTTGTCCACCACAACACAGCTGGTCATTTAGTTATATCCATCAACTGGTTGATATAGTAGTTCGCCTAAGTTGAAGGCGTTCACCCACCATTCTGCTGAAGATGTTGAGAGCTGCTTTACTTGACTATCAAAAAAGTAGTCGCAATGCTTGCCGTAATTGAATGACTGTTTCATAATAATGAGTTTCTCTAGAACTCATTATTTTAACAACTTCTGCAGAAGGTGAACGATTTAATAATGACTTGGCTTAATTGGAAGGAAAGGGCAGTTACATGTTTTAAGGTCCTTAGGGTAGGGTATTACGAGCCATTTGGCAAATTGCTCTACGCTGGGCTAGAGAGGCAATAAAAACGGCTCACTGTCTCTTTCTCTTACACTGTATACGAACGGGTGCCTTGTAAATAAATTCTACATTCATCAACTTGCTAACCGGAAGAGGAATTATTTCAGACATGAGTGCATTACGATATAGACACACAAACGTAGATATGCTGAATTAAACATAATATGAAAAGTAGTGTTTTCTAATGCAAACTTAACTGTATCTTGTTGTGCTAATGTACCATCTAAGATGAAGATAAAAGTCTTATTAAAGGTAGCCTTGTTCTAAGACTTTGCGCCTGGAGGAATGCGTAGGCGTTGCTAAAATAAATTGCGGAAATATGCATTAAAATTTTAAGAAGTTAAACATTTGCCTGACTTTACAACTCTGACACACACCATGTATATGACATCCTAGTGTGCTTCAATAGTCGGTGTGATTTTCTTGTTTCCATCCGAGTCTTCGGCGCAGGTTCAGTTCTAGAAAACCTGACGTGTCCTTGAAGACCGAGATATGATGAGCTTCCTATTATAAAAGCCACACACCCCATCTTGGTAGCTTAATAAGAAATGTCATTGGTGTTGAGTTCATCATTACAGGCCTCATCCAGACAACAGTGGATGGTCTCCTTGAAGAGAGAAGGAAGTTCCAAATCTGACTGAGATATAGATATGGATTTATGTCAGAGTTGGAATGCCCTACCAAGGCACCCGACTATTTCCTTTTCTCACCTATGGCAGGGTTGGGTACGTGTGTGCTGTTGTCCCAGTCAGCTGTTAAATGACCTAATGGTATAATCACCCTGCTTCTCTTTTAAGGGGCCCTTTTACTCCAGGAACGATTTCCTACCTTTTGGAAATAGTTGTCATTTTTTGCTCGAAGACGACGGAGCCACTGTTTTACTTGTGCTGCCTTTATTCGAGCGAAATGGGACTTCAGTAGTGACCCAGTACAGAAGAAATAGAAATTTGTTTTTCATACTTGCTTCGGTCATACGAGCGTATATAAAGCGATCCTAAATTTTAAAGCAGAATTTAAAATGTATATATAGTAGAAAGGAAGTATCTAAAAAGACAATAGTCCATGAAAATCTCCTTGACAACTTCAGAAAAGCTTTTATAATATAATTTAATTACAGTTGTAAATGTGTGCAATGGGCTTGACGTTGGTAAGGATTTGAGAGCATGCTGTGCGAGCCTTTGAATCAGTAAAGAAATAAATTTACAACATTCTTAACAGAGACAAGTAAAATAAAAACAGATGAAAAATTACAAAACACAATACTGCAATTTACGAAAAAAAATCATTTACACAGAGGAGAAAATGCTGCCTACAGAGATTGGGTGCTGAAAGACGTCTACAGCACTTCTTTAACATCATTTAGTTAAGTAGTTTGATGACATCTGCTTAAAGACACCTTAAAATTCAGTCTTAAATTTAAGAAACAAAAAAGCAATGTGTGCTCTTTAGACTCATTACAGGTAAATACGTGAAGTTTTCCACTCCTGTACTCGGTGTCACTCTGAACGCATAACTCGCTTCCTTCCTCAGTCATTTAACCCTTTGACATATACACCTTTTACAAATATATTTAAAATTAAACCAAAAGTTAGTTGACAAATCTGAATACTTGAACGCACAATTTGCGGGAGGAAAAAAATCTAAAGACAATAATAGTCTTTCTTGATTAATCTCATTCTTTAATTCCATTAACTCGACAAGATCGGGCGCAAAAGCCAAACTAATTTCCACAGCAGTCAGCTAGAAAATGTATAATTTAACCCTTTCATGAGAAAAACAAAGCATTACTGATTAGCAAATTTAGATCGAAATGTAGACAGTGGAGTATACCTTAATCCGAACCAGCAGAAACAGGTTATCCTGTAAGAAGTTAATTTTTCGGTCACGGAATTCAAAGATTACATGATGTTAGTAGGGTTGTGTGGTTCCTTGATGGGACGCCGTCTTTCGAGAGCCAACAGGCCTTAATTACAAATTAAAAAATATCATTAAAACTTCACAACCGTTTTCCTACCTAAGGAAGAACCGGGTAATTCACCATAGGCCAGGAAAAGACTGAGGAGTAATGATGACGACCTACTGCTATAGGAAGATTACGCACATATTTTCCGATTCCACACTATTATATTATTTTGGATGTAATCTGCCTATTACTACTGGATTTATTTGGGCTATAATATTGATGTCCCCTTATAGAGCGGCTGTATTGCGTTGGACACATCAACTCTCGTGTGATCACTGAAGTTAAGCAACGCAACCCCTGCTAGTACTGACATGAGTGACCGCTTGGCCGGGGTTGGGAACACTGGGTACTGCTAATACCCAAATCGTCGTAGCAGCGTAGTGTCAGCGCAAACTCTGCATTAGAACTTCGCAGTGGAATAGGCTCTCATAACCATTGTAGTTGAAGGGCCCTGAAATCGATCACCATTAGTCTGGACAAGTGGTGCAACTGACGTGGTATCCATCTTGTGAGGGCTGACGGTCTTACTTCCATTCCCGATCGGAAGCGGTGTAACAAATTACGTCTCCATCAAACGTGCTCCTCATAAACCCAAAACAGCACTCGTTGATATTCTCAAATGATTATAAAGGCTGATATTCACCAACTGTACAATACACTTGCGAATGCTAAAATTGTTTGCAAACATTGCAGTTATGGAGAAGAAGCATCCTCCGATCGACGGGAGAGCACCACAGGATGTTTGAAATTTTTGTACACGTCTGCACTTTGTCAAACTGCATTTTCAGTACGTAATATGGATGGCAGGGAGATGCTCTCAAACCGAAAATTGTTCGTGGACGTGTGGTGTGGTGTCTTCATTGAAATCCAATCGAGTTTGGGAATGTTGTTAGCACTCGCAAACGGTCTGCGCAGCTGACGGATTTTGTGCTCATCACAAAATTTCATTACATGCCAATGTTTTCGCACGAATTTTTTTTTAGCCATGATGAACAGGGCTGTTAATTTATTGAACCCACTTCACCACATCGAAACGGCTCTAAATTTCCGATAAATTTAGTCGTTAATTTGAACGATTTTTTTCATGCAGTTCTCTAACGAGATGCTACCAAGCGTGCGATAGTAAACTTTATATGACATTGGGTTGATTTTTTTATGAAAATTTTGCCAATATATTTCCAAATGATTTGTATTACTGCTTTGCCAATTTTATGGATGGAAGTGCCTTTTGAGCCCCGATGTAAAAAAAAAAACACAATTACCATATGAATCCAGCCAGTATTGCTGTCATTTTTACATAATGTACGGAAGTGATTTTCAATTTTGCCCCTTTAGTTCCGTGAATTTATTTAGGAGCTTCCGTACCATTGACCCTTAATTACAATAGCTATTGACATCCAGTGTGTCCCTGCTTAGAGAAAGCACTGGTTTAAGAAGCAGTTTTTGAATTGTAATCCATTCTCTTATACTGTAGTTGCATATCCCTGACTCGGCCACCAAACCATGGGCCCGTTAGCCTAACATTTAATGGTAGCGAACTCCTGAATTTTTGAAAATTTCTTATCCATAATTTTTGTGTATTGTACATCTTTATTTTGAAAATCGTCTCCACAATTCCCAGTAAATTCTTTTTTATTAATCCTATGTTGGTATAGACACAATATCAGATGTA
The DNA here is from genome assembly GCA_013389805.1 of Trigoniulus corallinus. Taxonomy (NCBI): domain Eukaryota; kingdom Metazoa; phylum Arthropoda; class Diplopoda; order Spirobolida; family Trigoniulidae; genus Trigoniulus; species Trigoniulus corallinus. The sequence goes on along the minus strand of JAAFCE010004209.1, from coordinate 555,522 downwards.
CTATGCCTTGGGCAGTGGCGTATCCAGGTTTTAGAGCCAGGGGGAGCAGCAAGCATATTAAGAAGGCTCCATTTTCAATCTTAAAAAGGCGCCATTTTCTGAAAATTTGCTGCACCTCCCTAGCTACGCCACTGGCCTCAGGGGCCCTCTAGAAAAACATCTTAGCGCCACCAAGGGTCGCTGCTACATACTTTAAGAATCCATTGATGCATAGCTTTGAAGCTTGCTTATGTTTTCTGATAATCGATGATGAATTTTTTTTTAAAAAAAATTGAATATTCAACAATATTCCTCCTTAAGCAAAAATGGATATAAGTATGTACGCAATCTGGGACATAGTTTAAACACATTTTCTACATTCTTTTCTCAAATTTAGACCGATTTTTTTTTCTGTTTCATTGGTGTTTTAGGCCCCTTCAACTAGGAGGTCATTAGAGCCCCGTCCACTGCATAGTTGTAGTGCAGAGACTGCGCAGACACTATACTAATGGGACGATGATTGGGTATTAGCAGTACCCAGTTTTCCCTAGCGGCCGCCCATGTTAGTACTAGCTGGAGTTGGGTTACTTAACTTCAGTGATCAGGCGAGAACTGGTGTGTCCAACGCAATAAGCCAGTCCCCGATTTGTCTTAAATAGTTGAAGTTATCCTTTCTTACCGTCATACACTTGATGAAAGTGAGATTTTGAAACAAAGAACAGCTGAATTTTGAAAAACCGTCAACGAGACACTGCCAGAGAGAACGCTGTGCAAAATTAGTAGCAGGAATTGATAGATCTAAGAATTTCTATAGACGATATGCTATAGCTCCTGTGAAGAATTACCGATATGACTATAAAAATCATTTAAAGGCCGATTAGAAATACCGCACTGCTGATAAAAGTTGAGGAAATATTTGAGCGACACTTTTCACAGCATTCCTCTGGTGACGCTTCAGTTATTATTATTATTATACCTTAGTGCCTTTGGTGAACCACACACACACGTGCAAAGGACCATAAAAATGTGCTCATCAACGCTACGACGTTGTAATTCCGTCGAACGGTGATAACGTCTCGTAATAACGTGTGCACCGTTAACATTCCCCCGTATAGTAGTAGAGAAAATGATGTCAATTATGGTACAGATAGGATGACGTTACTTTGTCGTTATTGTTACTTGTGCCAATATTTTTAAAACATTTTATTTTCAAAATAACATGTAACTTGAAACCTCCGTAAATCTTCTTTTTCCTCTTTACAGAACAACAGTGTCTTCATTTAATGTCGATCGTTTGAAAATGGCAAATGATGAAAGCACATACTAGAGCTAGTATTTCTAACTATTGTATATAAAGAACTGCAACTCATTTACATCGTCGGAATCGATCTCACAAATGTTGGTAATAGTCGTATGGTAATAGTTATAGCTTTAAAATGAATTATATGCTTACTTTCTGGAACCCAGAGGAATATATACGTGAGACACGAGCGAAAACAACAAAGTAAACTCGATAAAAGACATTGTTTATCTAGGTTACTCATTGTTTGCAAGTTCGATCCTAGGAGGATGCCACATTTCGGGTGAAAGGAAGGAAACCCAAAGTGCTACTGCTGTCAAAAGGAGGACAAGAACTTGACACCGTGCAGAGCGGGAATGCGAGTTCAGAAGGACTGAATCTCTTCCCAATTTTTGAGAATATTTTGCTACTCTTATTTCCGAGGGCCGGATTAAGCTAGTGTGGGGCCCGTATCATATGCTATTTTCCTACTGCGTTAATCCGGCTCTTGTTGGTCCTAATCACTGTGGCTGAATTGCACTCTACTTTCTATAATGCACGCCAACTTCAGCAACATTTCCAGGTATAGGAGGCCGCTCCACCTGACCCTAGAGAAGAGGGAGGTCCTCGGTGAAATATGAGGTGTTATGACATTAGGTCGGTAGCCCACTACTGTACTTAAAATTATTTTCCCATAGTTCGCCCGTGTATTCCCTTAACCATCGAGGCGATGTTAAATGGTGAAAAGGTTAGGAGTGATACTCTCGTAGAATACCCAGGTACTTGCACCGCGGCAGGTGCCCAATTTTGATGCGTGTGTTGTCATTTCTTGTATTCTAGCTTCACTCTTTATGTGAGGGGACATGAAAACTCCTGACATCGTGTTTAACGTAGCTTCAATCAAGGTTCGCGCTGCAGGAGTGTTGTTGACAACAGACAACGAACCCTGTATAGTAGTACATGTGCAATATACTGTCATCAGCAGTCATTTTTAGGTATTTGAAAGATGTATCACGCTAAGCTTGTTCACACTCTATTGATCGGCTTGTGTGAAATGTAAAAATTTTGCTGAAAACTTCGGCACGAAATTTCTCTTGTGGTTTTTACAGCACCCAATAAAATCAAGAGCAACAAAACTTTCATTTAATACGTGCCACTATTAAAGCAAGTGCTCGTGCAAATCGGCTGACATGTTTTTTGTTTGTCACTTTTCGTGAAATACATATACTCATAAGTATTTACATGAAGCATGAATGAGTCTCTGTAACCTCTTGAATTGAACTATTGTCTCACCTTCATTCCTTGCAAGTCTGGTACATACATTTGTTTGTCAAAGTACTTAGGAAAAAGAGGTGTGGAAGAGGGCTAAATAAGGATAGTTCAGGATATGTATGATGGTTTCATAATCAGGGTAAGAACTGCTTGGAGCTGAATACCGAGGGCTTCCAAGAGCAGGTTGTAGTGCACCAGGGTCCAGCATTATGTCCATACCTATTCATTCAGGTTAGAGATGAGCTGCTGACGCCGGGATTAGGAGAATTTATGATATTTTTGTGGACGACATTGAGAAGATTTACGATTCTAAAGAGAAAGTAGAGAAGGGCCTAAATGGTATTAGAACAGCCAAGCTGCGTTGGACACACCAGTTCTCGTGAGATCACTGAAGTTAAGCAGCGCAAGCCCACGTCATTACCAACATGGGTGGTTGGTAAAGAACGTTGCGTGCTGCAAATTTCCCCTCTCCTACGTCCTCTTCACCTACTTCCTCATCTCCTGCGAACAGCCTCCTAAGGGTTCGTCCTGTTATGGCTGCTTGGCTTACTCCCCAACCCATGAAACGTAATCAGTAAATCATCCGCAGCATGACCATCCATGTCCCATCATATAACCTGCTTCCACGTTATCTTGGCCTACCTCCATCCAGTCTCTAAACAGCACTGATAATATATTACTTAATTTTCTTGGTGTGACCTTGGCACCCGAATCTCATACTAATGGCAAAATAAATTCAGAAGTGAGCAGTGGGATCAATGTATGGTGAATGAAGTGGAGTAAAGCAAGCGGCGGCCTGTGCGATCGGAGGAGGGTTCCAATAAAACTAAAGGGGAAGTTCTACAGAGCAGTGGTTTGACTGCCTGTGCTGTAAGGACCAGAGTGTTGAGCAGTGCGGAAGAACCATGAAAATAGATTGAGAGTAGCTGCAATCCGCATCCTACGGAACATGGATGTAGTGTCACGGGCAGAGAGAATTAGGAATGAGTATATCGGAGGTACTTTGAGTGTGGAAGACATTACGGAAATGACATTGAGGTGTTATGTGCATGTTATGAGAAGAGGAGAGCCGGAGTTAGGTCCATTTCGGGGATGCAGGTTGTTGAAAGCATCCGGGATAGAGGAAGGCGGTGTGTGACGGGGATAAGGACCAAGTGAGTAATAGGCGGCAGTGGATGATATGCGACCTATACATAGGCGGTAGAAGGGTATGATAATAATGGTTCGGTGGCTATCGCCTTCATCAGTGACTCCATCGTTGCAGGATTGACCCCACCTATACAGATGGCTTCTCTCAAGTAAAGTTCACAGCTCTCTTTCTTCCGTCGGTTGGTGTGCGCGTAAAACAATCCGTTTTACCATAATGAAATGATACGCAAATCGGCATAAGTTCGTCTCCTTCAGTCGGAGAGCCTTAGCAGTGTCCCCGGCCCAAGGAGTCAAATTGGATTTTCGTCTTTCTTTGTATTTCCTTTTAAATCTCATACTCTGTTAGAAAAAAAATCTTTCCCCGCTCACAAATTGTTAAAGTTGATAAGCGATATTATTTGAAAATCATTTATCTCACTTTCATACACTCTCAAGTTGCCCAGTTATTAATCCCCCGTTAATCCGTTTCTTAGTTTATTACCTTGTATGTAATAGAGAGTTTGATACTGCAATAGGACTTGAAATTTGCTCAACCTTGAAACTCATAAACCTATAGTACCGTGTTCACGGTTTTAAAAAAATAATAAAATATCTAGCTATGGAGAATTTACGTCAAGTGCCATGGGATATCTAAATTTGTTTCTTTCTTTCCCTCTCTGATGACAATGGATAAAAAGTCTTAGAAACGAGTAATGTGGCTATAGGAACCGGAAAACGAAGAGAGATAGAGGGGGGAATGGCGATGACGAGGAGAAATTGTGTAGAAGAAAAAGACAGCCCTGTAATGAGTGATATAATTTCACATTACTTGGGATGAAGAGAAGCAAAGCAAATAAGGAATAAAATATATGAAAATGGTCGCCAATGGTAAATAAATTGCATAATGAACGAAAAAGGTACAGACCTTGCATAGTGCTGCTGTCATTTTTGGGTTATTCGACGGAAGCCGTTTCAGTAAATAATGGCAGATTTAAAGATGAACGATCGACATTGAAGAACTGCTTTCTCAAAATGGCCTGACTTTTGACTTGAAATTAGATGGATTGCACGATTCCGTATCCGTAGTGTCAGACTGACATCCTCTTGGCACGTTGTCAAGGAATTGATTGTGGCCCGAAATGACTTCCTTCTTTACCTCCTCTACCAAGTTCACTTTGTAGGGTCTCAGTTTACAAAGGTATTTGTTTTGAGGGGAAAAAATATCTTGCCATATCTCTTTTGAGGGGTGGTATGTGATGTTTGTAATGGTCCTATTGTCTACAGGTTTACAGTAAAGGTTTTTGGAGGACGTCCACCAAGGCATTTTCAGGAGACCGCCGGACAATACCGATAGATATCAGACCTTTATTTATTACACTTCGACATTACCGAGATTCAACGGCATGATACAATGTCCTGACATCTTAGTCCCTAATTCATGTCTTTAGGTCATTGCAAGCCCACCACATTGACGGCTCCAAAGTTTTTTTAGGGGAATGGGCATTCCGATGTACGGTATTTATTATTTGCAAGCAATATTTAGAGAAGGGACTGAATGGCTATGGGAAAGGGAAAAAATCAAAAGAGATCTAATATTTGTCTACCACTTGGGATGGAAGTGATTTAATAAAGAGTATATAGAGATAGCTTGGGGTGGGGGACATCGCGGAAGAATGAGGGAGAGTAGATTGAGGTGGCATGGCCATGTAATGAGAGAAGGGGAGTAGGAGCTCGTTAGGTCCTTCATGGGAATTCAGGTGGTTGGAAGCACCCGGGGCAGAGGGAGACCAAAGCAGACGTGGGAGCAGGTTGTCCGTAAGAATATGGTAGCGTGTGGAGTGGACGGGGACCTGGTGGAAGATAGGCGGGAGTAGAGGGCTAGAACCTACAGACCCGACCTTGCCACAGGCGGGATAAGGGTATGGAGGTGACTAACTTGGCTGTGCGTGGAATGACTGGAAATAGGAAGGAATGGAGGGACACAACTGGCAAGTTTGATTCTGCCATAACCTTGATAGCGGTGTGTTAATTTGGATGATGACTATAATGGAGGAGGTGGTGGTGAAGAAATTGGAGGAGGGTCGCAAGGTCAACGGTGGTGAAAGCGGTTAATGAAAACTGTTATTGTTTCTTTAATTAAGGAAATCGACTATTTTAATTTCAAATCTCAGATGAATTCCCTAATGAAAAATCGCTCTCCCTTCTTCCTCTCATCAAAATGTGTTCACGTTTGACTATTTTCTGACTCTCCATTAAACATTAATTTAATTTAACGTCCGCCATTTTCCTTTGTTGGGACTAGTTCCTTTTGACCATTGGGCCTTGGCTCATACTCTACCCACAGAACCACTAAGACGGACTACAGTATATTGTGGCTCGCCAATGGACTTAAAAGTAGTTCTAAACAAAACTTAAGATGCAAATGGTAGACTTCGCAATGATCCATGGAGGTAATGAGTACACCTTGTAGTCGACTTATTTTCAAATATCGACAAAGGTTTGCCGATGTTTGTCGGCAAAATAATAAATGCCTTAAAGAAAACTGCGATCCTGCAGCCATCAACTAATCCTTATGTTCATGAGAAAAACTCACAAAAGACCGTGTCCCTTAAGTATTTTTCGCATATATTAGGACTTGACAGTACCAGAATAAAATTACTGTGCGCGATGAGAGGCATAAGCTTCCTTAAAGGTTTTGTAATTACACAGTCATGTCATTCAGCATTTTCTTTCAACAGTTCCGTAAAGTATTAACTGAAATGCAGGTAAGCTGCGTTCAGTCCTGGCACTTTGAGTCCCTGTAACCTAGCAGTGGCTTTTAAGGTGATACTGAACCCACATGGGCGATCACCATGATATACTTTCAATGGAATTTTCATACAAAAATATTTGTTTTTAACACGGCATGCAGTAGTAACTCGATTATGCGGATCAAGTGAGGCTGATGGTCAACAATCCGATTATCAGAGTAATTTGACCTGTTTGCTGTTTGTAAGACGTCGTCAAAAGTTTTCAGCACTTTGCTATTGAAAAAGAAATTGTTACAGACATCTGCTCGAAGGCCTCTCTCTCTCTCTCTCTACGTCTATGGCAGCAGGGGTGATCCACATCACCGTAAGTATTCAATTGTTGATCCAGAAGAGTGTGCATATGAACAGTGGTGACCAATCTCGACAGAGGTCTCGTTTTTACTCTGTTATAGGGCAGGCTAAAGGACGGCATGAGCCTGATCCTGTTGCATTATAGTTTGTGCAATAGGTCAGACACCTTTAAATATTATAACCGACAAAGCATTAATTTACCTGCCAAAATTTTTATTTTGGTTGTATAATTCGGTGTTGGAACAGTGGGGTAGGCCGGCATCCCCACTCAGACAACCAGCCAATATTCCTGCGGGTTCCACACGCCTGACTGGGATGTCCCCAGTCAGATCTTATTTAATGGATGTCCCAGTCATATCTTTTTTTAATGGACCCGCGGACCCGACCCTGCCACAGGCGGGATAGGAGTGTGATGATAGGGCACGCTAAAAGACACCTTTGGTCTTTTAGGAATGAAACTTGGCTTCGTCGGCTAGATCACCTGCGCGGTCCCGACATCCCCACACCTTTACCGAATATTATTAGCATCTGAAAAAGATGAGACCATGAAATCAATATTTTGTTGTCGACATCTTATTCATGATTTAACAGCTTTCCAATTTTGTCCTAGGTCTTTGATCTGGTGACCCAAGTGTATGGTGAAAACATACGGCTAGGAGTCTTCAGGGGATTCAATAGCAAAAGTTGAAGGGACTGGCAAGCAGCAATGTTTCTTTACGAATTAATAATAAAAATAATTTTCTCCAGTCGTATTTTGCCGTAAGGTCCTAGAGTGAAACGGGAGTGGATGAAACAGTCCCCAATGAATCTATCATTTCAATCTGAAAGTTCTTATCGCAATGTGTAATGAATGGCTATGCGAGTTAGGAGAGGGGGGGTCTTTTGGGAAATGTTGTATATTAATTAGTTTAAAGTAACTATTTCGTGCATTGACTTTAAAGCATTTTGAAGGTTGTCTCTCACAAGTTCATTATTCATTTTTGCGATGTGCCTTAATGCCAGTTAGCAATTTATGTTCAGAGTGCCTTTTGCTTAATGGCAAATGGGGCAAGCTGTAAACTAGATGATTATCATTTTGAAAGGTCTCGCTTTACTGCCCCTCGTGAGTCCGTATCTACCAATACTATAAATAAACTTGAGGTTGGAATGGATATTTTCCGCCTTTAACAGGGTCGAAAACTTGTGATTTTTTTTCAAGAGCCAAAAACAGAAAGAGAGAATAAGACAATCCTGCTAATTTTAACGGAAATTTGGAGAAAGGCTGCTCAGCGAATATCACAGTCGATGAGAACACATTGAGTGATGTGAACAGGTGACTCGAGTCAACCTGCCTCCAACGAAGTCGGGGATAACTACATGATCCTGCCCTTCTTTGAGATTACTGGCAATGTAGATCAGAAATGACCCGTGAGGGAGCGGCGAATTGCGTTGGACACACCAGTTCTCGTCTGATCACTGAAGTTAAGCAACGCAACCCCAGTTAGTACTGACATGGGTGGCCGCTTGGGAAAACTGGGTACCGCTAGTATCCAAAATCGTCGCATTAGTGTAGTGTCTGTGCAGTCCCTGCATCAGAACTACACAGTGGACGGGGCTCTAATGACCTTGTAGTTGAAGGGCCCTAAAACACCAACAAACAAACAAACTGACATGGGTGGCCGCTTGGGAAAACTGGGTACTGCTAATACCCAAAAATCGTTGCATTAGTGGAGTGTCTGTGCAGTTTCTGCATAAGAACTATGCTGTGGACGGGGCTCTAATGAACTTTGTAGTTGATGGGCCCTCAAACAACAACAAGAAATGACCCGTAAACAAAATGGGTTCTGTAATTGCGCAATGGCCTAATTCACTTGAGTACAATACTGTTACAAATATTTATATTAGTCGTCTTGCCCCAAAATTGTTTTGACTTTGAGTTGAAACCCATTCGTTAAAATGGTGATTTGGATTTCATTTGCGCCAAAATCCAGTCATACTTTAGAGAAAATGGCAAAGCTACCAGACAAATACGTTTTAATTCTCCTTGACAAACAACCCAGTCAACGTTTATCCAACGTCTGGTTTTCAGTGTACGTGGATTATTGACATAATTATCGATATCACAATGTGTCAGAGATACTTTCCCTATAACTGACCTTGTCCTTGTAATCGCCATCTGACAGTATCGACTGTTACTCTCGGCTAGTGTCAATTTTGATCTTTTTATCACTCAAGGCAATTTACTGACCAATCTCGTACACCTGGGTATCTTGCACTATACGGGACCACGGTTTTACTTTCTATCACTTGGATTTTTTGTTTTTGTTGATGTTTTAGGGCCCTTCAACGACAAGGTCATTAGAGCCCCGTTCACCACCGTGTAGATCCAATGCGGAGACTGCACAGACGCTACACTAATGCAACGATTTTTGAGTATTAGCAGTAGGCCTACCCAGTTTTCCCAAGCGGCCACCCATGTTAGTACTAGCTCAGGTTGCATTGCTTCACTTCAGTGATCAGACGAGAACTGGTGTGTGTCCTACCGCAATGAGCCGCACCCCGCCATCACGTGGTGCCGCTCTCCATCACTTTTGCCGTTCCACCGGTAAAAAAACTAGTAACATTGATGGGGATCGAACGTAAATCCAAGACCTCACGAGTGCAAGATATCAATTGGATACGACTTTGCCAGACAATATCATTGGGGTTCTGTGTCCATGGTTATAGTTTGATTTGGCCTGAGATTAAGGTGGGTACGTGCCCAGCAACCATTTTTGATGTAAACTAACGATTGGAGCATTGGTAAACGTTTTCTGAGTGGGCAATGTCTCCACTAAAAGTGCACTCCCGGCAAACATTTTGTGCACTCGGCGGACACCCAGATTTACAACAGAAAGTTGCATTCTTGATATGCTACCTATGGTCAACAAACCGCCAGTAAGTTTTGTAGAGCCCTTTGGCAGAGAATGGAAGAATTTAAAAGCCTTTGACAGTCCAGGGAAAATATTCCTCTTCCTGTTTTATTTTTTAAGTAATGGCATCTCTTTCTAACAGCGTAGAGGACTCGAGGGACGTATGAAATTGATTCGATAAAGTTGCCCTAATGTGACGCCATCTATCCCGGAAGTGCGTCTTTTCTTCGCCATCGGGCTTTTTGATATACGATTTTGTGCCATTCAGAGACCCCTTTGATAATCGAAATTGTCAAAATATGTAAAAATGTATTGTTGGGAGGGAAGGCATGATAAAGACGCTGGTTATTCACGATCTCTCCTCCAATTTTTTTTCCTCACCATCCTCCTTTTGATTGTCTGCTGCTCACTTACTGTTTCTACTTTTGCAGGCCCTTTCCCTTTCCCCGCACTCCCTCTCCCCCATTTCCTAAATTGATAGAGAGAAATTCAGTTGAATTTGACGTATAATTTCATATCTCTCAAATGCACAACGCGACGCCTTTAGTGACAGATTTTCTCCTCCATAAATATGATCGGAGTGCTGATGTGACACAACATCAGCATTATGGCAATTTAGGGTATTTCTTATTCTGATCGCATATTTAGGTCACATGCCCCAAACATAGAACCTCATTCTGTCGAGTGGTTTTGCATTCAATTGCTATAGAAGTATAGATACACAAGCTTTGAAAGTAAACGAATGGTGATCGATTATCCGGCATGTAGGAAAGGGCATTATTCCACAGGTTTTCATATGTGTGTGGTGGTGGGTGGAGTACGGATAAAAGAAATGAACCAATGGAATGAAAGGAAGATGTTGGATTGATGAAGGGGATGGATTTAATTGTGAAACCGACAGAAAGTATCTAATAAATCTAAATCGATAGCAACTGAAATGTTCTCTTATGTTTTCGCGAGCATTTAGTTTGTTTTAGTACATTCAACTTTACGGATGACTGTATTATAATCCTTTTGTAAAGTTTGCTTTTCAATCTCATCAAATAAGACTGTATCAATATCACTCGTCACCGGCTTTTTTTGTTGTTGTTGTCATTGTCAAAAACCTACTTATTGTGAAAGAAAAGAGTTCTGCATAGCAGTTGGCATCTCTTTCTTCTTGTCATTCAGTAGACTGCTGCGTAGAAAAGTCGAAATTTTGTCGTTCCTAATCCTATTCTATGATAATATTCACAAGTGTTCATAATATTACAGTCTCTCTCGGTGGCACGGTTTCAGTTCAGGATTATAGATTCGATCCCCGCCGAGGTGAATGATTTCTGTTGTTTGAGAAGGAGAGAGAGTGAGAGGCCCCAAATGCACCTTCCACTGCTGTACGTCAAAGACCCTTTCAAATTGGAGCAAAATATAGATTGGCAATATAAACGTGAAAAGTATTTAAGTGTAAGAACTCGAAATCCTTTTCGATGGTCATTTCCATAAGTAGATACGCAGGCATCAAATAACCAACTAAACCGAGCCGAACCCCTAGAATTTTAATATTTTGCGGGACTGATGCATGGTCATAGGGGGCGATGAGAGAATGACAACCATCTAGATTCTGGTATGCATGTCCCCTAAGTGCTCTTTCAAATCGAAAGATTATCACTACATTTTCTGCGACTCACCTCGCCTATAGCAGGATCTGATACTCATTTGTTCCGCGGGTGCCCCTAAACTTCCGAATGAACTTGTTGGGCTATATTTTGAAGTAGCCCACTTAATACCACAGCTATAGCTCATTTAAAGTCGTCCTAACGTATTTCTGGAAATATTTTTTGGTTGGTCCGTTGGTGTTTTAGGGCCCTTCAACTACAAGGTCGTTAGAGCCCCGTCCAGTGCGTAGTTCTAATGCAGAGACTGCACCGACACTACACTAGTGCGACGATTTTTGGGTATTAGCGGTACCCAGTTTTCCCAAGCCGGCCAGCCATGTTAGTACTAGCAGAGGTTGCGTTGCTTAACTTCAGTGATCGGACGAGAACTGGTGTGTCCAACGCAATAAGCCGCTCACTACTGACACCAAGAGGAGCGACCTCATTCATCTGGAAATTTTGCTGATCTTTACGTATATCTCACTGCAGGTCGAAAGGATTGTTTTCTGACAAAGGGCACATTTCGACCAAAAGAAATCGCCCTCCTCGGTCAGTACCATAATTATCCTTACCCAGACTCACAGATGGAACTCTTTTACTGAGTTATTCACTGAATAAAAGATAGCATTCTGAAAAATGAAGGGAAGCAGATTTTTTGAAAGTAATCGTTAATATTTGGACGACCCTTCACACTTGAGCTTCTATATGAGGTGGGTATTAAATAGAAATTGTGTTTTCCAAGTTCAGCTCAAGACTTCAAGCCCGAGATTTCAGAATTTGAATTTTACTATTCTCTGTGTTTTGAGATTAAATTTTGATCATTTTGTGCGATTCGTCTTCTTAAGTCTTCACCTACCCTCATTGCATTTCTGTGTAGATAGAAATAGTGAAGTAGAAAGAAGAAGAAGAAGACAGAAATTGACAGTAAGAAATAGAAAAGAGGATTTATGGAGAGCCTGAGTATTGTGTCAGTACTCTTGAATCTTGATTTGTATCATCAACACACATCATCTTATGCAGAATTCCAAGCTGATCCATTACAATAATTACAGTCTTGGCTCGTATTTGTTCACATGTTTCAATCAAATATTTATTCATCGCATTTGCATCTTGATGTATACGGCCATGCGTCTGTCAGGGTTAATTCTAGTACCACGCACGTAATTGTCAAAAAATATTTGACTCCATGTTCCTTTTTCTTTCTCTTCTGTTTTACATACATAACCTTTCTTAAGCAAGGACTGCACCAACTGCAAGCAGATCGGCAAATGAAGAAAAATACCATTCGGGACCTCGATGGGGTTCGCTAAAGTAAACTGAAAAGGGAGCTGAAGTTCAAATGACAGCAGTAATTTATTCCGAGTCGATGATCACTGATAACAATCATCTCATGTTAGTCCATCAGCCTATCTTCCTTAAAGGGACAATTTCTTTTACCTAGCCCACACGAGAAATGGGCGAGTTCCCTACCCTTTGAATTTTACCGAACTACACTTACATTGCTAGCAGGTTGAATAAGGATCATTTAGGTGCAGGGGCGCATCCCGCGGAAGTTTGTTTCAAATGCAATGGAATTGGGGGAAAATTTTGGGAATTGTAAATCAGCGGTCGAAAATGCAGAGGTGCAGAATAGTGACAATGACCTTTTTTCTTAAACAGAGCGATATAAAAATATTCAATAAGACTATGCCGATGTTTCCACCATATTATTTTTGTTATTTCTCTTTACATATGCGAGAAGTGGGTTCTAGCCCCTCCTGATATTATTCTACCAACGGTTCATAAGAATTCCTGATGTTGACCTTTGCATTGAACCAAAAAAAAATCTCTTGAACCCGCCATTGCAGCAGACAGAAGAAACAGACGTTGTTATTGGATGCAACTGTGGAAGGATCGTTTATGAAATATTTGGTGATGATCGTGAGAAAAATGGTTTTTGATGCAGCAGTAGCAGCACATCATAAGATAATAATTTCATGCAAACGCAGTGATGTGTGCATTTATCATGCCATTTTTGTAAAGTCGGTTTGCATGATCATCGTCATTGTCTGGAAGATTCCTTTTTAATCCAGATCACATATCCGCGCGAAGTTAATGGATTTAATTTAGGACGAAGGGGCAAGGACACTTCTGGTCTTCCCTTCAATTTTTCATGCGGCCCGCAACCTCTCTTGAACTGAGTGCGGTGGCACGTTTTCATTTGACTTTGGCATCACTAGGGAAGTTGCTGGTGAAGGCGGAAGTTGGTGGAGATCCAAGAATTCAAAATTGCGTTGGACACACGTTCTCATGTGATCACTGAAGTTAAGCAACGCAACCCCAGCTTGGGTGACCGCTTGAGAACACAGGGTACTGTTAATACCTAAAATCGTCGTAGCGGCGTAGTGTCTGTGCGGACTTTGCATTAGAACTACGCAGTGGACGGGGCTCTAATAGCCGGTGTAGTTGAAGTGCCCTAAAACACCACGGAATCAAAATACAAGTCAGGAAAAGAATGTATCTTAAAAATTGAAAGAATATTGGAAAGGAGCAAGCGAGGAGAACAAAACTAGCGGCCAAGATTGGAGAGGAGCCTGGGAGTGGAGAGCGGAAATGGAGAAAGGAGAGAGTGCTGGGAGTAACGTAGTGGCCGCTTGTGGTGTGCATTGTGTCACTTGCACGCAGAAGCACCCTTTCTACATGGAGTGAAATATACGTGTGGATCAGAAGAATTTTCAAGTGCAGGTGCTCATCCCCTACTGATGTCGATGACGTTATTAATCAAGAGGCTGCAGCGTTAGGGTATCAAACCCTGTCATAGGCGGGAACAGGGTTAGAAAACTGGTAAAATGTAGCGAATAACCGCTTCAACGTAATGCAATTTTTGACATGAACTAAAATGAGATTGAGCTCAGTGGTTCAACCATGAGAATGCTATCTCATTTTAATCAACATAATAGTGAGTGCAAATATTGTATTTCACTTGTTATATATTACCTAGGTGTTGTTACTTTATTTGGGCAAAAAATCAGAAAATTTGGCGATGGGGTGTATAAATTTCAGCCTTATTAAGATTATTCCATTGTGATTTTAAGCGAATTTCACTACATTTTCCTTACTACGAATGTCAATAACAGGGAAATGATTGAACTTGCATGGGATTTGCAATCAAAAGTTACTTGTGAACATGAATTTTTAAATCGCTTTATTGAAATTCCCAAAACTCAAACTTTCCATAGACGGAGGGAGAGGGCAAAAATTATTACAGAAAATGACGACAAAGAAAACATACTTCTGACACTCTTTTACTATTACAGTATGAAAAATAGTATTCAAAGTGTGTTGTTCAACCAAACGCACTTAAAATTGATTACTCTGACATCTTGGTGTGACAAAGAACTTCAAAGACTTCTTTGTCACACCAAGAAAATTAAGTAATATATTATCAGTGCTGTTTAGAGACTGGATGGAGGTAGGTCAAGCTAACGTTGAAGCAGGTTATATGATAGGACATGGATGGTCCTGCTGCGGATGATTTACTGATTACGTTTCATGGGTTGGGGAGTAAGCCAAGCAGCCATAACAGGACGAACCCTTAGGAGGCTGCTCGCAGGAGATGCAGAGGTAGGTGAAGAGGACGAAGGAGAGGGGAAATTTGCTGCACCCAACGTTCTTTACCAACCACCCATGTTGGTAATGACGTGGGCTTGCGCTGCTAACTTCAGTGATCTCACGGGAACTGGTGTGTCCAACGCAACTTGGCTGCACTTGACCCTAATGGAGAATATGAGGGAATGAAGGGCTAGACTTCGCAGACTGTAGGCGAGCAAAAGGCGTGACGATATGATAGAGATATTGCTAGTGTGGCTTTTATTGGCTTGTTTCAAAATCCGGAATGTGATGATAACAGTAGATACATTTTTAGATGTAAACCCATTTCTGTTCCTCCCTTAATCCCTAGTATGTTTGATTTCAGTGTTGGATTTCACATGTTCTCTGAATTTGCATTGCAGCAGAAAGGTATTACTGTATCTACTTCATTTGTTTTCATTTCAGACAGAGACGCCATTGTAATGATATTAAACCACGTCTTCATCTGCCGAGCACATAAAATGATTGAAAATTCGCAAATAAAAAACACAAATGGAATTTAGAAATGCGGAACTTACAAGAGATGATAATGCATGCGAAATCATGTAAATTTTTGTTGAAAACGGAAGAATGACAGACAGACCGTCAGTTCCATTCAGGAAGTTACAGCAACAATGCAGACTATTGGTTCATTATCATACCAAAAAGTTACTGAAGCGCGCGTTAAGTAACCACAAAATTGACAGAGTTAGGGCCAATGTGGATATTAACGTGCCTATTCCAGGCCCGGTGTAAGGCGGATGAAGTAGAGACAAGCGTACAACTGGTTAAGATGAATCATAGGGATATAATTATCATAAGCAGATGGGTTATAGCAGTGGTCCTCAATGTGAGGCGCACGTCCCACAGGGAACATTTAAAGTTTAAAGGGGCCCATTCAAGAATCAGTTATTAATTCGTATTTCGCCATTTCCTAGTGATTTCTTACTCAGTACATAAACTGTCCAACTGTGTCCTGAACAAGTTGTCATTTTCGCTTCATTTTTGAATACAGTAACAAGAAATATCTACTGTATACAGTATGTCACCGTGGGGAACATCAGGATCAGGTAGGGCACGGCCAGAAAAAGGTTGGGAAACGGGCTTACAAGTATTTCAAGGCAAACATGAAATTAAGTTCTGCTATAATGCAGTCATAGCATGGTAGAGGAATTGCATCAGCATCCACCTGGTGTTCAAGAAGTCCGAGTTCATTTCCTTGCTGCCGTGACTTGAGGGTGCTGCTTTTCTCTTGAGGGTCTTTTTTCCTATTTAGTACATGAGTGGCTGCTGGGGAAAACTGGGTACTGCTAATACCCAGGAATCGTCGCATTAGTGGAGTGTCTGTGCAGTCTGCATTAGAACTGCGCAGTGAACGGGGCTCTAATGACTTTGTAGTTGAAGGGCCCCAAACGCACCAACGAACGAACCAGACTGACATCCTCTTGTCACTGGCGAAAGTAAAGCCACCGTCTCAAGCAGCTACTGTATAATGACTTCGGCAGATGACTTTTTTGAATCAGAATTAAGTAACTTAAAGCACGAAATACTTTTCTTGAATGAAAATCGTTAATCATATAACAATCTTTTCTTGTCATACAAGTCTGCTGAATTTAATTAAATAATATCATTTAATTAAGACATCGGAAATATAACACAAATTCCAGTGACGAAAAGAGGTATATTTAAATTCTTTGATCTTCTCAATACGAAGAAATGTCGTTTTAATTACAATCACCTTCCGGAAGCCCTTAGGGAGCCTACGAAAGATCTGGTAGACAAAGTTGGATACTGTTTTTCCCGACAGCAATGTGACTAGACGTTGCCTGAAAAGTTGAACTTTGGAAAGGTTCAACTCCAGTTTAAGAAAGTCACCGCCATCGAGTGACGGCACATGTCTCATGAACCAAAATTTAATACAGTATTGTCTTATTAAAAGTTTGTTTACATTGCCCAACAGACTAATGTCCTTACTGCAGGCAGCATTACTCGTGAATATGGGGGGGAGAGTCTCGGTGGCTTAGCGGTTATGTGCATGACCACTGAGTCCTTGGTTGCGGATGCAACCCTATCTAAGGTAGATGAATACTCCTGAATAACAGGAAAGACCCAAGTGCTCCTTCCGTCGGATATGAAAACGTCCTGGCCCCTTTTTGTGTGCTATTCCAACTCTGTAAGTAAAAACCCTCTTACTTACGTACAGTTCGGCAAAATTCCCGGGAGGTAAGAGCCCCCGTAATCTATAATTTGTATACAGGTGACCGATGTGAAAGTCAAGGTTCCTCCATGTGTTTGGATGCGTGGTGTCACTAGACAAGTGTGTCATGTATAGTCAGGTGTGCTGTGTAAGACGGTGATGCTTTTTTTTTACTGTAGTTTTAATCGTCAAACTTCAAATAAACTCGTATTTATAAATTGGGCAGGAATGTTAACATGGAATTAAAGCGACAGAAAGTCATGTGTTCATTAAGGCACTCGTTGGTGAAAAGATGGACAGTGGGTTACTTGCCTTGGGAGGGGAAGGGGTGAATCACAACACTTAATGACCTCTTACGCTCATGCATAAATATAATAAACCTGCTTTTATTCGGACACATAAGGGGAATGTTGATTACTTTTACTGCTTGTTTGCAAATTTCAGAGTCCTACCAAATGGTTTCTGAGATTAGCCTCCAACGTGTTTAAAATTATCCGAGATGGGGAAACACACTTTTGATATAAAAACATGGCCTGATGAAAAGCCAACATGAAATAGCTCGCATCAGTGCACATTACATAATTAAAATTTCGTCTTGCAGTGCGACCTATCAGAAATGAAGACTCAACAAAAAGTAACGATGATATACATGCTAATTACTTTCTAACACTGAACTCACAGTTGTTCATTAGTTTTAAGTTCATTAATTGCATGAACCTATTCACTTCTGCATGTTTTTCTTGAACAGAATTTCTTCTTGAATAGAACTTGATAATATGTTTGAAATACATCATTTACACAGTTGCATGTAGAGTTCTGTGTAGGGCTTACAGCAAAAAATGATTTTTAATTTGAATTTCAAATAGGTTGTAGATTGAATAATTATATCAGTATTAAAAGCAGATCATTCTCCAAGGATTTCTGGAAGTCAGTCATCTTAAAAAAAAAACTATAACATTTATTATCATAGTTTTCTGGCTTTTGATTGGTGCATCGAATAAAATTTATGCGAGCCTCCAGTAATTAAAACATCCCAGCCAATGTACCTATGGCTTTGTAAAGTTGGATGATGAATGACAGTATGGCGCAGTATTGCGTGAAATAATTATTTGAATACGATGAGGGATTTACTAATCATGATTGAATTTCAAGAAGACATTTGACTTGATCCATTGTAAGAAAAAACAGTCATTGTTTTGGTGACTTCAAAGAAAGTTTTAACTATCATAATGCCACAGAGGTACGTGAACCAAAGCTTAGTTCAAGGTGTACCTCAAGCTCAAAATATATGTAGATCAAAAAAACATTATCTGAATGTGGAGAGGTGATAGTGTAGGCCCACATCACAGCTGACTTTTCGGTATGTATGATATCACCTTGCTCGTCTCCAACCTACCGACTGGGTTGGGATTGCGAGTGCTCCCGCCAGGCCCCCGTCCAGCTTACTCAGCTTTGGGTCCCACCGTATAAATTGCCTCCATATAACCTACATTCCTGTGATGGGCACAACCAGTTCCTCTGCCTAAAGCAGTTATGCAAACATGACAAGGGTATAATTTTGGCGTTGGTTGGCAATGAAGCAATAGAAATGGAATTGAATGTTGTGGGCAGTGATATGACTTGAGGTTTCTGCTTGAAACAGGACCGGATTTGATGTAGTTTGACTTACTGTTTTGTCATTTGGTGTCAGTTTGTTGTTTCCTGTTGGTGGTGCGACATACTGATGTTGTAGTAGAATGAGGACTACTCTTTCCAAAACGTTTTCAATTTAGTCTTTAATATCCATTGTCCGTTGTATATTGTGTATTGTAGCCCTAATCGAATCACGAAGCCCTTGGTACTGTATATCGACTTGGCATTTGATACATGGATACTTTTTATTGGATTTTTTCAACCCTCTATGATTGTGCAACTCTTATTATCTGCGTCTCATAATTCGTCGAAATTGACATAAACGGTCACTGTAGTCAGCCCCATTAGTATTGTTGAGCATGTATTTTTCTGTCTGTTTGGATTACATCAGGTTGGGAGGGAAATTCCGATACTCCAGCAAATCAAAATGCGCATCACTAGTGATTTTTTTCCTATTCCATACATTCTTCTTTCGTTCCTTCATCCGTTTAACTGCATGACATAAATCTGGATCAATTCTATTGACCACGTCGCGCTTGCAGAATTATGTTTTTCCCTGTTGCAGATGACAATTTTCTGCAGTTTTGTCCGCTGTGTATAAAGTTATCATGCGCAACAACTGTTAACTGTGCAGTTATCATTTTGTAGTAGAGACAATGGTGTGTCATCTTTCAGACAAGGGAACAATATTTCTTTATATTTTGATGTCTAGAAATCATAGACATACTTCTAAGGCTGCTGTCGTCAACACATTTGCAGGAACCAGAAACTACAGCAGTTTGTCTGATGGTGGATCTCATCATCATCATACCCTTTTCCCGCCTGTGACAGGGTCGGGTCTGCGGGTTCTAGCCCTCGACTCCCGTCTATCTCCCACCAAGTCCCCGTCCACTCCACACACTACCATATCTTTATGGACAACCTGCTCCCACGCCTGCTTCAGTCTCCCCCTGCCCTGGGTGATTCCGACCTCCTGCATTCCTGAAATGGATCTAACGAGCCCCTCCTCACCTCTTCTCATTACGTGTCCATACCACCTCAACCTATTCTCCCTCATTTTTTCGGCGATGTCCACCCCCCAGGCTGCCTCTAATATACTCATTCCTATTTCTATCATCTCTCAACACCCCACTCATGTAGGCCCTACTGCAGCATTCGCATCTCGGCTACTTGCGTTCTATTGACGTGGCTTTTTCTCACTGCCCAACACTGTGATCCATATAGCAGAGCTGGGCTAACCACTGCCCTGTAAAACTTCCCTTTCAACTTGATTGGGAACATCCTATCACACAGGACTCCGCTTGTCTGTCTCCATTTAAACCATCCCCCATTGATTCTATGGGCCACATTAGAGTATCTCCCCACTGCTTTGGATGAAATTACTCCGCGGCGACCGTAAGATTATACATTTCAGTATTCCATTAACTCGACGTAGATTAATTATTAGGGGCTCAGGCGGGTACCATAGCCCAAATCCAGAATTTGCCTATAAAATACTCAAATTGAAAATAGCTCATAAGTATAAAGTAAAAATAATAATGCAAAAGCCTAAAAATATTGGCACTGAAAGCAAGAGCCCCCACCCTAATTCTTTACCGATTGAAACCTGCTTGTAGTTTGCAGTATTCAATTTCAGCCGTGAGGAGCATGAAGCAGATTTTGGATGTTGGTTCTACAAAGGAGAAAGAGAGTATTACTCTGCGTGATATTACAAAATTAGATTTAGATCTTTGTTCTTCGACATATTCCTACTATTGCCAAAGATTATTATTACTAGTTTGTAACGTACCACTTGAGAAGGATATTGGAGGAAAGCACAGAAAAATATTTGCTCTTAGTGGGTGGTGACACGAACTCGCTTCGTTAATACATTTGAACTCCTGATGGACGATATCATTCAATTGGGTATCCACAAATCCGTTTCTCATCCAGCGAATATAACTATTTTTCTGTCAAATGCGTTCAGAAACCCCAAGCAGAGTATACTGGTAGCCAAATTATTGGGCCACTGTTTGCTTTCAAAGCTGCTTCAATAGAAATAACTTCTATGATAGGGTTATCCAACCCTGTAACGCGGCCCAGGGTCAGCCGACAAATAAAAAAAAGGGAAAAAATCATAATTCATCATATCTTCATCAGCGCCAGGTTCAATAGTCCCATTAAAATGGTGCGTTTTTGTTTTTTTTTAATATATATTTTAATGATGCATTGTTTTGTCCCCGTTTTGGTTTTCACAGCCTGCGGCCCCCAATCTGTTTTTGAAACATCCGAGTGGCCCACAATACCAGAAAGTTTGGACAACCGTCCTCTACGAGATGTCTGTATAGGTGGTTTGAGGAATTTGACATCAAAACACCATATTCGATTAATTGCACTCTCCAGTACTTGATTCGGTTGTGTGATATCCCTGTCGACTTCATCCCACAAATGTTCAATTGGATTTAGATCTAACGTCGACACAGTCAGTTCCCTGGCGTAGTCGGTAAATTACCTACAGCAATAGAAAGGCCAACGTTAAATAACCTTCCTCCCATTCACCCAACCGTTAGTGTTATTGTTAGTACCAGAACATCATCAGCTCATCACTGAAATCATTTCATAGAAAGCATTCTCCATGATTTCCAAGGTTTTAACTTCATTCCGTTGCAATACAATTTCATGAGTAGATAAATGACATTTCTGAAACAAAAAGAAATTATACGAAATAATGTTATTAGCAATAGCAAGATACATTTTTGCCTGCTGTCGACAGCTGTAATTATTAATGATGTCAGTCGACCAGAAAACGAAGACGTCTTGTAGTTGCATTCCTGTTGATGGTCGAATCCTGAAGAGCGCGTCGCACTATCGGTATCACTAGGTCAAAGGACGTCTGATGAGTAGCAGTGGCTGGACGAGGCAGACGTCTACTGCCTATTACAACTTTGCAATTTGATTTGAACTATCGAATTACTTTAGGGGGTTTGCACATCTTCTTCTTGACAGCTCCTACAAAGAAGTATATTAAAAGTGTTAGAGGAGTGATTTTAATACGAACAAATGGCTGTGATTCACTCATTTCTTTTTTCACCAGTGATAGTCCTCTTGAGATGATAAATGAAATTAGTGTCAGTCGTGCAACCAAGTTGACAAGTCGCTCTCCAGTTCTCTCCCATTTTAGGGAAGTCACATTCCCAGTTGATGGTGATCTTGGTAGTGCCACAACTGAAAGAAATAGATGGTATTGTAACGTCTTATGAATTAGGACATGAGTGGGAGGAATGATGGTTATAATATGTTACAAAATTTGATAAGAAGTCAAGACAGGCATTTGATGATGACCACATGGATGACTTTTCGACCAAAGAACTAGGGAATTTTTAATGAGGAAACCGAATTATTAACGATGGTTTGTTATACCATTGACTTATCATTTTGGGATAACAAAATGAAATAACAACCTACACAGTCAGACCTTTGAGATTCATGCGCAGTGCCGAATTTCCGTATACACCAAGTATGCCCATCCCTAGGACGCCCGAAGGAGAGTAAAGGTTCTGGTATCATTAAAGTTTGTGTTATTTCAAGGTCCTTTGTTGGGGCTTATTTTGAGTGGCTGTATTGCGTTGGACACTCCAGTTGTCGCCTGATCACTGAAGTGAAGCAACGCAGACCCAGCAAGTACTAACATGGGTGGCCGCTTGGGAAAACTGGGTGCCGCTAATACCCAGAAATCGTCGCATTATCGTGTAGTGTCTGAAGTTCCTACATTAGAGCTACACAGTGGACGGGGATCTAATGACCTTGTAGTTGAAAGGCCCTTAAACAATTATCCCAGTGCCTATAACATGTCGAACTGCGCTAATGGTCTGTATCACCTGTACTAAAACAACTTCCCAGATTTCCCTAATTGAACATAATCAGGATCTGAAGACGATTGAAGTCATATGCGATTCTGGTGATGGGATTTAACAAAGATTAATCACTGTCCTCATTCACCTTTAACCCTTTCAGCGACTTTTTGCATCAGTATGTAATAATATCATTGTTCTCTTCACTCTTAAGGTTCCTTTCTGTATTCTATCGATCTTTTTCGGCAGTATGGTCCTCCTACTCTGTAACCTAACCAACAATGTACCACAATGTGCTGCTTATCATTAATATTTTATTTTTGTCTTGCTAGAACAGGGGGAACCCATGGTTTCATAGCATGAGCATGATGTTATTGGCACACGAAAAAAAATTCATTTTTATAACAAAAGTGCAAATCACCATGTGGTTACACGGTATACTCACAGGATATGTCGTTTGGGCGTATGTTGTCAAAATGTTTGTTGATCAGATGTGGCCAAACAAGGGACAACATTGAATCACTTTCATGTCAACGTGGGTAGAGGCGTCGTCCCAATGCTGCTAACTTATTCAGAAATACTATCGTGTCAGAAACACGTCCCTGGGTGGTGTATCTTGTGAGCTAATTCGTCACTGTCTAAGGTGTGTTGAAAGCTGACAGTACCTCTTTTACCTTGAATTATGCTGATGGACAGAGCCATTTTGTACGAATTATTTGTGTCGTCGTCCTTCCATAAACATTTTGAAGATCCAGAAGTGCAATGCTGTTAATGAGGGAGAAATGCTCATTAGCAACTTCCTACTTTTTGGACATAAGTTGGATGTCCGAGTCCACTTACCCGTCCGGGTTCATTGTACCGTTTGCGATGATAAAATCAAGCAGAATAGACGACCGATGGGGAAATCACGCAACAAGAATGGTTAATAATATCGAAATGTTTACAGTGAAATAGTTACTTGAAGTTAGTAGTCATCTTCTACGACCTTCTAGAAGCCAGTGGGGCAAAGAAATTTTTCTTCTTACCCTCGTGGAGATGCATGCCCATGGCATTTCTCGGAAAGTGTCACAACGTAGACTTGTAGTTAACAGCAATATTTTGATTTTTTAACAACTATTTTTGAGTTGAGAAGGACACTCTTCTCCCCTGACGGTTGTGTCCAACAGCGGCTACCTCCCCTGGAGCTTTCTTAATGCCATTCCTTTGAAAGATGTGATGACAACAACTTTTCACATGTATGAGTATCCTAATTGAATGTTTGAAATCGTAAATTGCGTTTTCTAACATCTGTTAAACAGCAGTCCCTCACCCTGCTATAGAACTGCATTTTTAACTGAATAATCCGTTGGCTGCAATGGATTCAGTTGTATACCCTTTAAAAGGACCAGTAAACGTGAAATTGACTTGGAAATACAAGAATGCAATTTAAGTTTTACTTAAAGATACTATTATCATTTATCATCATTCCTGACCTTCGACCCGTCTCTTGCAAAGTCGGGTCCCAATTTTTTTCCCGTTACTATCAGGAATACACAGGCAAACTGCTTTTTATGTAGCTGGTTACCGACCTAACCCTACGAACTTCGCTTGTGGTAAGGGTCGACCTTACGCTAGGTTTTTAGCCACTCCAAGAAACGACCTTCTTCAAGGGATGTTACTTCCCTCCAACGTACGCTCCATACGAGTTCATGACGTTGTGTCCCGAGGCCTTCCGTCGGCCTAGGGTCACGTCGCCAAGGAGACCTTAATCTATTTCACTGTTGTTATGAATGCTCCTAAAACTCCTAAACGTTTTCTCGCCTAACGCAGGGTGGAGTACCCATTTTGTCCCTCTGAATGGACGCAGGGGTATTATTCCGCAGCCGCCTCCCGCCGGTTATTGTTCATTGGTGCACTCCACCGACTCCAGGGAACAAACTTCTTCACCTAGGATTTGTGCCTCATCTAACCGATACCTTTTAGGTGCAAATGGCATCATACATCACACTGAACCTCTCTTTTACTTCTTATCCGAAGGACGGCGCAACTAGATCCAGTATCGAACCTGGAACCATTGACGCGGTAAAGCGAGCACTGCCGCCTGCGCCACCGAGGCGGGTCTAAATTATGGCAGAATGCAATTCTAACAAAATTGCTGAAAACTGGTGATGAGGTTGGCTCCTTGGACGGTAAAACCACACTCACCTCACTCCGAAAGTGGCCTTCCGTCGGATGGAAGTACAGTTGTGGTACTATGTCACCTGCAAGTAAAAGAACCCCTTGCATTCTGAAATTGCCAAAATTTCCGGTTGTTGTAAGCGGTTGCAGCATTAGGTGGACGGTCACCGCCGTTGTATGTTCTTGGCTGCATCGAGAGTGATGGGTACCCGAGACTGCCATAGACTGGAGAAGAGTTTCGAATTATGCCTCCCGTAATGTGCAGGCAATGGATGGTCCTGGAGTCCTTTAGTTTTGTGTAAGCAAATCTACTACTTTCCATTGAGACCACTTGCAGGCCTTGAATTTTGAAGCTTCTTGGTAGCTTGCTGTTGATGTATTCTAATGCAATTTTCTTGTGCTGATATGTGCCAAACTTGTCTAATTTCCTGTATAGTTTCTGTAAGAACAGCTATTACTGAAGGATTACGGCCATCTTGTTTGTATATAGCTGATGGTTAGAATTGTAAAGCTACATTCCGAAAAATCCATTTCAATCCAATGTCCGTCTGGGAATTAGGCCATTTATTTGGAAGGCGTCTTGTAGACTTACGTGACAAGCGCGACACTCCCATATCCTTTATAACATTTGGATAGTGCCAAGAAGCCCTTAGCCAAACAAAGTGATTTATGATAAAACTTGATACCGAAGTAGTGAGTTGGCTCTTTCATATCAGGCTATAGACTGTCTGTTTTGAAAGACAACAAAATAGGGTTTCACAAGTCAACCACTGACATAATGACGCTTGAGACAGTCGACTCTGTCAATGTAGAATATTCAAATGCCGCGAAGAACACGTTTTTATAAGTTGTATGTCATGCAAATTAAGACAGGAAGATAAAAAAACACGAGAGTGAATCGTTGGCAGTTGTGTTGAGATGGTTTGACTTTTACAATTTCTGTATAAATATGAGAGAATCGTGTTAGAAATACCAAAATCACTTTTAAGTCGTAAAATAGAAAACACACAAAGTGCTTATAAAAATCGACTTTTGTACAGAAATGCACTCCAATCTGTCTCCCCAATGGTGTGGTTAACATGGGCACTAAAGAACATCGCCGGGCCTGAAGGAAAATTTTACACTGGCCACATACATATGTGAATCCCACCTCGGTTACTCTAATCACTGAAGTTTAGCAGCGCAACCCCAGCTAGTACTGGCATGAGTGGCCGCTTGGGAAAACTGGGTACTGCTAATACCCAAAAACCGTCGTATTAGTGTAGTGTCTGTCATTGGCGTCGCTAGGGTTGGCGTCACCCGGTGCGATGACTACATGGTGTCACGCCTTTCTCCCGAAAAAAAAATCGCTTCCTCTGCTTTGGTGTCACCCCATTTCCCATGGTGCGAGTGGTGTCACCCGGTACGGCCCGTACTCCCCGCACACCCCCTAGTGACGCCGGTGTCTGTGCAGTCTCTGCATTAGAACTATGCTGTGGACGGGGCTCTAATGACCTTGTAGTTGAAGGGCCCTAAAACACCAACAAACAAACAAACGCTTGGGAAAATTGTGGACTGCTAATAACCAAAAATCGTCGCTCTAGTGTAGTATTTGGGCAGTCTCTGCCTTAGAACTACAAAGTGGACGGGGCCCTACTGACCTTTTAGTTGAAGGCCTCTAAAACACAAACAAACATCAACAACAACCCGCCTCGGTGGCGCAGTGGGTAGCGTACGCCGTTATTGCGTCAAGTAGTTCTAGGTTCAGTACTGGACCAAGGTGGGTGTTGGCTTCTTTCGGGCGAGCGAGATGCCTTGAGTGCGCCTTCTTTCGGATGAGAAGTAAAACCGAGGTCCCGTGTGGTGTACATGGCATTTGCACATAAAAGAACCCTCTCTACTATGGAACGGGTAGAGGAGGCAAAATTTCCACGTGTAGGAGCTCGTCCCATGGCGTCACGTCGGTGAAATTCCCCACCGAACAGTAGACCGACGATAAATAACCATAGGGGTTGCAGTTTCGATCGGCAACTGTCCAATATAACATCCTTGTGTCCATTCAGAAGGACAAGATGGTTGTCCGACCCTGCCATTGGCGGAAAATGGATTAGGAGTTCCTTTTCTGGGATGATGCTCGAAACTCTTTCGAATCGCCGGCCCACATGGATCCTCATCATCTTTTCGTCGGCCCTGGTGGTTAAAATACTTCATTTCGTGATTTCATGATTAGGAGCGATCCTAGCAGAAGCAGATGCCATCTTCTCGACGTAAGAGAAAACCCCCACTGAGACTTAACAAAATGGCCAAATGAAACGCTTTTTATTCGTGCCCTTGTGATGTCTTCCTCTCGGCAACTGCGCCAGTAGTTCTAGGTTCGATACTAGAGCGAGGTGGGTCGGCTTCTTTCGGGCGAGAGGCCGCGACTTGCCTTCTTTCGGATGAGAAGTAAAACCGAGGTCTCGTGTGGGTGTACAATGGAACTTGCACGTAAAAAGAACCCTCTCTACTACGCAACGGGTAGATGAGGCAAAATTTCCAGGTGTAGGAGCTCGCCCCCTGGCGTCAGTAGCATTCCCCAATGAACACTAGACCGACGATAAATAAGCGTAAGGGTGCAGCTTTGGCCGGCAACCGGCTGCAGAAAAAACTATAACCAATATGAGCGACAAATGAGTGCCCGACCCTGCCATAGGCGGAGGAAAAAGGGTTAGGAGTTTCTTTTTTTGCCTTGTGATGTCTTCCTCTAAAAAGCCCGTTGATGCTTATGAACATTTTTTAGCATTCGTAAGCGTTTTCAAATAGTAGCGAAGTTGACGGAGAGCCGGTGTTATATGTTTTAAATATATTTCATAAAGTGATTAAACCCTTCAGAAGAATTAAAGTTCTTCTTACCGTAATTGTTACGATAACTAAAGTGCGCCATATTGGAACAAAATGAACATCCGGTGAGTTTTGCACGCTAGACTGGTAATAATCATTCGACTGCTAAAATCCATCTGATAGGACGTGTAATCGGATTTCATCTACATTTTGGTTTTTTTGGATGTCCCATGCAGATACTGTTCCTTATAGAAATTGTGTAATAAATTGAATGTCTTCCATTCCATTCGTAATCCGCTAAAGGTTATATTTGACTAAATTTTGCTAACGGTCGAAGCTTTTGAGGTTACTTTTGTAAAGAAATGTTGATAGAAATTCAACAAAAACTCGTTTCTTTCTTTCTTTACCGAAAATATAGATATATATGTCGACGATTTAAAGTTGGACCTACATATAAGCCAATGGGGTGGAGCTAGCCACAAGCTTTTCCAGTGTCAAACCATCGCAGAAAATCCCTAAAAAAACCGTAGAAGTCGTAGTCTATTTTCTGAAATAGATTTTACAAATGATAATGGAAACGTTTCTATTAACAGACCAAATAAAAGGGGTTTGAAAGTCAGTTCTCCGCTGAAAATCACCCAAAATGTTGAAAGACGTTTACGAGACCTAAAAAAGATGTTCACAAACTTGAAAACTTTCGGTGGACAAAACATGACAGAATGCTAGAAACGTTTCATGACCAAAAAGACGACTACAAACTTGATTGGGCACTAATGACCATTACATAGGCCCTACACATTTGATAAATTTTGGGATGATAACATATGTGCGTGAGCAAAAAAAAGCCTAAAAATGTTTGAATGGAGCTCAAAAAATGTTATGATTTGGGGAGACGCTACAACGGCACCCGTTACAGTCAGGGGGTTCAATCATCATCATACCCTTACCCCGTCTGTGGCAGGGTCGGGTCTGCGAGTCCACTGAACATGCTCTGATTGGGGGCACCCCAGCCAGGCGTCTGGAACAGGCAGGAATATTGGCTTCGTTGTCTGTGGGGGAATGCCGGCCCGCCCGAATTTACTACACCGCATTATACAGCCAAAATAGGAATTTTGGCAGGTAAATTAATGCTTTGTTGGTAATAATATTGCATGGTGTTTGACCTTTCTCACAATAACAGTGAGCCGCAGGGATATTCCAGACCGCATGCTGAAGTCAGAGGGTTTAATACAATTGGAAAATAAGTGCTGGCAAACCAAAAATGATACCTGGACGTTTCGGGTATGGCAACCATCAGAACTCCAAAACAGCAAACGTTTTTTAAGGTTCTCAGTGGTTGAAACATTGGCCCATCCCCTTGTAACGTTTCCATCAAAGCGATTGCTTGTTAGCATTCCTGAACGTTTAACGTCGACCTAGTTCGTTGCTGGGACAGTTTAGTTCCCGGACTGTAGAGGCCGCCGACCTTCTATATCTCGGAACTTCACCTGTCTGCATGGAAGGAGCTCTTAGGGATTCCCTGTAGCACCTACCTCAGATTCGAATCTGTGTGGTGCAGGTATTGAAAGTGAAGCACCCTAACATTGAGCTATCAAGTCGCGCCCTGTTGGTGTTCCTATCAGATGTTCGGTTACCTCATCCTATGATCATTGTTTCGGTTTGATGATTTTCGACAGTTGACAAACTTGTACATGTCAAACAAGCTGTTCGTCTAGATTGGTGTTTTAAGTTATCGAAATGCCATTTTAAATTGTGTGCTTAGGAGGTCAGCAGGCAATTTTTTTGTTTTTTTTTCTTCTTTTTCAGTGGGAAGTTGGCACAGGGCAGAAAGAGAGAGAGGGTGGATGAGCGACAAGCAATTTTGTGACAAAAAATACATTAAAGACTAGTGAATGCACTTTGTAGATTCTATTGTGTTCTTCACCCGCCTTAGTCTTATCCACTCGTGCCATTTGTCATCCTGCACTTCTATGTGTGTTTGTCAAAAGTCAATTTCGATGGTATTTGTCATGAAGGAGAAAAATAACGATCCTGGTAGACAATGGACTTGGGATAACTAATGGCATTTGCAGACATTGCAGTCAGGGCGGGCTTTGATTTGCTTCCGTGGATGGTCGTTAAATTATG
The DNA here is from genome assembly GCA_013389805.1 of Trigoniulus corallinus. Classification (NCBI taxonomy): domain Eukaryota; kingdom Metazoa; phylum Arthropoda; class Diplopoda; order Spirobolida; family Trigoniulidae; genus Trigoniulus; species Trigoniulus corallinus. The sequence continues at coordinate 525,887 of JAAFCE010004209.1, read as the reverse complement.
TAGGTCTTAGCAAATTGTCACGGATAGCTAAAGCAAATGCTTGCAGTCTACTCAAGAATCTCTTGGTGAACACCTTGAAGAAGCAGAGAGACAAAAATAACGACCAAAGACATTTTTGTTCGACTTCGGTACCATTTGTAATGTTTGAGGTTCTTCTTCTGCCAGCACTGAAGGCGGCACGCATACCTAGAATAATTTATAAATACTTAAAACAGGATATCCTTAAATCCAATTAATCACATTATTGCGGCAATTTTTTTTACTCGGCATAAATCCTTCATTTTTAATGGAAATTTCGCAGAGTTTCGCTCCTCAGCCTTTCACGGCAGTTTGATCCTTATCACAAATGAAACCAACATGCCAACAAGACCTACTGTAGGAACTCTTACAGCAGTAGTCCTCGAAAACGAAATGTCAGCCGTTACTTGAAATTCCCGCATATCAGGTTGCTTGCAGCTCCTAACCCACGGGTTCCCAAATTTTTGCGATTGGCGGTGCCATTTCTGAATGCTGGCTTGCCCATGGCACCCTTCTGACTTGTTTTTCTGCCTGAAACACGTTGTTGACATTTTTTGTGCCCCCCCCCCCTTACTCATATTTGGAATATAGAATATTTTGCGGCGCCCCTGTGAGGAAGGAAGCTGCACACTTAGGTTGGGATTGTTTGTTTGTTGGTGTTTTAGGGCTCTACAACTACAAGGTCACTAGAGCCCCGTCCACTGCGTAGTTCTAATGCAGTAAATTGTCGTAACAGCGTAGTGTCTGTTTTAGACTCTGCATTAGAACTACGCAGTGAACGGGGCTCTAATGACTTTTGTAGTTGAAGAGCCCTAGAACACCAACAAAACAAGCTCGTAGGTAGTATGTTCCCATAACAATATTCACTGCCGTTGTACTGTCTAAGCAGGTGGTTGTGGCTTTAAATTGGCAACCGACTTCTTAAAAATGTTTGTACACGGTACGAAGAGGACCTCAACCCCCAACGATGAAAATAGGTCGGTTTTGAACAAGCAAGAGGCCGCAGTATTAAAGTCGGCTCAAACACCTACTAGCAGTTCATTCGTTTTTTCCCGGTTCTGTTTGATTGATTTGTTGGTGTTTCAGGGCCCTTCAACAGCAATGGTCATTAGAGCCCCGTCCACTGCGTAGTTCTTATGCAGAGTCTGCACAGACACTATACCCAGTTTTCCTAAGCGGCCATCGTGCTGGGTCGTGTTCAGTGATCAGACGAGAACTGGTGTGTCCGACGCAATAAGCCGCTGCCTCCCCCCTCCGGTTCTGTGAAATAGGGAGCGGCGAATTGCGTTGGACACAGCAGTACTTGTCTGATTACTGAAGTTAAGCAGCGCGACCCCAACTAGTACTGACATGGGTGGCCGCTTGGTAAAACTGGGTACTGCTAATACCCAAAGATCGTCGCATTAGTGAAGTGTCTGTGCAGTCTCTGCACAGGACGGGGCTCTAATGACTGTATTTGAAGGGCCCTAAAACACCAACAAACAAATTCTGTGAAATAAATCGTCAACATACCCTGGCATAGGCAGGAAAGGGTTTCGAATGAGCATGATAATGATATTAAAAGTTGCGGTGTGACATTTTTTATCTTGATAATGATACATTTATGAAGTTGTAAACTTCTCATTTCGTGATATGTGGTCCTACTTGCGAGATTCTACTTCCTTCTGTAATCCCAACGGCTCCTTTATCCACATCATCATTACAATCCACGCATTTTAACCGGATATATCAAAGAGAATTCTAACACCAGTAGTTTTTTTTTTTTTATAAAAAATCTTCAGTACATTTTTCAAAATGTGTTGGCTTCCCAAAATTTATCTCTTGAGATGTTGCATCGTTTTTGTGAAATGGTTTTTAGGAATAATAATCATTTTTTTAGCAATGTAGGAACGATAGTATCTCGATTTATGTTTATATTGCCACGATCATTTCCGTTTTTGTGATAACTTATTATCATAATAGGAATTTTTTTTGCGAAGATATCTTTTTTTGTTATACGGTTGCCTTGAACCTTGTAGGTTTATATGGCAAACGAAATATTTAGTTCTTTATTTAATCTTTTTATTTCTAAGACCGTTTTGATGATTAAAATTTCGCTGAATTTCATCTAGCAGAAGTGCACTTGACGGTGGAGGGCTGTCAAAACTGTTTATGGGAGCTTTGATATTTAAGTACCTTAAAGGACCCTTTATATAACACTCACATTTATAACATTTTAGTTAATCATTATACTACAAGCGTAAATGCCATTTTTCTTTCTGCATCCCTTTGCAGGGTCTACGAAATTTATTTTAGGAGCTTTGCAGATGGAAAAACCACAGACGACCAATTACAATAAAATATTGCTCACGTCTAAAAGGGTTGCTTTTGATTTGACGTCATCACAAAATCTCAAACCTGCAATTTCTAGAGGTGACAATGAAATAATGATGCATTAAACGTGGTAGTATGTCTCTTTCTGCCTCTGAAGGCAGAATATTGAACCAAGGTCAGCCGTGATTCAAAGTCATGAATACTTCTAGTTTGATTCATCATCATTGATAATCCTTTTCTCGCCTATGGCAGGGTTGGGTATCCATTACATCGTTTGCAGCTGGAATATGCAGGGAATTGATGGACGGCATTTTATGCATCTGGTTGCCGACTGAATGGCACAGTTAGATTTTATTTACACTGTACTGGATTAAGCGGGGGTTGACTGGGGGACTCTCTCAGGGCGCCAGTCTTATTCGTTGTTTTTTTTTTTGCATGTGTGTTTGTATTATTTCTGTTCGGAGCATTAAATTATTGAATCAAGCCCTGGATTGTCTAACACAACAGTTTTTGTCGGGGTAGGCTGAGGTTATTTTATTGTGGGACACAGCGCTGAAGGCGACCTATGACCCTGAAGGAGAAAGGGAAGCTATTACGTTTGGTACTTGCGATTTTTTACCACTTACGTGTAGAAAGCTTCATAATGTGCTGAAGGATTTATTTTGATTTTTTTTAACGCAGAAGCTATTGCCCCGTTATGGCTGCTTGGCCGACTCCCCAACCCGTTGGTGGTGTAGCATACTACCTACTCAGAGGTGGGGGACGAGCTTCTACTCCAGGGAATTTTATTGATGCACTTTATGTCGAAAGGATACATTTCCATTCATTGATGACAGACCATCTTACTCACCACAAGGGACCGATCACTGCTTATGCCATACTTTCCAAACAAGATAGAGACCTCTCTCTCTCTCTCTGCCAAAAGGTGCCGCACACCCATATTTCAAATAATTAATTAGATTGTTAATTGAATTTAAAATCATTCGATATATATTTGAGTTGACATCTTGAACAGTCAGTTACGTAATTTCTGACTCTGTATTCGGCACTGCTTTCAAAAACAATCATTTTACAGCTTGCAGGCATATGTTACTGATGCCAGGTAAGGGCATTGGGATTAATTAATTTACCAGCAGCAACCCACTAGTCAAATGCTGGCCTTGGGTGACACAACAGTCGCCTCAACCATTGGAAACGAGGACTGAAGTGATTGCTAGAATTCCTCAATGCGCTGGCATGAACCTGATGAAACAATGAAGGCCAAAATGAAAACAAGATTGAATCAATTAATTTACTTCGAAATACTGGAGAGAGGGATTTGTTGTTGTTTGTTGTTGTTTTTCGGCCCGTCAACTACAAGATCATTAGAGCCCCGTCCACTGTGTAGGTCTAATGCAGAGACTGCACACACCCTACACTAATACATCTATTTTTGGATATTAGCTGTACCCAATTTTCCCAAGCGGCCACCCATGTCAGTACTACTGAAACTGGGGATGCGTTGCTTAACTTTAGTGATGAGATGAGAACCGGTGTGTCCAAACTAATTTGCCGCTCCCTGAAGAGGGGGAAGTAAGTCATGATTGGAAAAGTGCTCGTCCGAGGAGTTTACCGACTCCCTCTCCCCACTTTGTCTTACTAATCTGTCGGTTTCGCTCCCCCATATTTGTCTTTTTTCATTTCGGTTTATCCACACGTTGCCTTTTTATTCTGCAGGTTTCTGTTCCGCATTTTGTGTCCTATCGGTTCCTGTCCCCTGCAATGCTTCTGTATCCTGCCAGTTTCTACCCTCACATTGTTTCCTTATCTTGTCAGTTTCTGCCCACATTTTATTATTTATCCTGTCGGTTTTTGTTCCCCTTACCCCTGCTTTGTCCTTCTGATGGATGCCGAGTTCTAAACAACTGGTAAATTTCGCACTCATATACACTCAAGCTTGTTTGATAATAAAATTTTCTGCATACTGAAGAAGGAATATCAGAAATAGCGACTCAAAAGTGTCACTATGAATTTCTCTCCTAGTCAGGTTATTAGTAAAATAAAAAACCTCGTTTCCAGATGTTGCCATATATTAAAAGATTCTAGTGGAGATTTTATCACTATCCCCCTGTGGATGACAGTCCTTGTGATATTTTGTACCACTTTTCGACCCCCCTTTCTCGATTTTTAAACTTTAGTAGACCTTTATCGGTAGAAGAAAAAAGTTTCATGTTCACCGGTCGTTTTTAATCAGTTCCAGATCCAATTTCACTGACTGTTTGTAATCTGCTTCATCTAGGCTATGTGAAGGCTTGAAAACTCGCATGGGAAGTAACGTTTGGTGAGCCACTTATAATTTGCAAGACACAAGTGCAACCTTATGAATAGTGACAGCTTGAGTAGCTCACTGCAACAGATTCACTCAAAATGTCTGGGAATTAATTTTCTCTCCATATCCATTTCATTTAAAACCAACTTTAATGAATACGATAATAGGCTCCCAAGCGGCAGACGAGCAGCCTTGAAATAATTTCTTGTCATAGAAAGGCACCGTGCCCATTTGGTGTTTAACTCTTGCAACATTGGCTAAAAATTCAGGTCATTTACTTACTGTTCGATACTCACCTTAAACAGAATTCCCGCCGAGTGCCAAAAATATTTAGAAATATTTGTGGATGTTAAAAGCTCGTTCACAAATTCCGTACCTTTTCGATAGGGACGTCATGGGTGCATAAATGAAAAGCTATTGCTTACGTTTTTCAGTTCCTGAGTGCTGGTGATGGAGATGCCATTTGCTTAAATAGACCTCAATTGTGCTCATCATCATACCCTTATCCCGTCTGTGGCCGGGTCGGGTCTGCGGATCCACTGAACATGCTTTGACTGGGGGCACCCCAGCCAGGAGTGCCTGGCTGAAAACCCACAGGTATATTGGCTAGGTTACCTGTGGGAGGCTCACTGGGTTGTCTGGGGAGCGGCGAGTTGCGTTGGACACACCATTTCTCGTCTGATCACTGAAGTTAAGCAACGCAAGCCCTGTTAGTACTGACATGGGTGGTCGCTCGGGAAAGCTGGGTACTGCTAATACCCAACAATCGTCGCATTAGTGTCTGTGCAGTATATGCATTAGAACTATACAGTGGACGGGTCTCTAATGACCTCGTAGTTGACGGGACCTTAAACTCCAACAAACAAACAACTGGGTTGTCTGTCAAGAGCTCGATTTAACGTATGAATGTTTGTCACGTAGAGATGTTGACAGCGCTCAATGTATACAAGCATTTGCAGCCAATGTAGAGGGGCCTGTGTCAAACAAATGATTGCGAACCACGTACACGACTGTCCTGGTCCTATCCAGTGCAAGTGTTCAGCCGCCCATAAAGCCTGGAAATGATACAGATCTACTCTGTTGTCTCATTAAACGCCACTCTAAGCCGCGACGTTGCTTTTCATCGGGCGGAAGGGTGCACTTGGGGTAGGCCCTATCTCTCGCTCTCTCTCGACCGAAAGTGCCTATTCATCTCATTGAAGCAGCCCTGCGAACAATGGACATCCTGAACGAAGATACAATTGACTTTGAGCCAGCCTGAATGGATTTTAGTTTTCTGAACAGAAGTCTAAATAGAACTCATGGGCATTTTTATCTTTGATTACGCGGAAAACGAGTGAGGAGGAGAAGTACCTTAGTTTGGGCCTGAATATTGTAGGATAGTGTTGCTTCGTATCAAAGTAGAAACAGCTGCTAAAGTCAATTGTTCGATGCTAGGGGACGTAGGATTGCTTCCTGCAAATGTTTTTTGTTTTTTTTTTAAATAGGACTTTGTTTTCTTGCAGAAGACACATTTTTTTCTCCAACCGAACGGTTCATCAATATGTGGAAAAGCAAGAAATAGAGTAGTGAAATGTGCATTACATGTAGATCGATTGAGGCGGATAGCTCCTTTGGCTTCCTTTGGGCGTTTTTCGTCGGTAAAATGCTTTCAGCGGTAGAGAGGACGACTTTGAATGAGCTAATCAAACCAAGTATCTTGTTCTGTCGTTGCTAATCATTCTAACCCATACGTCATCATTTTTAATCTTTTCCCTGCCTGTGGTAGGGTCTCGTTCCCATTCTTTCCGATGGAACAAGGGGCACTTCGGCGAACTGTTGGGCATAATACGATAATCCGTTGTACTTTATCAAAGGTGAGCTGCCACATTAAAAAAAATTGCCGATTTAGACGTACTGTATATTTCACTCCCCGCCACGGTGGCGTAGTGGTTAGCACGATCGGCAACTGCGTCAGTAGTTCTAGGTTCGATACTGGACCGAAGTGGCTCGGCTTCTTTCGGGCGAGAGAGAGGCCGCGAATGTGCCTTCCTTCAGATGAGAAATAAAACCGAGGTCCCGTGTGGGTGTACGATGGCACTTGCACGTAAAAGAACCCTCTCTACTATGCAACGGGTAGATGAGGCAAAAATTTCCAGGAGAAGGAGCTCACCCCCCCTCCCCCCGGCGTCGGTAGCATTCCCCAACGAACACTAGACCGACGATAAATAAGCGTAGGGGTGCAGCTTTGGCCGGCAACCGGTTGAAGAAAAAACTATGACCAATATATCGCCCTATGTCCATTCAGATGGACAAGATGGGTACTCGACCCTGTCATAGGTGTGAAAAGGGTTAGGAGTTGCTTTTGCTAGAAAGGGTTCATTTATGTGATGGTGACATCCTACCACCACACAGAGCCGCGCTTTATTGCCCATCCGATGGAAATCTTTCTTTGGACTTCCCTATCGTCCGCGTTCGTTTGTTTTGGTTCGTTGGTGTTGTAGGGCCCTTGAACTACAATGGTGATTAGACTCCGTCCACCAGTGGCGTCGCTAGGGTTGGCGTCACCCGGTGCGGTGACACCATGATGTCACCCCCTCCACCCTCCCGAAAAAGCCGCTTCTTCTGCTTTGGTGTCACCCCATTTCTCATGGTGCGAGTGGTGTCACCCGGTGCGGCCCGCACCCCCCTAGTGACGCCACTGCCGTCCACTAAGTGGTTCTAATGCAGAATCTGGACAGACACTACACTGGTATGACGATTTAGGTTTTAGCTATGCCCAGTGTTCCCAAACGGCTATTGCCTATGGTCCGTTGACCTTGCACCCTCTACACTAAAGAGCCAGTGTATAATTTCTGTTCATTTGCCTTTAATCACTGTTGATTGGACGAACCTGAAATGCGATACCCTGTACTCCTTCTTTCCCCCTGAACCTTCTCATATTTAAGTTGTTTTTTGCAACGTGCAACCTAATTTTGAATATTGTTATAGGTTTAAATATATAATAAGGGGGGGGGAAGGAGTGGATCTCAGGGTGGCATATATTTAGAAGCATCAGCCTGACAGATGGCTTGGCTATGTAATTCATTATGATTCGTCCTTCTTTCGTCATGATGCGATGCCTGTTTTCTTTGGGGCAAAAAAGGGGGAAGTAGAAACTTATCAGCAATAATAGGTCGACGTTAAATAAAGTAATAAAGCAAACCAGCCATATGAAAAGTGTGGGGGTGAGGAAGAATCCGAATCAACCCTGGCTTGTTCACAAGTGTTCGCAAACAGATAGTCTGTATGGGCGAGGCTCCCTAGTAGTACCTCGTAGTCACCCATTTATATGGCAATCTAGGGAAAAGTTAATGCTAAGCCACAATACGAAGTGCTTTTAGCTGTAATAAAATTTTTATAGAATTGATGCTATTTACATATAAGGTCCTTGTACTAAGTGATAAATATTGCATATTTCAGACAGAGATTAAATTCTCCCGGTCGAATCCCTCTTCTGCTTTTGCCCTCAAATGTGGCTTCATAACAGTGTACTACATGTGTAGTTGGCGTTTGAATAGTTATAATGGGAACCACATCAGGAAACTCAAGAAGCATTTTCATTAGTGGTGCCATACATGCTGCACGCCCATTCATATTTGATCAAGATAAGCATATATGCCTCCTGGAGCATCGATAGAGGAGCACATTATTTGGCGAAACGTGTGTTTGATGTCCAACCAGGCTCCTCCCCCTAGCCCGAATTCGAGTAAAGCTCCCTCTGATTTCGACTCCTGTTCCACAGTTTATTGAGCAGAATATACAGCCAGGTATTCACCGAAGATCTCAAACATTTTAACATTGGTCGTCTACATCCCCCGCCTATCATATGCGTGGGCCCTAGCTGTTGGCTTGATGGGCTGGGCATTCACATGCATGGTTGTTCCCTGGTTTTTAGCCTGAGCTGTCGATGCATTGATGGGGATGATACCACTCTTGGGTTCTTTTGAGGACCGATATCCATTTTGTCCCAAGTAAAAACGTGCAGTATTAAATTTTGATTTTTGATCATTTGTTGCCTGATCGTATTGCTTCCTGCACCTGCTACTTCAGGGGTGTCCAAAACGAGGCCCGCGGGCCGCATGCGGTCCACCAGGAGGCATGGTGCGACCCGCGACGCTAGGTAAAATGAACATAAAATTATTGTACATATCACCAAAACAGCATTACATCATGAGTCGGCATAAACCATGCAAGCGCTTGACCACAGGCGGCTCATGGGGCAGACAAACGTAGACGGCAAATTCTAGAGATACTTCCCTGACATGCAGTGTATCCGTCATTTAAAATGTTGATAGTTCTGGGGTTTCCAAACTTCTCTGATTGGTAGGGCCTTCTCTAAATCTTGCGCCTTGTTGCAGAGCCATAGCAAGGCATTGGCAATGGGACAGATGCCAAGGGCGCTCGGACAATTCAACAACAACAAAATTAGGTGCGTGGTCCGGCAGGGTATATTATTTCTTAAATTTGCGTTTCTTAAAATTCTTAAGTGTGCGTTCCTTCAAAGGGGATGTAAAACCATGGTTCCATATAGTAGGTATGATGTCAATTGCACGATGATGTAAAACCTCGCCTTCTGATGTCAGACTCCCTTTAAGCTCTCGGTAGCACATGCAGGGCGGGCAGTACGGGCGGCTGCCATGGATCTCCCACTGAATAGGGTGAAATCTTAACTTCTGTAGAATATAATTTGTAATAAGATACTGACAGAACCTCAGCTCTTGATACACTATGGTATGACTTACCCGGACTTACCCAAATTGTACTTGCCCTGGGTCTCCCTTTTCGTACTTGCCCGGAGCCTCCAACTTTGTAAGGCCGGCGCTGGGCACATGGACCTGAGACTGATTTCTCCTTTTCAGGCTCGCCTTCCGTCAGATAAGTGAAATCATGGCCTCATGTGAAGTGTACATAGTCAGCTGCACTGAAACTCTGCAGAATTCTTGGGTGATGTTGGCAGATAAAATTGTCCTTCATTTGATTAAGTTTAAAAAGTAGGGTTCTTCAACAGTCGCGGTCCTTTACTTACTAGTCAAGTGGGTCAATGATCCTGCCATTATTACTGCACTGTCTGCAATCTACCTTAGTGCATTCTTATACCATGTTTCATTGCGTCAGTGCATTAGAAAGCTACATTATAATAATATAGTGCAGTGACTACGTAGTGATGACTGACCCTACTAGGCTGGTGGTGATCCCTGAATTACTCATCGTAATGTTACCTTGGGGCTTGTAATTTCGTCTACTACTAATTTATCTAGTCGAGGTAGTGAAACCTGTACGTCAATTAACGATTGCTATAGGCACACCAATACTGCAGTCAGCCTGCAAATCGTCTTGGGTATCTTCTCGATTGTCAATCGTGTCAGCACGCATGGACAAGGTCAAATTGTTAGGAAGGGGATAAATCGAAAATCGTCAGATAGTAAATCGTTTTGGAAAAGTTATTTTAACTAGCACATTAATGTTTGCATATCTTTTTACACTTCTTTTTTTTCTGTGAATATTACATAGTTGCCAAAAACTTTCACAGCAGTACTGGAAAACTTTCCCAAAGTGACCGGATAGTAAATAAGTTTCAAAACTTTGCCATGTCGTCAGTAGTACCCCAGGAAGCTAATTTACAGTTGGGATGCCATTTCCGACATCTGCTTGCACTGACATCTATTGAAGGCTCACGTGTAACAAACTTACATGAAATATTGCGTCAAAATTCTCAAGATGTTGACAAGAAGTAAAGCACCACAATGTAACACTCGACATTCTTGACACAGAATGACTTCTTAATATTCAGATGCTTACAATGAGTGTTTCCAGTAGGGTCACAGGTGTACCTCTGGAGGAACTTCCTCATAGTGTTGCACTTCTGTAACTGCCAGACTTGTAGAATTAAAAATAGCTTGACATTTAATTATATTTGAGGGCTATACTGGACCCCTTGAGGGTCCAGAGATAAGAATTCTTCTATCTGTTACAACAGTATTATGTCTTGTAAAGAGATAGGGGAACTTAGAGGCATGTTTTTGTTTGTGCGACTCATATTTAAAGGGCTGCATTGGAGAAGTATTTTGTTTACACCTGAGGCGGTGACAAGAAGGTATCCGTTGTTTCAAACTCAGAATAGTGCTGACTGCTGAGATAATTAATCGAGTTCTCGGAAATTGATGATGTGATCATATTTCTTTTGCTAGCAATCCGCTCTACTGGGTTACAGTCTCTGAAAATATTGAACTATGTGGTGATTGATGAATAGCGGAAGCTGTTGTAGGCGAAGACGCGCGGAGGAGTTTTGGATGCAAGGATGGAGCGGAACTGAATAATGAATTGCTTTGGGCTGCAACAGACTCTGTGTTCTCCCTTTAGAGGTTTCTCTCTTCTGTTTGAACAGTTGTTGCTGCAACACTGAACGGATGGTCGTTTCACTGTGCAATTCAGGATTGAAGACACCATTTTAGTAGCTTCGTGACCTCTTAGTGGACTTCCGACTAAGGCTCAATATATCAAGTAGCATGATAACGTCAATGGTCTTGGTGATGCCTGTCATTTTTTTCTTCCTCTCTGTTTACCAAGAAAACATCTACTTATCCTTTTGCAAACATTTCTGGGATTGCAATGTGCTTTAATCGAAGACAAAGTCGGACTTGAAATAAAATTAGTCAGGTGGGGGGGGGGGGGGCTGTAGAAAAATTAACCCCAAGGAAAAGCTAAAGAAAAATAGACCCAAGGAAAAGCTACTGAAAACTAGACGCTACGAATAGCCACAAAGAACGAGTCCTTGGGCCTTTTGCCGTCTCAAAATCTTTTAACCTCAATGTTTAGAGTGCTTAACATTGTGAGTTCATGATTGCAGGATCCATTCTCACCGAAACAGATGCCTTATTTAAGGCTAAAAGGAAATCCAAAGTGCACTTGCTGTCGGTTAGAAGATAAGCCCGTGGCCTCGTATGATGAGCACTATGTCACCTTCACTTAAAGGAACCCTTTCTACCCAGGGTAAATTATTCGTGTAGATTCTATACGAATAAGATCCGGTGTAGAGGCTCGCTTCCTGGTTACGGGATACGGCAGCGTAAAAATACCGTCCAACAGGTCATTAGTGTGTCTCCCATTCCAGTAGGGCAAGCATGTATTTGACCGGGCAAGAAAAGGGATTTGAATGACTAAGATAACGATGATGACGATGTCATTGATGATGATGTAAGAATGTTTTGATGCATCCAACATGAGATAGGTTGGATGTGAGTGACCACATGGCCCCGGGGTAGTCGTATTCTCGTTGAGATAATGAAGCCAGTCACTACAACATTTTCTAACAATGGCTGCCCATTTGAGTGTTGTTAGCCATACTACTTGTTGCTTAACTTAGATTCAGAAGGACAGCTGTTGTGATTCTTTGTGGTTGATTGATTGATCGAGGGAGTAAAATGAAGGGGTCTTTTAATTCTGCGGTCATTATCCTCATCAGTATGGCGTTTGCAACTTGACTGTCATGTCCATACTAGGGCGGGTCTAGGACTTATGACACATTTCGTGATACCATTTTTTTTTCTTGTGCGTGTGTTTATGTTGACAAGCTAGGACGGCGGTGTCCTCCCCAAGAGGATTTCACTAACCCCCTTCCCTACTTGATGCTCTCGTATCCACCCTCATTTTCTCTACTGAAGAAGATTAACCGTTGATTTATAATGCAAGGCTGTTTTATTTCATGTTTACTTGTCAACTTTTTTAGGATAATGTACAACATTCCGCTTGTGCTTCCGTTTCGTGTAGCATCGATATATATTACATCAGTGAGCTGCGCTGACGACGAAGAGGAAATAATAATGCCCTGCAGAAATTTCTGTAGCGCAGACAACATTGTAGGGCTATATCTGATGAGATATGCAATCCCTTCTTCCTCCTTCTTCTCCGCCACCAACATATCCATGCAGTCCCAAATTTCTCAACTAAAATATCTGCACTAGCAAATATGCAACATGAACAATTCCACCAAGGATGACTTTGGAAAATTCGACATTGCACTATTGCCCAAGTTTCATAATACAACGATTGTTGCAGAAGTCTGTTTGGTAGTTTGGGCCTTGATTTGTACTTTTTGGGCGTTTGCCGTTTATTTCATTCCATCGTCTTTTCAATTCATGCTTTCTTCGGTCGTTGTCAAACTTCTGGACCATATTTCGATGTCGTTTTCACCATTCATACTTATTGTTGCCGCACATAGAAATGCATCGCTCTGAGAATTGTTTTTTCCCGCCGTCTTTGGGGTCTCCTTCACATCGCTGTACTGACCCTTAATTAGGAACTGAAATAACTGAACAGAAACCCCAGGACATTTACACATTGATGAACTCGTGTACCCAACATGAAGACTTCATAAGTCTTCGTCAGTCACCATCGTACCCTTACCCTGCCAATTCTGTCACTCTGTGTCCTGTTATTTTCCACCTCGCTTCTAGCCCCCCACGCAGTACCTGTACAACTTGTCATAACGTTTTGCTTGCCTTTATTCTCTGCCCCGTCTTTCCCAACCCTTATCCTCCCCTGTGTCAACCGACGTCCTAAACTGCTCCTCCTATGTTTGTGATATCATTACGTGCCCTTAACGGACTATCACATCGGCTACCCCGTCTAAATCGGTAACAATTAAATTGGCCATTTTTGTAACACTAAAATATAAGTTAAGTCTAGGGGGTCTCTAAGTAGTCTGCCCTGGATATTCTGGCATTGAATTGATCTAAATAGTTTCTTTACGATATGTTTGCACCTCTGTCACACTGAAATAGGTTAGTTTTGAGTATGGTAACCCACTTACACTAATGACCCGCCCCGGTGGGTAGCATGTTCGGTAACTGCATCAGTAGTTCTAGGTTCCATGCTAGACCGAGGTGGGATGCTTCTTTCGGGAGAGAGAGCAGCCCCGAGTGCACCTTCTTTTGGATGAGAAGTAAAAAACGCTGTCCAATATATAGCCATTGTGTCCATTCAGAGGGACAAGATAGGTACTCGACCCTGTCATAGGCGGGAAAAGGGGTTAGAAGTTGCTTTAACCGTTACGCCAATATGTTGGCATGTCAGTGATTGTTGTCTTGATGAATCTGTCGTTGTAACTCCCTACTGGTCCATCAATCTGTGGTCAAAGTTGCTTAGATGGCAATGTCAAGATTTTCTTTGTTTATCTCTTCAATCTTTCTTCAATTCTCGATGGATGTTTTTAAAGATATCTGTAGTTCAGGCGACGTGCAAAGACTAGGAACATTTTGAACACCGACGGCAGATACTTGAATCAAGGACTCTCGCTGACAATTACTTGTAGGAGGTCATAAGTCGCTGAATGGGACTGTGGAAGGAAGATTCGAACTACTTCAATAAAAGTAATAGATGAGTACAGACATTAATTGTCCCTTGATGTGTTTATTTTTTTTCTCCCAGGATAGCACCATTAAAAATGAATCATCATTTATTAATTATTAAAAGATTAGTAGTCTGGCACCAGCTGTTAGTTTTACGATATAAAATCTAGAAGACATCCTTTATTGACGTTCAGCAGTAATCCAGGACGTCCAAGAGTCGTAACTTGCACTGTCTTTCCCTTCCTCCCACTCTGAAGGCTACAAATTTGCATTCTACGATGGGGCCTTTTTGGGTCCACAAAATCTCCGGACCTGGTAGGCCGAGGTCGCCCTGCCTTTGATAGAAATCTGTATCAACCTAAATTAAGTAGTTGAAAATACAGACTTGCTCTGCTTTTCTTTAAAATGCTGACTCTCTATTATGAGCTCTTCTGAATTTGAAACTGGCTTAAAAACGGAAGATAAGAACGAATTCACATCAGATTGGTGTACGGAAGAATCGAGTTCAATTCCCAGCTGTGGAGACATACTGGTGCTACTACCAAGGCTATTCTTCTGCTCCTCATTGGCATCTTGAAAGACCTTAGTTTGTTTTGCCCCATATAAGAAAACAGGACCGCAGAACTTCAGTCTGCAAAAGAAGAAACAACCCTTCTTTCGGTTAAGATGTCATCATTGATAATGATGTGCTCTTCTTCCTCATTGTTAGTGTGTAACCTTGACAACCACGTAGGATTACAACAATCCAGGTTTTTTTGTCACATGACCCACAAAATTTTGTAATTAACATTTTTTGTTGAGCAGATACGACGGAGAGGAGAGAGGCGGTCGGAAATATTGATGCAGATCCCACCACTGACTTATAACAGCTTTGCACATCTGCCATGAATATTTAATATAGGCTGACTACAATTTATTGCCTGCTGAAAAGCCACAAAGGTACGTGGCGTGATTATGTTGCAGCCCAAATAAATGGGGAAAAATTTGAAGAAAGGATCCCAAAAACCGAACTAAGTTTTTGGGTCAAATTGATCTAACCTTTACCGAAACCCTTAAAATGACTTCAGGAATTAACTCCAAAATCACGTACTTATTTTTTTTGTAAATGGGATACTTATGAAGACATTGTCATAATGCATACACTGCGTATCCTAGGGTTTTGACAACCTGTGACCTCTCATTACGTGACAGGAAGTGATATCGGTAGTTGGGATCATCTTCCAGATTGGACTTGAAATTGGTGGCCAATCGTCGTCAGAGGTCGCGGTCATTTCCTTGCCGCGCGAAATGGAAGAGGAGTTGTATACATTGAGCCTGTAGGAAATTCCAAGTGTCATTAGCCGAAAACAGTTTGTTTGGATGCTTGTTAGGAAGAGGTATTTCAGTCTGGTTCTTGTGCATGTTCTTGTTGTTGGATGGACTTCATGCGGAAAATTCGTTACATCGATAATTAAAAGACGTTTAACCAGGCTGTGATTGTTCAACTTTGCGTGAAATGACCATGTTGGGGTCATGGGATAAGGCGAGAGAAAATACTTTATGGAAGCTGCGACGGATGTGCAACCATTGCTGCCATAGCAACTGCACACTTCTGCCAAACAAGCATTAATAAGATTCTGTATTTGTACTCGTATGAGATTAATTAGTTCGGACGCATAACTTAAGTTAAATGGGCCATGTCCAATGAAAAACAGCTTTGAGATCCGTCAAGATCCAACCTCGCCCCTCTCTCCACCTTCCTGAAGAGGACGGATGTAACGTTTTCATCGTTGCATAATGATTTCATGATAAAACTAACACCTACCCCTCTCTAGATCTTCTAAAAGAATTAAGTTGGAGCAGCATCTTGCCGAGTAATAGTAGGCTAGTGTTCGACTTTGGTGAAAACCTACAAAATTTATTACCTACCCATAGCATGGTGATAGAATGATGAAATATGACGTCATAAATCTCTTAGCATTTCCCGCTTTACGGCCAGTTTTGTAAACATCTACCCCAATCGCATTAGATGCAGTGACCGAATATACATAAAACCTACCAGACTTGCCTCATATTCAACATAATGATATCATCCCAGTTGTTGTTTTGCACAAATTCCAAATCCTGTTGCATGCACGGGCATTTTTACATGCACACAAAACTGCTGGTCTGGATATTGATGATCTAATTATAAATCACTCAATTCCGTAGTCTTTCTCGATAGTTTAGTGGTAGAGCGTTTGACCTCGTGAGTCCGTAGTTGCAGATTCGATCCTGAGTGGAGGTAGATTGCTTCTTTCGAGAGAGCGAGAAGGAAATGTCTCAGCTGTGTCTTCTATCTGACAGGAAGTAAAGCCTTGGCCCCGTGTTGTGTATACTGATGTCACCTGCTCGTAAAAGAATCCTTCCAACATGAAATTCTGTGGTTAGGAAAGACGACCTATACGTGAAAACAAACCGCGGAGATTCGCGCGTATAGATTGGCAAAATTCTTAGATATAGGACTTCCCCCACACTTGGCGTTGGAAAATTATCGTCACCAGTAGAGAGGTCGGAGCTAAACAACTAAATAAATCTACTCGACTCTCCAACTAAATGTGTTCAATCAGGTTCGATTCTGTCCAAGGCTGGTGGTTTCTTTGTAGCGCAAGAGGGGAAAATCCTGAAGCAGCTCTTTGCCTAAAAGACAGTGTATAGGCAACCGGCACAAAACCTTGTTTACATGATTACATGTGTTATCATGCATATGTTGTTATATGTTGTCATCATACCCTGTCTCGCCTACGGCAGGGTCAGGTCTGCGTGTTCTAGCCTTTCACTCCCGCCTATCCTATTTACAACCAGGTCCCCGTCCCACACTACCCTATCTTTAGGTACAACCTGCTCCCACGTCTGCTTTGGTCTTCCCCTGCCCACCACCATCTGCATTTCTGTAATAGACCTAACGAACTCCTTCCCCCCTCTTCGCATTACAGGTCCATACCACATCTGTGTTGTCCCTACCTTCAAGCTAGTATACTCATTCCTAATTCTATCCGCTCTAGACACCCCACTCATGTACCGAGAGTTGAATACATATGTGAATCTGCTAATTTTCTAGTAATGGGGAACCTCTTCCCACCGACATCAGTAGCGAATCTTCGATCATAAATTCGTAAATGAAGATTATAGGGCTCAGTAGGCGTGAATAAAAAAGTAATTAATTATCTGTTATTTTGGAGTAAGTGGTGTGTTGCTTTTGTCCCTTACAACGATTATAGAGCCTTAACATTTAGCAGGAAATATCCACCTTGGCTTATTCACTCTTTTGGGGAAGGGTGTCCGCCTAAAAACTCAAAACAGTTAACCTGAATAACGAAAGAAAGGAGGGAAATTTGAAGTAAGGAAAAGACAGTACCTGGAACCTGTATTGAAATCGATCCTTTATGGTAAGCAGAAAGTCTCTGCTGGTTGCCTGAGAGAGGCAAACAAGCAGATGGAGAGACAACCGGAGAGAGTGATAAAGACAAGCAGAGGGGGTAAAGGCTGTCTGAGAGGGGCAGGCAACTTGAGGGACAGAGTGGTTAGTAATATGTAGAGTAGAACTGCACTGTTGGCAAAAGAGAGAGACTAGCGTTGTCTAGTAAGAGCCTGCTGGCATCGCTCAGGATCGATACTACAATGACAAACTGATACTTTGAGCACAATCCACTACTCAGAAGTCGACTTGTTTTCAAGAAGAGCAGCACAGCACATTGAATAAAAGGCAAAGGAAAAGTTTAACGTTTAAGAGTATTTGAAATCATGTCGAATTCCTTTCACCATCCCACCCATGTGATGTATGCCAATAGGCCAACGGAACACAACAACACTTTATATCCTTATAGGAAAAGCACTTCTGATATGTAAAACGTGGCATTTCCTATGTCTGAAATGGTATTTAATGGTCTATAGTACGCAGACTGAGATCTTTGCAAATTCTGCAGTGATTTCTCCACAAAGACAGCAGTACCTTAAAATAGGATGGTCTGAGTCAATCCCCTTCCTCTCCTGACTGTAAATTCAACTCTGTGAAGGAGAAATATAACTGCCGCACGCTTTAATTTTAATTTAGGAACTGTTCAATAGACATGAAGAGTGTAAATGACTGTTTTAACGAATGTAAAATGATAAATGCAAATTAGTGTTAGAAAGGTCATGAGATTGAATTTGAGGAAGCTTTTTATTGATGCAATTGAAAAGTTTGAAAAAGGCAATTGTGTGCTGAAGGCTTTCAAATGAGCTATTAGCTTAATAAATAGTTGGATGGTTTCTTATTGGGAACCCCTCCTCCTATTACTACTAGTAGTACTAACCCATTTCTCCTCGGTCCCTTTCATGCTCATTTTAGCTGCGCTTCAACCTTCTCATTTATCCTTCTTGCAAGTTGATCTTTAATAATAATCATTAAATCAATCTTCACTGAAATACAAGGCCTTTGATCTTAATTGATAGATTAAGAGTTGGTGGCTCGAGATGTGTCTCTTTCTCTGCCTGATATCTTGAGTATCTTGGATCTTAGACATTCAATAACTGCATTTAACAATAGTTCTCAGTGTAACAATCGACTCTGTAATAATACCTGCACTACAAATCAGCTTTTGCTGACACTCGTAGAAGTGAAATGAATGAACACACCGAGATAAACTGCTGATGTGTACAGTACTTCAAAATGATGTTTTTATGTTCGTGGACTTGTCCTCTTTCTTTCATCTTGTTTTTATTTACTATTATCTTTTACTGAGAGCTTTATTATTAATTCGACTTTTAATTACACAGACGTAAGATTCCAAAATGTATCCAACAATGGTGGGCTGATAGAGAGGAAGAGAGAGACACACAGAGAAAAGGAGAAAGGAAACGGAGAGGAGAGAGAACGAGATGTTTAGTACTAGTAGAGAGGGCTGAAATTGGGCGTGAATATGAATGGATGTACTTCATGAATGCCTTCTTTCATTTTGGCTTTTCTCAAGACGATAAACAGCCTCGAAATCTATTTGACAACGAGGACAAAAAAACTCAACTCTTTTTAACAAAAGAAGAAGCGATTGTGTAAAGGCAATATCCATGTGGAAATGTTCAGGGTTACGCCTGCTTACATGGTGAATCACAAATCTAATCTTAACCGCTTTACACTGTTCATTTTTGCATTAGTATTGGCGTGGTTTTCAGGTTACAGTCTACAGGCCCGGCTCGTGAGTTTCAGTTACCCTAGGCAAGTGGGTCCATCTCCGCCGCCCCATTAAATTTGATGCAGTTCGAAATTGTCCGAGCGTCCCTCACGCCCTTGGCATTTGTCTCATTGCCAGTGCATTGCTATGACTGCAACAAGGCACCTCGATAAAGTAACATTTAGAAAAGGCCCCACCAATCAGAGAAGTTTATGAACCCCAGGACTATAAACATTTTAAATACTTCTGAAATTAGTAGCTCTATGCAGCCACCTAGGCTTGCCTGCTCCATCAGCCGCCTGTGGTTGACAGGGAAGACAATACTTGGCATTTCATTTAATATCATCTCTAGACAAATAGGAATATGCCATATCGTCGCATTAGTGAAGTGTCTGTGCAGGCTGTGCATTAGAACTTTGCAGTCTACGGGACTCTTAATGACCGTTGTAGTTGAAGGGCCCTAAAACACCAACGAAATAAAATTGGATTGCCCAATTTCAGCTGTTGCAAAGATTCTTCACGGTACGAAACTGACCAGTGTAGGAGTGATTTGCCAGAAGCGATAAGAGTAGATGGAGGTGGAATGGACGAACTTGGAAGCTTGTTTTTGAAAATTCAGACATTTGGAAGTTCATAGATGACCAAACTGAACTGGAATAATGATGGCATTGCCTTGAGACCTCTAAGATCCATCATCGACAATATTGATAGTAGAAAGAAATACCTGTCGGAACAAGAATTTGAAGAAAATCTTTCATTTTCTATGACATTCACAAAGAATTCTTGACATTCTTGCCAAAAAAAGGTCAGAAATGTCAACAAGTTCATGATTTACGACGATAAAGTTTAATGCGAATGGATAATATTTTAAGCTCATTAATAACATGAAATTTTTAAAAAAATGTTGAAGAAAATTTAGATCATGGCAGTTTTGAGACGAGTGGGAGAAGTTGCATGATAGAAATGTGTGCACCTTCTATCTGCAATTCTTTCATATTTCTCTCTGAAAAGCTAATGAAGGTATAATTAGTCATCATCACTATGTGTGGGTTCGAAACCGCCTAAAGCAGCTTTTGACTCTGACAAACGAGAAGTTTCGACGTATTGAACTACAAGGCTTTTAAGAAACACTTTTGTGGTTAGTCACCTTTGACTTCGTATGTCCATGGTCACAGGATCGTTTCTGGCCGAGGCAGTATCATTTTTCGGGTAAAGAAAGAAAGGAAGGGAGCCCCAAGTGCACCTCCTGTTGGATGAGAAGTAAGGCCATGGCAGAGTGTCGTCGTACCTCTGCCCGGCTTTAAATAAACAAGGGTTGCAGCACGGTGTTGACACCTAACTCTTGTACATGAAATGTTCGGCCTCTTTAATGCCTTACTAAATAGTAACCTTGACGTTAATTATCCCGTAATGATATATGATGGCCCAAAAATGTGCATGTGGTCAACCGTTGACCGCTGAAATGCAGTTAAAATTAATTAAATAGGTTACAAGGGTGGAGT
Organism: Trigoniulus corallinus; assembly: GCA_013389805.1. NCBI lineage: Eukaryota > Metazoa > Arthropoda > Diplopoda > Spirobolida > Trigoniulidae > Trigoniulus > Trigoniulus corallinus. Next base: position 505,210 of record JAAFCE010004209.1, on the reverse strand, counting down.
CCGTTAATATATAAAATGGTCGATCAAGCTACTTAGTTAGCACGGCTAATTAGGGCCCGTGGGGTAGAAAATAGCTTTTAATGCATCTGTCACCTTATGGGTTTAGGGGTGGAGTATTTTGGCCTACTGTATCCCCCCCCTGTAAGATGAAACTTGGGAACGGGAAATTAAAATGGGTGTCATAGGGTCCATTTCGATTTTCTGATATCCACGATGGTTTGTCTGCCTTTGGAGGTAAACATCCGACATGAGGGGGCGTTCTGGGGGACATAGTGTACACCACGCGGAGCAACGACCTTACATGTGACAAAAGGCTAATAATTACCAATTAATTCGCTTTTCTGATATCCTGATATTGCCGCCGAATCCGCGGTCAAGGGTCTGGGAGAGTTCAAATTGCACCTCAAACGATTGCTAACTTAGCTTGTTTGATGCGTTTTTCCCTTGAGCTCAAAGGATGTGAGGTCGCCTCCTGACCCAGGTGGATGGTGTACTGTGGGAAATGTAACATGGATTTCGGAGTTGGGCTGGGCAGAAAATTAGACCTAGGGGAAACTATGCAAAATACTACGATCATTAAAATGGGTTACCACTAACAACAGATGAGTGCTAGTTATTCCTATCAACTTAATATCGAATTCGCCCATTAGTGTTTCCTTTAATTATGCTCATTAGTGGTTGTATTAATTTTTTAATGAAGGCCCTTTGGCCTTCGGATGACGACGGCCCACTGGAGATCATCCCGTCCCCGTCATAGACCATTCTTCAACCGCTGCCACTGTCTAATTAGTTTGCATCGCCTCCTGCCTGTCATATAAAACCTGACCATCCTTGTATCGGGCATAACCAGGACTTGAAGGTGAATGAATGATAATAGAGGCTACAGTCACACCCCACAGTCTCCACAACTGGTCTTAATCAGGATCGAGCCAGCTGTTAGGCAACCCCAGCTAGTACAAGCATGGGTGACCGCTTGAGAACACTAGGTACTGCTAATACCCAAAAAATCGTCCTAACAGCGTAGTGTCTGAGCAGACTCTGCGTTAGAACTACGTAGTGGACGGGACTCTAATGACTTTTGTAGGTGCAAGGCCCTAAATGAATCGAACCAGCTGTCAGACATTCATGAAAGACAGACATACTATTTGCGAACTAGCATAAATTTCAAGGCGACGTGTTATGTCAAACTATTGCACTGCAGTAGAAACGATGATGCAAAGTCTATAGACAAAATAATCTATGCGTGGGGTGGAACCATGTTCAATTTTTTGTCAGAAATGAAAATTTCAGGGTAAAAAAAATGTTTTTAGAAACCTTCTCTGGTTAGGCCTGCTCTTGAAAAACATCCAATTTTTACTGCCCATTCAACTGTTAATCTTCAAGGAGGATTTTTTTTTGTTTTCTTATGTAGTTCAGAGGGTCATAAGTCGATGTTGTCATGGCAACGGACCTGCCCGACCCGTACCGTCTTGTTGGTGGCAATATTGAGAGAAAGGAGGTCGGGATGGGGGGGGGGGTGTTGGCGTGTACTATTTCGATCCAGCCATGGATTCAGACTGATTCCAGGCTTCATGTTTTTTCGCTGTTGTCGCCAAGGTTTGTGACTTGAGTCATATCAAATCATAGTTTGTTAATGCGTGTTATGCAATGAGGCTTGCCCTTCCCCACGCTTCCTCTCCTAACAGGGGTTGCTCGTTGTTCTTGGGGTACTTTTGAACATCCCAGAGACGTGTACATCTGGTTTTGTGCAGACTTTTGCATCCAACAAATTCTCAAGTTTCATTGCTCTGCCAATGATAAGCATAGCGTAGACGATATCATGCCATCTAGCGACGGTCGATTGTGTTTTTCTGTTGCTACGGTTTGGAGACAGATGGCAGTGCTTCAGCATTCGCTTGCCTCCCTGCACTATTTTAGGGGTGTCCTAAATATCTTTTAATCTCGCCCTGTGGCCCAGTGGGCAGCACGCTCGGTAACTGCGTCAATAATTCTAGGTTCGATACGGGACCGAGGGGCAAGTCGGGCAAGAGAGGCCCCGAGTGCGTCTTCTTTCGAATAAGAAGTAAAACCAAATACATCCCTCTCTACTATGCAACGGGCAGATGAGGCTAAATCTCAAGGTATAGGAGCTCGCCCCTTGGCGCCGGTGGAGTGCCCCAAAGAACAGTAGACCGACGATAAGTAAGCATAGGGGTTGCAGCTTTGGTCGGCAACCGGCAGTGGAAAAACTGTCCAATATATTAAGCTTGTGTCCATTCAGAGGGACTAGATGGGTACCCGACTCTGCCATAGGCGGGAAAATGGTTAGGAGTTGCTTTGCCCTAAATACCTTTTGTGTCCCGGACAGAAACGAATTGGACGCACTTTTAAGAGTCTTTATATTTTAATAATGCATGAAAACCATTTTATTACTACGAGAAGAAATTGCATGAAAATTATTATGACATAAAATGTGCTACAAAAACAGTGAGTGCGGTTAAAATGTCCGCATATTGAAGGTTCTTGTGCCCATTTTGTCCCATTGGGACACATCCACGATCTGTTGGATGGTATTTACGTTGTCGACTGCCAACCTAATGCTGTATTCATTGTCGGCCTAATTTTCTTCACGGGACCATGACGTTTCTTCGGACCATACCGTATTGAACTACAATTTTGCGCAATACGCCGACTTACCAAACTCTAAAGCAGGCTCTAAAGCATCTGTCATTCCGCTGTCCTTGAAACGTAGCCTTTAGGATTGGATTGGCTCATAAGTAATACCGTCGGGCTTTCGTTGTGGAGGGGGTTGTTGTCGTTCGGAAGCTGGCAGGCCGCCCCTGATGTTTCATTTGGAATTGTTGCTTCCCATTGGTGTTTTTAGTCGCTAGATTTTTATGCGGTCCAAACCTAAGGCGCAGTAATACGATTTCAGACCCTGAAACCATCACTAATTTGCCTGTGTTTTCCCGGGCCCAGTAAAAAGCAAATGTGTGCCGGATTCCTACCTTAGGAGACAACAGAGTTTAGAATAATGATGATTAAGAGCAGATTGTGAACACTTGTTCAGAAGTGTCAGTTTGTTTGCAGACGGTTTAAAATTTATCAAACAATATTGGAGGGGGAAAAGTCGATTTCTGATATTTTTTCAAGATCCTGAAGAAGATCATTCAGTTGTTGATGTTGTTATTGGCGGTTGGTGATGGGGTGTAAGATGTTGTAGTGTTTCCATTCATTGTATTGTCCCGTTTCTTCTTCTCCTCCTCCATCTCTCAACTCAATCTTTTAAGTGTTTTCTCTAGCTTTAGGACAGCTGATGTGCTAACAACTAAACTTGTTTTTTTTTGTCATGGTTGAACTAGAGAGATGTTACCTACATCATTATTTGTACTTAAAATATGGAGTAAGACTTGTTAAAAGAAATCTTTCGCTCTCATTTCTATATTTAGTCACCACAGACGAAGAGAGAGAAGAAAATGAATGTATACTTTAATCTAAATGTGACTTAGAAAATATTACATCTGCTTTTTTTTGTTGTAGGCCCTACGTATCCATCCCCTACATTATCCCTGCCCCTTCCCCCTTTTGCAGTTGAAAAAGTAACTGCTACAACACACTGTAATAAGGTGATTATTATGATTTAGCAAAAGTATATTGCTAGCTTTGTTGCATAATGAAAAAGTTGCACCGCGTTATTACTTAATAATTTATAGGCTTTACGTTAACGTTGATGCGATTTGAAAATGGATAATAATAACTGTAGACGATAATCGTAATTCAACATTTTCTCCCATTTATGTTTTTTTTTTGTTACTCCAGAATTCATATAACATTGTTCTTTTGAACATAATCTTGTCGTTTTGTAACGTTTCTTTAATGGGACCGCCCGGTTGAACACTAGACACTGGAGTAAAGTAAGGATTCTTATAACACCATTGTTTCACATTTGTAAACATTGTATATGCTTAATGTGAATAAGGAGAATAGTCGATGAATGAAAAGTATTTCGATGTAAGTAAGCTTTTGAAACGATTATCGTTTTCATTTTATAATTATCTGAACATAAATTGTGACTAGTTGTGCATTTAACCGAGGTTTTTCTTTCTGGTAAGAAATAAATAACCTTTCTCATGTAGAAATTAGCTGAAATACGCACCTCGAGAATTGAATATGCCTATATAGAGTGGGATGATTCGAATAAATAGTGCCCCGGGTAGGAATATACGAGTCATCTGCATTTCAAAGGACCCCTTTCTACATTATCACCAACATTATATCGTTGTCCCATCTATGGCAGAACCACAACTGCGAGTTCTGATCCTCTCCTATCAGGTCCCTATCCACTTTATATCTGTCCCGACCTACAACCGCCTCCCAGTTCTGCTTTGACCTTCCTTCCTTTCGTTCGTTGGAGTTTTAGGGCCCCTCAACTACAACGGAATTAGGGCCCTCTCCGCTACGTAGTTCTAATGCAGAGACTGCACAGACACTACACTAATGTGACGATTTTTGAGGATTAGCGGTACCAAGTTCTCCCAAGCGGCAACCCATGTCAGTACAAACAGGGATTGCGTTGCTTAACTTCAATGATTACACGAGAACTGGTGTGTTCAACGCAATAAGCCGCTCCCCATCCTTCCTTTATCCCGGCGGTTTCCAATTAAGAGCATCCCCATGATGGACCTAAATGCTCCTATCTCCTCCTCTGTTCTCAAAATATGAACCTATGCTCCCCCTCTCCACATTGCATGGAATAGGATGCAATTGAGGAATGATGGTTTTCTCAGCATGTGCATGCGCTACACATACAAGCCGCTTGTAAAATTTCATTATATAGGATTTGGGAATGGAGTTGTATTTCCGTCCTCTCCCTCAATCCAGCCCTGCATAAGGAGCTCAAAAACGCCAAAAAGAAAACGTTTGTCTATGTTCAAATCGGTGTGAGAAAAATTAGGCACTTATGTAGACCCTTTGAATTGTAGGTCCTCCGCATTTTTCGCATACTCTATATAATATCTGTTGTTAAAAATCACCTTCCTGTAAATCTTCTGTTGTGAATAGTTTTCGTAGGCCCAAGGTTGTCTAAGTGATAAGCGGCCCCGATTTTTAGCAGATTATCGATAACCGCCCTATTGCAAAAGCTGTCACCTGGTGGTCAAGTGCTTTAAATTGCTCGATGGAGAAAGATTTGAAACAAAACAGCTGGTCTCTCAAAAAGTGTGGTTATATTGGGGTTGGGCATTCCCCAGTGGGTCGTCATCGTCCTCGGGCTTAGTTTCAAAATTCTAAATGTATTCTTATGGCAGTGGGGGTTTCTTTCCAAATTATTTATCCATAGGCCTAATTTTTTTGGGTAGTCCGACTCTGTTCATGTTACATATTTAATACACTGTCCCAAAAGTAATCACTGAATTCCGACAATCTTTTTTGGAAGGTAGCCCTCTATAAATTGTTACATCAAACGTATGAAAAGAAAATCCGAAAGTGTAAAGTCCAATTCCACGTTTAAAATTACAGAAGACATCAAGATTACTTACCGTCAAGAGTGGACAGTATGCATAAAACATTGTTAGCAGTGCACCACTTAGGACCGCATGTATTATGCATGCAGTGAAGAATACTTCATATGAAAGTGCTACCTGAAGCAGCTGGGTGGTGGATGATCGACCTGTTGCCCCTCCCCTAGGATTCAATTTCCCTCACTAGGAACCGCGTGATCAAATATATTTTGCTATAGAACTTTCTGGAAACAATATTTGTCTAAGACAGCGGCAGGGTAGAGTAGCAATTTGGTTCGACAGAACTGACTGGGAACGCACTACACTCCTTCATTTAGAAATTTTGCGAATTTGAGGGCACCACTCCAAGTAGAAGTTCTTTCACATGTCGATGACATCGTACACATCACACGGACCTCCCTCTCGCCTGTTATTTGGCCGTGATCGATCCTGCAACCATGGATTCGGGAATTGAAGCACACTAATCACAGTCACCACAGGCGGCTCGTGAAGCAGGCAAACCTAGGCGGCAAATTTCGAAGGGGGGGGGGGACGGGACTAATTTTAGAGGTACTTCCATGCCATGCAGTCTATCGGCCATTTAAAATGTTTCTAGTCCTGGGGTTCCCAAACTTCTCTGATTGATTGATGGAGCCTTTTCTAAATGTTGACTTTCTCGAGGCGCCCCGTTGCAGAGTCATAGCAAGGCGTGAGGGACGCTTGGACAATTTAGAACTGCATTAAATGTAATGGGGCAGCGATGGACCCACTTGCCTAGGGCGCCTGAAACTCACGAGCCGGGCCTGACAGTCACCTACATAGATTGCCAACATTTGCAAATTAAATTAGTGACTGAAAATATTTTGCTTGTTCCCCGGAATATAATGTGTATTTTTTTTTGGATGCAAAGGTCGGTGAGCCCTGTGGAGTTCCCAGAATGACCGGAAATCATGACTGCATCAATTTGGGTTGAGTTGATTGAAAAATTAATGATTGCACAAATCCTCATGTTTACCATGTTGCAGAGTTGATGTCGACATTGAATCTGTTTGATTATAGCATTTAACTTTGAGGCAGTGGGCTACTGGACATTTTTGACAGATATTTCCCAGGGTTGCTTCAGCATTATATCCTCCCCCTCAACATTGTTTATCTTTAATAATCCACATTTGCTAAATCTCGTCGTTTATCTGTTATATCAATATTATGATTATATTGATATAAGTCCTCCCGGACGTAAAAAGATTATTTAGTCCAATTAGTGGACTAAGAGTAGCAAGTCAACTTTTCAGTCCTCGCACTGACCATAGTAATTACCATTTCTTAAAAGCGCTAAGGGGGCTCTCAAGGCTAGGAATCTGTGCAGCCAAGTTGCGTTGGACACACCAGTCCTCGTGAGATCACTGAAGTTAAGCAGTGCAAACCCACGTTAATACCAACATGGGTGGTTGGTAAAGAACGTTGGGTGCTGCAGATATCCCCTCTCCTACATTCTCTATACCTACTTCCTCATCTCCCGCGAGCAGCCTCCTAATGGTTCGGCCTGTTATGGCTGCTTGGCTTAGTCCCCAACCCGTTCTCGAAGAAGAAAATACTAAGTCCAATGGCTCTAACCGTTGATAACTATAATCCGGCAACCCCTTACGGACCAGTCCAATCCATAAGAAGTTAATCCGAAGTTAAATAAACTAGAGCTGTGGCATTAGGAAGACGATACTGCCATTGCTGTCAGGCATAATTCATTTAAATTGTCCATAAATTTTACATCTTGGTTGAAAAGCGGATTTTGGCCACAACAAGGTTTTGATATAGCCCAAATATAGAGCAAAGTAGCGGAGTGCAGGCCTAAAAAATTGCCCAATGCGGCATCCCAGATCTGGACTCTGAATGTTGACCATTTGAGAGAAATGCCTCATTTCTTTTCTGTCTCTTACTTTATCTCTTTTTTTCTCTTTGGGATGGTTTTTGAAATAAACGGTTTCTCACGATTACTCTTAAGCCAGGTTGACCAAGCGAATCAAACAAACCTATAATGAAGTGAACATTTGTGGTCTCAAGGCTTTGTGGAGTGACCATGGTAGAATATCCGTGTAAACATCGTTAAAGAGTTGATTTTGATTAATGGACACAGAACAATAGTGGTGTTCAGCTGGCAACACACTTCACGCGTGAAAAGCGACCCCTATGTTTTCTGTTATTTTTCTCCGAGTAGAGATAGATAATCCCAGTTATCGATTTTTGGTTCATTTGTCTTGTAGCTGTCTTTTTCAACCATTTTTTCCCTTCCCGTCCGATTTCACTTTAATGTTTACTTTTTCAGAATTTCACTTAAGAGACAGCAGACAAAAGAATCTATAGGCGAAAGCGTCATTAAGCGACTACTTACTTTCTTCCATCTTTTTTTTTTTTTTTGAAATGGAAGCGAGAAAATGTTACTTTATTTAGATTTTCCATTTGTTAAATTTCGGCTTTTGACGAACGTTCAAAACAGTTTCTGGGTGGGTCAACATTTCGCGTGCTAAGCTTAGTGAGTCCATGATTGCAGGATTGATCCCAACCGAGGCGCGTGTCTCAATCCAGACGTCAATAACTGGCGTTTGACGATTGCATCACTGCTCTAAAGAATTGACCGACTAGGACAGTACCAGAACCGGCTAGGAGTTTTATAGCGCCTCAGATGGAAAGGTATTATATTTACCTGGTGACGGTGTAAACCACTACATCTTAAAATTACCACATACTGCCTATTTTCCAATGTCCCCGTCCACTCCCGAATCTTAACTGGATTTACCTGAACCGGGAGTTTTCATCCTTACCAGTGGCTGAGGTCACTACGTTGCTTCCTAGGAATTCTGAGGGAGCGGCTGTATTGCGTTGGGCACACCAGCTCTCATATGATCACTGAAGTTAAGCAACGCCTCCAGGTAGTACTAGCATGGGTGACCGCTTGGGAACACTGGGTATTTGCCAATAATCCAATTATCCAATTACCCAATAATCGTCGTAACAGCGGTAGTGTCTGTGCAGACTCTGCAGTGAATGGGGCTCTAATGACCGTTGTAGCTGAAGGGCCCTAAAACACCCACGCAACAAGGAATTCCGGACTCATTAATTTATTGCTCTTTCGTATCCCAGAAAATTCATATACACGGGTGAGCTGTTGAATAGAAAATTTATGTATGTGGCTGTCGGCTTTATCATCGGCTCCTTTGGCTTCACTGGCGCCAGGGAAGACCTTAGGCTACAACTTCTTCTCTGACGGTAGGTCAATGTTGGGTTTCCCCTCTAGCTCGGAAGAGTACATCTGCTGCGACCTGAATCGATCCTGCAACTGTATAGTCGCGAATAGATCAAAGACCATATACGGTAGTGGGATTAATGAAATGGCCGTCATAATTTGAGAGGTCTTTTGTTACCATTTCGTAATTCACCACAGGTATATTAATAATGATTAAGAATAGTAGCCGACTAATGATCGAAGTGAAGAAAACGAGAGAAAAAAATCCTCGCCAGCATGGTGTGGTGATCAGTCTTAGTATTGAATTCTTTCTGCTCCGAGAGAAGTAGCATTAAGAAAATCGCATTTCGTGTGCCTCAAATTGAATTTTTCGCAAGTGAAGAACAAGAGAGAAAGAAACTCCGAGACAACCAGAGAGAGACACACACACAGAGAGAGAGAGAGAGAGAGGAGGGATCTTGAGCAAGATTTCCATTACAGTGGTGAAATTGGATGGTTGAAATCGGATTAATTTAACTCCCTAGCTCTCATTGCTAGACGTGTTATTTTTTATTGATGAACGCTCTTGAGGTGATGTTGATGCGACTTAGGTGACGTAATGTATGCGGCATCTGAAAAAATGGCATTCCTTTCCAAAATGCATCTTTCATTTGACAACTAGAGTCATCATAATCATCATCATGATGTTTAATTTTCGATTCTCCTATGGCATGGGCCGATGTACTCATCTGCCCCATCGAAATTTGGAACCCATGGACGGGACTGTTTAGTTAAGCTGTTGACGATCAACTAGATCAGCGGTCTTCAAACTGTGTTCCGAGTAAACCCCAGGGTTCCGCAATACATCTGGTTCCGTGAGTCAAAATGAAAATTCGTTAGCAGCGGCAAGATATACTTTTCTAAAGGTGGGATAGGGATCCCCAAAAACATCTTATAGTTCTAAGGGTTCCGTGATTCGACAAAGTTTGAAGACTACTGAACTACATCAACGGTTCTCAACTGGTGCTCCGTGGAGCCCTGGGGCACTGCTAACGCCAACCGTCCATCTGTAACCAGCTCCAACTTTCCGATATCGCGCAAATGGCAAAAGAATTTCATCACCTGGTCTCCCACTAGTGACTACTTCCTCGCGCCGATAACCCGTAGGTAGACACTGGTTGGTAGGTAAAGGCTCCGCGACTCCAAACTGGTTGAGAACCGCTGCACCAGATTATATTAATTGTCGGCCTGTCTTCTTTCTGAGAGGATTTCTTTCACTGAACTCAGAGGGGCGAGTTCCTAAACCTGAAAACCTTCGACCTGTAACCATCGGATTCATATTGTTTGTTTGTTGGAGTTTAAGGTCCCGTCAACTACAAGGTCATTAGAGACCCGTCCATTGCATAGTTCTAATGCATAGACTGCACAGACACTACACTAATGCGACGATTATTGGGTATTAGCAGTACCCAGCTTTCCCGAGCGACCACCCATGTCAGTACTAACTGGGCTTGCGTTGCTTAACTTCAGTGATCAGACGAGAACTGGTGTGTCCAACGCAACTCGCCGCTCCCTTTGGATTCATAAGGGAAGACTATTATCACTGAGAAACTAAGACAGACTCGTCATTATTCACTGGTAGACTCAAAAATTCATGGTTGCCAGTTTGTTCCTGGCTGGGGAGGAGATAACGTCTTTCGGGCGGGAAGGTACGTATTTCCTAAAGCGGCTGTATTGGGTTGGGCACACCAGTTCTCGTCTGATCACTGAAGTTAAGCAACGCAACCCCAGCTAGTACTGACATGGGTGGCCGCTTGGGAAAACTGGGTACCGCTAGTATCCAACAATCGTCGCATTAGTGTAGTGTCCGTGCAGTCTCTGCGTAAGAACTACACTGTGGACGGGGCTCTAATGCCCTTGTAGTTGAAGGGCCCTAAAACACCAACAAACAAACAATCCTGCATTTAAAAGAACTCTTTCTACATTGGATAGGCAAACTTCCCCAGGTGTAAAGTTCGTCCCCAATCCCTTTTGACCTACTTAAGAAACTAACCCCGTGGAAATAAATCGGCAGCCTTCTTCGTGATAATGTCGCCCAACAACTCACCAGTATATTTACTGTACCAACCGGACATATAAATCTTGCCATAGGCGAAAAAAAGGGGTAGGATTGGATGGCTTATGGGAACACCAGGTCTGATAAGGAATTTAATTTGACTATTAACACTCGACTTTTAGATCATGTGATAAAACTTATTGACCTTCATTGGAATTGATGTATTACTGTGGGTTGTTCATGATACCGTTTTTGTCCGATGGATGGATTCCAGCAGTGGATGGATGGATGGATGATTCCTGTGTACGGCAAATGGTTTTTAACGGTTCATTGAATTTCTCATTAACCAAGTGCAACATTCATTAACGCGTACTTGTTTTAATTTGCTAATTACTTGCTTTTCGAAATCAGTTTATGTATTTGAGATCAAAGCATTTACAGGCTGCGGTATAAAAGAAATATACATTTGTCAACACAGCTCATTGAATGGCACAGACATAAAATGTCTGAGTTGGTACTTAGTTCAAACCAGTTACCCGGTAATTAAAATTATTGATATTTTGTAGGGTCGTGTCTTGTTGCAGTGCTTAGCTTCGAAACTAAGGCAGTAGTTCTGTATGATGTGTGGAATGTCACCTCCACGTAAGTGAACCCTTTCTACTTGGATTAGGGAGCGGCTTATTGAGTTGGACATACCAGTTCTCGTCTGATCACTGAAGTTAAGCAACGCAACCCCAGTTAGTACTGACATGGGTGGCCGCTTGGGAAAACTGGGTACCGCTAGTATCCAAAAATCGTCGCATTAGTGTAGTCTCTGTGCAGTCCCTGCATCAGAACTACACTACACAGTGGACGGGGCCCTAAAACACCAACGAAACAAAAATCTACTTTGAGTAAGACATACACCCCTCCCCCTGCAACAGCAGAAGAAAAGTGCCCTCGCCGCTCGTGGCGTAGGTCCCCCAAAGAAAAAATAGCCCGACGTTCATTCGATCGACAGCCAGCTGTGTAAAAATGCCATCCAACAGTTCACCCGAGGCAAATGAGTACCAGACTCTGACATAACCGGAACAGGGTTTGAAATTATAGTGCTGATTCCATTATTTCACAACGGTCATGAAACACGTTTTAATATCTGAAGTGTAACAGTGATGGCCGTCAAGTGTTATGTCATTAACATGTTTGCCATGATGTCCAAACTAATAAAAATTTAACATCAGTGAAATCTCAGAGGCCCTTGATAAAAATAGTTGGTTGGAAATGATGTTTGTGTATGACGATGGAATTGAGAGAAGGATCCAGCGCTCACTTGTCTCGTCTAATCACAAAATGAATTATGATCCTGAAGGGAGACGTTTGTTAAACAATGTTGGCTGTTTACGGGCCATGAAAATCCAGAAAAATACCGTTATGGATTCGGCAAAGGATTTCTTTCTAAAAGAGGGTGCGTGTAAACGACTAAGATGACACCTTATCGGATTCCATCGCTGCTTGTCTCTCTCTTTCTCTCTTGCACTAGGGAATCGACTGAAATTTGCACACAAAACGTTAACGGCACACAACAATGTCGATACTTCAGTTTTATTTACGAACGCCATGTCGTATGTAGGTGTGCCCCAACCAACTCTAATACGACCCGTGTTGTGTCGTCCCATTTCAATTGTATTTCCAGGCCATTGATTTCACGAGATGGCGGATATTTATTCACTTTACAAAGATTGAATCAAAATTTTACGTTGCCGTTTTGGTTGGATGGTTAGTTAAGGCACATTTCGAAATGGAATCATTGTCTAGTACAGAAAGGGGTAGGAATTTTTTGAATGCATTGCTGCAGATACTTCATTGTTGTTCATCATTCCAACCCCTTTCCCTGTTTAGTGCTGGGTCTAGTATTCGATTTTCCCGGCCGACGTAATACTGAAACAAGCTTGTTTGTCATGTTGGCCATCTTCTCCATCCCCGTTAGGGAGAGAGTTTCTATACCTGGGAATCTCACCGATGTACACGTGTATTTCACCCCCAGGTGGAAAGGATCTTTTTGATATCCTACATAACCACCCGGGGCCAAGGCTTTGCTTCCTATCCGACTTCCCCTCCTCTTCCTCTCTTTCCCTTCCCCTTTTGAATAGACTGTGAGTAGTGTGAATGTTCTTAGGGCCTGTGTACTCTATGGTATCAGGGCCGAATCAAGAGGTCTGACTCGAATACACACCCGAGGCCCCAAACCATTGGTGTTTTAGCTACTGTACTTTACTAATTATCCGTCTGAGTCGTTGACAATGCTGGTGGTGTGTTTCTCGGTAATCAGAGAGTAAATGCGGTATCTGAGTCTGCCAAAGGCGGGTAAAGGAGATAAGAAAGACGATTACCTACTTAGCTCTAACGTTTGATTATTTGGTAAGGGACTCTTGGGACTGAGGTAAGTTCTTCTTTAGATTGGTACTTTTAAATAAAAAGTGCAAGTCTGAAATGATGAGATGAAATCATAAATTTTTCAAGGATATAGAATTTGAAATGTCCACTGAGGATTGTTTATTCTGCAGATATATCTTCATTTAATAGTTTGTTGCTCGTGAAAATATTTCATTCAACGCCGGATAGTTATTATCTCTAATATATGTGTAGTGTAGTTAAAAACATTTGCCACCGTCAAAATACAAACCGCCTACTGTAACTTGATTCCACAGAGATGAAATCAGCTTCTTAATTTCATTCATTTGCACAACTGCGATGGCTGAAAGTTGAAACAAATGTGAAAATTAGAGAATGCACTGAAAATAAATGACATTGTGGTTTGACTTATTAAATAAAAATCTTATATATTGTCTTGTTTGACGTCATAACAGGACAACAAAAGTAGATTCAAACTGCTACAGACAACTCCTAACCCCTTTTCGCTACCAATGTCAGGGCAGCCTGGTCAGGGTTGGGTATCCATCTTCTCCCTCTGAATAGATGCACGGGTGATATATTGGACGGTATTTTTTTCGGGAGCGGCGAGTTGCGTTGGACACACCAGTTCTCGTCTGATCACTGAAGTTAAGCAACGCAACCCCAGCTAGTACTGACATGGGTGGTCGCTCGGGAAAACTGGGTACTGCTAATACCCAATAATCGTCGCATTAGTGTAGTGTCTGTGCTGTCTATGCATTAGAACTATGCAGTGGACGGGTCTCTAATGACCTTGTAGTTGATGGGACCTAAAACACCAACAAACAACAACAACAACGGTATTTTTCCGCAGCCGGCTCACAACCTTGCTCGGTCTATTGTTCGCTGGTGCACTCCACCGACGCCAGGGGAATTTTGCCTCATCTACCCGTTGCGTAGTAAAGAGGGTTCTTTTACTTGCAAATGACATCGTACACCACACGAAGCCTCGGTTTTACTTCTCATCCGAAGGAAGGTGCGCTCTGGGACTCTCTCTCATCTGAAAGAGGCCAACCCTACCTCAATCCATTATCGAACCTGGAACCACTGACGCAATAATCGAGAACTCTACCTGCTGCGCAACCGAGGTGTGTCTGGACTTAAGCTACTACCCTATTGGGAAATTCAATATTAGTTATCATAATTACAACTTCCAGATATGATGACTCAAAGAATCCTATGACAGGTGGACTCTGCCTTCTGACGTAGAACGGGTTAATACGGGCACACTGACTGATCACATGTAAGTTTGGCACTTTTCACTTAGACCCCGAAAACTTATAGTAAGAATGGCACAAGCCTGGACATTAATACGTCTTTGATACTAATTTTTCTTAAAAAATTTCTGACAGCCCATGTTCAATTTCCCACATCTTCCTCATAGCCAGTCCGCTGCTGGCCCGCACCTCTTACTACAGTCAAAGTAATCTGATACTGATTCGGAATCCTTGCTAAATCCTGTGAGGTGCCGTCTGGAGGACAAATAGACACCCTTGCAGTAGGCAATAGAAAAATTAGGAGTGAGAATGACGAAATGAAAATGTTACTGATCTAGCAAACGGTAAAAATTCCTTGAATATCGAAAGTGCTGAATAATTTCACGCAGGGCTATTCAACTACCGGTAAATTTACTCGGGAACCGAAATGTAGAAAGTGGGATTGTCACGGACCAGAGGTCTGAGTCCTAGCTTAGACAGATCATGAATTACAATACAAATTTCATTGTTTCCGAAGTGATTCACGGGCCACTTGCTAGGATTCCGTGGGTTTGGATTTTACCAACGGCCCGCCAGTTCAGTGGCCCTGATTTAACTAGTTATGCGTCGCATCCTGCAGAAAATGAAACGTGAATGAGCCATCCTGCCCTTATCGAGTTAAATTTGAATTAAGATGTTCAGAGCTTGTGATGCAACTTGTCACCCGTCGAGAAGCAGTCCTGTTTATACGTTTCTTAAGGGGGCCAGTAATCTGAAGTGGCTCCTGAACTATCCCTCAGGTGGATTCGAAAATGAATCCATTCCGGTGGGTAACTTAACGGTGTATAAATTTTGAGGTCGGGAAAGTACGATGAACACGTTTGCATTAAGAAATACCTTCTCTAGCACATCAGCGATTTGGTTTAAGGCTGTCATCCCCCAAAACCGGGCGAAAAGTTGGGGTGAAATCCGTTTGAAAAATACTACATCGTCAAGGGTATTGATTTCAGAAAAAGTTGAGCATGTGGCTCGCATCTTTATGTTCATTTTAACCATCGCTGAGTAGCAGGACGGCTTTAAATAATTAATAATTTATGTGCTGTTCATTCAACTACTGTGCCTGTCTGCATGCTCTGAGGATCGACCGAAAAGTATCAATGTTTTTTGAATGGTGCAGTGATGGATATTCGGCAGTGCCATGCGGTTATAAGCGCCGAAATGTACGTGTTGAACTCCATAAAGCAGAATATGTAACCTCATAATGCATGCAGGTATAATACAGTGGTTCCTCGATGTTTGGATTTAATTGGTTCCATGAGGATATTCATAAAATGAATACTGGAATTAATGGAATTTAATTATTCCGCTCCAGGTCCTTTTTTGAGATTATTTTAATAACTTTTTTTTTGTAAACTCTTTAGAGGCAATTTACAGTTTGGCTTGATGGTTCAATAGTGTGCCAGTTAGTAGCTGCAGGATCGATCCTAGCCGAGGTAGATGACTTCTATCGGGCACCTTCTGTGGGATGAAAAGTAGAACAGTTTATATGATGCCGTCAACACCTAATAGAGCCCGTTTTATATGGATTGTAGGTCGACCAAATTTTTCAGTTGTAGAAATTTACCTCCTGGTGTCGGGGTAAACGGTCGGTGGAGGAACAGCGCACTCACGAAGCATTTAAATAAGCAAGGGGGTATTGGGTTGGCAGCCGGTTGCGTAAAAATACTGTCCAAAGGTTCGCCCACTTGTGGTTTAGGTTCTAATGGGACAAATGGGTACTCGACCCTTTTACGGGAGAAAATAAAATTTGCAGTAATCCGAATTTCCCAAATGGGCCGGTTGGACACACCAGTTCTCGTCTGATCACTGAAGTTAAGCAACGCAACCCCAGCTAGTACTCGCATTGGTGACCGCTTGGAAACACTGGGTACTGCTAATACCCAAAAATCGGCTTAACAGTGTATTGTCTGTGCAGACGATGCATTAGAGCTACGCAGTGGCCGGGGCTCTAATGACCATTGCATCGCATGGGCCAAACGGTCTTACCTTCTGGAGGCTGCTCGCGGGTGAGAGGGAGGTAGGAGTGGGGATGTAGGAGAGGGGAAACTAGCAGCACCCAATGTTCGCAACCGTTCATGTCGGTGCTAACTTGGGTTGCGTTGCTTAACTTTTGTGATCTGACAAGAACTGGTGTGTCCAACGCAACTCAGCCCCAGAAGGGCCCTAAAACACCAACGCCTCAAAATCCCAAATGGGCCAGTCCGTTGAGCAGTGGGCGAAAAAGTCACTTGCCACGTTTTGCGTAATTACATTCAAAATGAAGAACTGAGGTTTTAGAGTTATAGCAATTTCAGTTGAGTGTTAAATTATATTTATAATGGCAGCATTTCTTCTGATAAAATACAACTGATTTTTATTGGTTTTTACTGTAACGGCGCTCCCTCGCTCACGCTTTCTCCCTCTACCGGTAGTTCTTCATAGTTTGTGGGTCTTGTGACGATATAATGAGCCTCTGTCGACATTATTTGTTAGAGTATACATTTATCCTCCCGCTGCATCATTTATTAGCTATAATTTATGAAGACGATTTTGTGCTCACAATATGAGGCACACTTTGCGAATAGAAATCTTTTCTTTTCAGTTTTTGACTGTTTTATGTCTTTTTTTTCTTTGCAGTTTCACAATTGATCGCTGCAAAGTTGTAGACGAGCATATTGAAGATGCTGTTTCCCGGAATGCGATGTGAGTTCCACTTTGAAAAATATTTTTTTTATTTATAAGATATTTTTTTAAGAAAAGTGGCTTTTAAAAATTCGCCATTTACTAAAAAAAATAGCATCTAAATTGACAAATCCGTCCAAATTCCTGTTATTCAGACGTGTTCATAAATTTGGTGGCATTCATTGAATCTTTTTATATTCAACAAAAAATCTCAAATCTATAATAATGAACATCTTCAATCGCAATATTAAAAAAATTTTTTTAATTTTTGTGCATTTCTGTATAATCCTAAAGTTTGTAAAGGGTAGACGCCCCACAGTTCCAGCACGAAACTGTATTGAAGTTTCGCTGTTCTTTTGCAAAATTGAGTGGACTTAGATTTTCAAAAAATATGACAAAACAGTGAGAACCGGATGCTACAGTATGCTCTCAGAGGACCCAGTTTAACAACACATAACATGGCAGCAGCCCTTCAACGAAATTCAGAGGACTAAAGCAAAGCTAACTGCTGCAAATGAGATATTAGGAATTGATGACAGAAAATGCACCAAACTTTACCCCATGAAAATGGAGTCATTATAACCTAGGCCTAGAACCGTTCCCTGGACTTGCTCAGCAGATGGCAGAACCCATCAGTGAACTGGTGATTGACATAGGACTGAGTAACTAAATATGGGGCAAGGAATCACTTGCACAGCCTCTCTAGTAATGACTGAATGTTGAGGGACTCTTGCCAGTAATATGATCTGGTCAAAGGGAGCGCAGGAAAAGACTGAGGTTCACAGGGGATCGGGTGGGAGTACAGACGAAAACACGTACATTTTTACGTTATAAAATCCTACGAAAGACCGAGGCGATAGCTTTACGTTCAAAACTGCAAGCGGCTATAAGGGGCCATGAGGTCATAGTTCAGAATAGTCCTCAGGTACTACCAGAGATAGTTTCCATTTATTTACAACAGGGCTGGGGAAACGCCAGGCTGCCATAACAGGTTTCCCCAATCGAGGCAGTCCGCGGAAGTGGGAACAAGACACGGGCTTGGGTGTTGCAATAGGGACAAAGACTAATACAATATTAAGTTGTCCCGAGGTGTTGGCATCTCTGCAACATGTAAAAACTCCTGAACAGTCATCAGAGTTGTCTGAACTTTATCTGAGATGCGATTCCTACCTAGTCCAAACAATAATCAATTTTATTTTCCAACCTTTCGTAGAGGCTGACTTGCTAGGTCCTGGAGTAGATTAATGCTATTCACTTTGCGAATGTTACTTTCGCGTCTTATTTATCATAATTGCTAAATACTGTACGTAATAACTGAATTGCCAGTTATATTGAAGCGTTTTATGATTACTAAACGACTTGCGTTGAAATTTACCAACTTCATAAACGTCTAATTTTTGATGGAAAAAGTGAGCCGTCCGATCTCACTCTGTGCTCGCATTGTGTGGTGCCTGTGGTGCCCTCTAACCATAAATAAGAGCGCCAGTCTCACTATTATTACTTTATCTCATTATCATAATTAGAAGCTACATAACGCCCTGCGTCATAATAAAAATGAATTATGCAACATAACGCCCGTTATTTACCCCAAAAAAGCAAAGTTAACACCTGTTATGGACGATTTTAAGAATTCCTCACTTTCACCATTCTCTCCAGTCAAACGTTCAGTTCGGACTGTAGGCTGGTGAGCAATTCGTTTCGATTCGTGTATTGCGCACTGCGAATGAAGCCTGGACCAGTGTAACAAATAGCGTCTTTCAAAAAAACAAAGCAACTCCTAACCCTTCCCGCTTATGGCAGGGTCGGGTACCCATCTTGTCCCTCTGAATGGACATAGGGCGATATATTGGTCATAGTTTTTTTCTGCAGCCGGTTGCTGGCCAAAGCTGCACCCCTACGCTTATTTATCGTCGGTCTAGTGTTCGTTGAGACACTCCACCTACGCCAGGGGGGGGCGAGCTCCTACACCTGGAAATTTTGCCTCATCTACCAGTTGCATAGTAGAGAGGGTTCTTTTACGTGCAAGTGCCATCGTACACCCGTTTTTACTTCTACTCCGAAAGAAGGCACACTCGCAGCCTCTCTCTCGCCCGAAAGATGCCGACCCACCTCGGTCCAGTATCGAACCTAGAACTACTGACGCAGGTGCCGAGCGTGCTAACCACTACGCCACCGCGCCGGTCAAATAGCGTCTTTTAGCATTTGCAAACATTTTACTGAATAATGTGGAGACCTGGATTTTTTACTAGTCAAAATGTTGGATTGCTTCAGCCGGGCAGCCTGTCGGAATGGAAGGAAAGCCCGTGTGATGGGTACGAAGTCACTCACCATTGCATGGAAAAGAATCCTATCTGCATGAAGTAAAATATAGGTGTAGATTGGCAGAATTCCCAGGTCTAGGGATTCATTCTCCCCTGGTGTCGGTAAATTACCTCCTGATATAGATTGGTCGATGTCAAATAATTCGTACAGCAAAAGTTAAGCAATTTATTCTGGCAGTTTCTTAATCATTTTCTCCATAAACAAGAAAAAGATGAAATCCTGTGTTGCAATTCAAAGATAGGGAGAAGACTGGTTGCCGCACAGGGTTTCTGATACAGGATTTCACTTGCAATTCACTATATAATCTTGGGATACAACCGAATCATTAAACCCAAATTAGCCCATTGTGTATCATATTTCCTGGAATATTCCATGTTCCGTAAAAGTGTCATGGTTTCATCATGAATTTCTCATCAGGGAATAAGTGATTGATTAATATATAATAAGTCATTTAGTTTTTGAAGCTGAGGCGCTGACATAGATAAAGTAAGCGAGGAGGGACTAGGGTAGATGTATGGTTGGCTGTTAGGCATCTTTGGGTCCAACTCCAAGAGAGGAAAACAAGATGGCCCAAGGGTGAACGTCTTGTTAGGAATAATCAATATTATGCAATGATATAGTAATGATTGGTCGGATTAGAGACACTTTCTATATAGGACACGACATTTTGGTAGAATTTTTGTTTAACCTCCCAATTTTATATAACAGGGAGATGTCCCACGCCATTTCTTTAAATTTGAATGGCAGACAATTAAAGCGTTACGTATAGGCCAGTAAGACCCTGGGCTTAGAGGGCACCGCATAAAAATACTGCACAAATGAGACACATGGGTACATTGAGGAAAACATTAAAGAAAATAGATTGGGGTGGTATGGGCAAGTTATGAAAAGAGGAAAAAAAGAGTTGGTTAGGTCCGTTAGTGGGATGCAAGTAACCGGAAGTACCTGGGGTAGAGGAAGGTCGAAGCAGATGTTGGAGCGGGAAATGATTGTGTGTGGAGTGAATGAGGAATAAGGACCAAGTGAGAAATAGGTTAGAGTGAAGAGCCAGAATTCGCAGACCCGACCCTCCGGAAGGTAGAACAGGAGTACAATGATGATGACGTAGCCGTCCCACACCACTTCTTCATTACCTGTCATTAAATTTAAAGGAGCTAGGCCCGGGTCTAGGATCCTTCGTAATGATATCTGACCCCCAACCATAGAGTGGAAAAGAGTTAACATTGATTGTAGCTAGTTCAACTTAGGGGTGTTTGCGGTAATATTTACGGAGATATCAAATCCGGGTTGCGAAAAATTGCGTCCTGTTGCAGGAGGGGTTACCAGTACTGTTAGGATGATATTTGGCGTTCTATCAGAGAGAGAGAGAGAGAGAGAGTTTTGTAAACGAGGTGTTGGCATCAGATAATGGCCACTGTAATTATATTTATCTGTATGTTTATCGTATTTGGAGCTTGTATCACATGGATTGACATATTGAGTAAATCACTGGACGAGTGTTGTTCACAACATTTTCGTGATTGTTGAGGGGTTACGACCTCTGCGTTTGAAGCCATGGTTCGACACGTGATGAACAATGTAATAACTTTCTAGCACAGTTTCATCTGTGGTCGACATGGAAGTTATTTTTATATCCTGCGTTATGAATGAAAGTCATCGCACTTGCTACGCATGAAATAAACCAACTGCCAATTTCAATGAAATGAATATTTTAACTATTAGACTAACAAACTCGTAAAATATATTAGTGCCTTTCGAAAGAGTATTCGGGTCATGGATTCTCTGGTGAAAGTGACACGATGGAGTACCAAAAAAAGACAGGTTTCATCTCCAAAATACGCTACAGATAAAATATCTTGACAGTATGCAAATTTGAGATGTAAATGGACCGTGTACAATTCCCTAAGTATCTTTATAATCTAGAATGGGTATCATATATAATAAACTGCCCGATCACGTAACGACGTAAAAGACGCCTTATTTTCCTATCTGATTTCGTCTCATCTGCCCTAAAATGAAAATTACAATCGATTGATTGAAGCTGAACGACTGAGAGATAAGTCAACGATTGAATGGATGATTGTTTCACATCTCAACTTCCGAATATTGTTTTTTAACCTCGCATTGTTCTCACTAAGGCGCATACACAGACGATAAGCACGAATGAACACCCCCCACAAGGAAACTTTTATAGCTGTAGTTGTAGGCGGACTTCTGAGCCCGTCAAGTCTGATGGATGGATTTGTTAGTGTTTTCGGGCTCTCCAACTACTGTACAGTGGTCATTACAGCGCCGTCCACTGCATAGCTCTAATGCAGCAACTGCACAGACACTACGCTGTTACGACGATTTTTGGGGGTATTAGAGGTACCCAGCTCACGCGGTATATTATGAGGCAGCAGGTGGTGGGTGGCATCAGGAGTAGGGGGAGACCCAAGCGGACGTGGGAGCAGGTTGTACAGAAGGACATGATTGCATGCTCGGTGGATGAAAGCCTGGTTGGGGATAGAGGGGAGTGGAGGATTAGAACCCGCAGACCCGACCCTGCCCTAGGCGGGATGAGGGTGTGATGATGATGATGATGATTAGAGGTACCCAATGTTCCCAAGCGCTCACCCATGTTAGTATTAAATAGAGTTGCATTGATTAATTTAAGTGATCAGACGAGAAGTGGTGTGTCCGACGCAATACTCCCGCTCCCGTCAAGTCTGATGAGGAGATGTACGAAATCTGAAGGGCCTAAAAATGATTCACGTAATGGTGATGAGATTTGGACATTGCCAATGGGTATGATACCAAATCAGCGCCCGAGTCGCTGAACCAGAGCCAAATTAAGGCAAAGATTCATGAAGGCGAAAGTGTAACTTGGGTGGTTAATGTTTGGCTCCACGAGTTTACGTTTGCAGGATCGATCTTGATCCGGTGTGGTGTTGGAGAGTCGCTGAAAAATTACCGAGTTCCCCTTTGTAATACGGTAAAAAGCTCTAATTTCCCATTTTGGTTTCATTAATGTCACCGATGACCGCACCCAGGTACGAGCATGAACACATTGGTTCTTGAAGCTAGCATGTCATCCTGTGGGGCCTGTTGCGTTGTGAAGCAAATTTGGTGTCTTTTATTTGGTTATTTGAAGTCGGCTAACTTCTACTGGGTATATGATTTATTCCGCCCAGGTTGGAAAAACGATCATGTTTTTGTTTTTTTGGGAGGGGGTATACACCCTTTACCCACACATAAAAATGTCATATTAGAGCCTCCAAGGTAGCCCCATCTAGGCATTAAATTATTATCTCAACTCTGGTCCTAGTAGTCGGTAACTGCGTCAGTGGTTCTAGGTTCGATGCGAAACCGAGATGGGTTTGCTTTTATCGGACGAGAGAGAGGTCCCGTGTGGTGTCTATTGGCATTTGCACGTAAAAGAACTCTCTCTGCTATGCAACGGGTGGCTGTCAAAATTTGAAGATGCAGGAGCCCGCCCCCTGGCGTCGGTGGAGTGTCTCAACGAACAATAGGCCGACGATAAATAAACATAGAGGTTGCAGCTTTGGTCGGCAGCTGGCTGCGGAAAAATATGTTCCAATTGCCGTTGTGTCCATTCAGAGGGACAAGATGGGTACCCCATCTAGCCATAGGCTGGAAAGGGTTAGGAGTTGCTTTGCTCTGGTGCTAGTAGTGGGAGAGAGGGAAATGGATATTAGGAAGTTGAGGGCGGAAAGGTGGGCAGTGGTTTCCTGTAACTGGATACCAGCCTGATGTCAACACCTTCTTAGTCACTTTTATTATCATTCAGATATAGTGCAAATCTGAATATAATATTCAGGTTCCCACACAGAGTTACTTTCAACCACCTTAAAAGTGCTTGAACTTGGTAACATTCCAATTTATTTTTACCCAACAGCCTGCAGTTTTATAATTCAAACCTGAATAAAAAATAAGTTGAGACATTCTTTAAAAATGCAAAGATCTGTTGTTTGCGAGTTTCCTTCCTCTTTCATCTATTGTTCATCGTCCAAGTAAATTTCGTAAGTCGTGGGCGGACGGGCATTACCAGACCCCCCATTGATGAATATTGTTTATGTCCAGTATAACACATTTATACTAAGCAATTTAGTTGTTGAAATATTTGAATGAAGCATCATCAAATTCACCTAACCCAAAATGGTCCTAAGGTTAGTCTCGGTGACTAAGGGGTAAACGTACTTCTTGAGTCCATATGACGTCTTTCGGACGAGAGGAATCACCAAGTTCCAAGTCTGCCATCCGTTGGATGGGATCTAAAGCTGTTGTCCCATATGGTGTGTGTACGGATACATTAGATAGGCAGCCGACAGTCCCGCCCAACATTTTACCTATGTGTTTCTGGCACCAAAGGGTTAAATGAAGTTAACAGTGTCAGCAATGAAAAGGTGTCAAAAGGACCACGGGTTTATGTCTCATCTGAGGGATTTTTTTTCATTTCGTTGGTGTTTTAGGGCCCTTCAACTACAGTAATCATCTGAGACCTATCCACTACAGAGCCGTAACGGGGGTATGAAGTGCCTGTGGCAAGTATCTAACTTCCGCCTCCCCGTAACCCATTAATGACAAAAAAATGCGCTCCAACCCATTTGCGCCCATGGCGGCCGCCGTCTTCGCCACGCCCTCGTTACGGCACTGGTCCACTACACTGTTAGGACGATGTGGGTATTAGCAGTACCCAGTGTTCCCAAGCGGCTACCCATGCTAGTACTATCTGGGGTTTCGTTGCCTAACTTCAGTGATCAGACAAGAACTGATGCGTCCATCGTAATACAGCCGCTCTCCCACCTGATGGAAGGCGTACCTGATCCTTTCCAGGATGGAACCTACAACCATGCACGCACTCTGAGTAAAGCAATTCTAGAGTTTATAAAATAACTGTACTGTAGGTGATAGCTTAGTAGCGCCCTCTGACGACGATGGATTCATTTTTTGTGTTTCAATCAATAAACCTCCCACAGCGTGTATCCCAAAATTAGTGTTGTTTCAAAACAAAGCACTGCAGAGAGTTAAAATACGCGATAGGCAGCCATCATATTTTTATATTACAACTGCATTGTAATAGAAAAAAAGAGCCTACAATTAAATTTAATGTTGTGTTTCATTTGAATTTATGGGATGAATAGTAAATTACGATATTGCGTGAAATAACAATAGCTTACACAGTATCTAGGCTTAGGATGGATCATTAGGTGAACTTGGAATGACCCCTCTGACTTCCGCCTTCTTTTCACTTGTTTTCTAGCCTTTGTGCACATGTTGCAAATTGGTAGCACATATTTCATTAATACATAATAGTGACATTATAAATAAACAAGCGGGGCTTTTTTTTAATGAAAAACGCAAATAATTAGGCGTGCCCTATATACCGCGAAATGAAGTACTAAGTGTCATTGTAAATAACGCGGAGAGGCCTGCCAAATCATTACAGGACAACCTTCTCTGCCTGTATGAAATCAATAGTTCATAGGCTACACTAAAAATCACCTTTACTCAGATTTCATTGGCGTAATTATTTTGTAAGCCGTCGGATTACCTGGGGATTGGAGCTTAAAAGCCTTACCGGCTGCTGACTTCCCATGTGGTCGCCTCCGCCGCTTTGCACAGTCACGCGGGTCACAAGACTAGACTGCGATGTGGGACTTATTCTTTTGAATGCTGAAGTTATTTTACGGAGCCCTCTTAGATTAAATTTGATGGCCCGTGGGAAAAGCACCCAGGAGTTATGTCAGTGGCGTCACTAGGGATATACGGGCCGCACCAGGTGACACCACTCGCACCATGACAAATGGGATGACACCAAAGCAGAAGAAGCGGCTTGTTTTCGGGAGAGGGGGGGGTGACGCCATGGTCAACCCTAGCGACACCACTGAGTTGTACAAGTGTAAAATTAGGCAGAAGCAATATTACCATCATTAAAGTTTTTCCTGTCAATGACCGGGCTACGTGACCATTATTGCCCCATTGCGGTCAATTGGACGGTATTTTATGCAAGCGGCTGCCGACCTAATGCTGCAGTCTGTTTGCTTATCCCTCGTCGGTCTACCATTTCTTTATTTGAGGCACTTTTTCTCCCCGAACACCGGACGACAACTTCACCTGCCTTGGCGGCGCAATAGGTTGAGTGTTCGATTTACTGTGCCAGTGATTCCAGGTTCAATGCTGGATCGAGGGCGAGAGAGAAGCCCCAAGCACGTCTTCCTTCGGATGAGAAGTGGAACACAGTTCCCGTTATGTGCCTATCCACCTTGTTATTCAATGGAAGTAATCATTAATCATGGTTTTTTGTTGAAAGTATCCATGGATGCTCCATGTTTGTATTTGTTCATAGTTGAATTGAATGACTTTGTTCAAGAATGTCCTTGTCAGTTCATCAAATCCAAGCGACATTTTTTAAAATTGACAAAAAAGATTGGCAAAGTGAAAGAAGACTAGGCCTATTGAGTTTTTGTATTCAATTCAGAAACCTCGGAATGGGTTATGTTTCTTATATTGTAGCGGAGATTTCGTTTTATTGTTATGTAACCATTTTAGGAGATAAACAATCGCTTTTATAGGTTTTCAAGGCTCGTAGAAATAATGGAGGAAAAAATGTGAACGTATTTTGTGAACAGTGTGCCATTCACGATCGTTTACAATACGTGCTGTCTGCGCAGGCGCGTTGTAATCTGTATCATACACGTCCGTCAACTGTCGTTGACTCAGTAGCACATGACTTGTCCAACTTTAATTTCCAGGAGAGTCAGTGCTCTTTCAACCATTAATCATTTAATGATGCTAGAGACTGAATATCTGTTTATTGTGTCGAGGATCCGAGGGCTATTTACATACGGAATACGTTTTAATGAAAGGCCTATATGAGTAACAGTAGCCTAACCCGCTGGTTCAATAGGTGCAGGTTCGATGTAGGGTCGTGTACCCATTCCCCCAGGGAGTGGACACATGGGCGATCTATTGGGCAGTTCTTTTACGCAGCTGGCTGCCGACCAAAGCTGCAACCAAAATCCTTATTTGTCATCGGCCTACTGTTCGTTGGGACACTCCACCGAGTTTCTACACCTGGAAATTCCTTTACCTGCAAATGATATCCTACGTCACTCGGAGGCTTTCCTATCCGACAGAAGGCGCACTTAGGACCTCTTTCTCACCGGAAAGAAGCCAACCCACCTCGATCCGTTGATCGACAACGCCACCTTGGCAAGTTTCTAAAGAGCCTTTATGATCCTTACATAATTATCCCCGCGCGGAAGAAAGTAGACCAAGTGACGTTAAATAACCAAAGAGTTGCAGTATTAAGTCAGCAGCCTATAAATACTGTTAATAATCCAATTTTGCCCGGTTCCAACGGAACAGATGGACACCGGACCCTGCAATAGGAGGAACTTGAGTTTGGAATAATGGAATGATGATGTATAGCAATACTGCAGATCCTCGACCGGTCAGAGGCCTGAAGTCTGTCAATCACTAAAATAATTTCACCGAATGACTGGTTGTCTCATAAAAAGGACAGGAGGAGGTTTTACGAGGAATGGAAGAGAGCGGAGGGCGCGAACTCGTTGACACGGCACAGTATACAATTGTTATATAACTTAACCTTTTCCCAGAATCCACTACAGATATCAAAAATAGTTCTAAATTAACCCTTTCACAAGAAATGAGCATTATTTTCTACTTATAAAAGTATTTGGAGGAATTTCTAATGTATGTAAGTGTGTCACAAGGTTTTAAAATCTTCGGAAAGTCGTGTCGACCAATATTTTGGGTACAACTACGCCCTGTACCATTGACCTAAGGTCAAACAGATCTGATCCTGATTTGTACTATTTTTCTGGAATTTAGAATACCACAATGCTTGATGAAACATACATTATGTCAAATTTTTTTTCCTGTTTGCTGGTCAAGTCAGGTCACGACCTATCCCAAGTTTTGCGCATGAACTACTTAACTTGAAAAAGAAAGTTTAGATTTTTTACTTATGGAGATGATGACGTCTGACCCGCCTCGGTGGCGTAGTCGGTAGCGTGCTCGGTAACTGTGTCAGTGGTTCTAGGTTTGACAGTGAAACCGAGGTGGGTTGGCTTCTTTCGAAGAGAGAGGCCCTGAGTGTTCCGTCATTCAAATGAGAAGTAAACCCGAGATCCCGTGTGGTGTGCGGTGCCATTTGCACGTAAAAGACCCCTCTACTATGCAGGGAGCGGCGAGTTGCGTTGGACACACCAGTTCTCGTCTGATCACTGAAGTTAAGCAACGCAAGCCCAGTTAGTACTTTCATGGGTGGTCGCTTGGGAAAGCTGGGTACTGCTAATACCCAATAATCGTCGCATTAGTGTAGTGTCTGTGCAGTATATGCATTAGGACTACACAGTGGACGGGTCTCTAATGACCTCGTAGTTGACGGGACCTTAAACTCCAACAAACAAACAACAATCTGCTATGCAACGGGTAGATGAGGCAAAATTTCCAGATGCAGGAGCTCGGCGGAGTGCCTCAACGAACAGTAGACCGACGATAAATAAGCATAGGAGATACAGTGTTGGTCGGCAACCGGCTGCGGAAAATCACCGTCCAATACATCACCCTCGGGTCCATTTAGAGAGGCAAGATGGGTACCCGACCCTGTCATCGGCGGGAAAAGGGTTAGGAGTTGCTTTTGTAGATGATGACGTCTGTCGATCCAACAAAGTAATTTTCAAAATGCATTGTTCGCATGACAGAACAGTGAAAAAATATTTCAAAATGACTGATGACGTCATTGTATCAGTCCCGTGACATGCCACTCTTCAACTTAATAGTTTTTAAACGACGTCATCTTAACATTCACAGAAGTTTAATGCAACATAATATTATTCCACGAGTTATTTCAAAAACATAATCATTATCATCAGTATTGTTGAAATATTCAATAGGTCGTTAGTAATGGCGGTTTTCGACATTTGGTGGCTTTCAGTTGAACCTCTGCTTGAAAACACGATCCGGACCATGTCAGCTGAAGGTAAAATTGCCCTTCCTACGTGGAGGAGATTGGAAAACTTCCCTGGTGAAGGAATTCGCCTCCTGACTTCTAACAAACTGTCTCGAGTAAGGCTGGCGTGATATGAGAGGGGTTATGAAATTAGGTGGTCAGTAACCTACGTAAAAATACTGCCTCCCCCCTCCCCTGGCTCGGTGCCTCAGTGGTAGCGTGCTTGACTGGCTGAAGTTAGTTGCTTCTGTCAGGGAAGAGAAAGGGGAAATACTACGTGCAGATCAACAGAATATTCTGATGTCGGCACCTCGTCCCTTTTGGCAATTAGAGGGGCCGATGTTAAATTACCAGACGAATAAACCTGTCATAGGTGAGAAAAAGGTTCAGAAGTGATGATGAAAGTCAGTCACTGTAATGTCTTTTGAACTGAATGATGCAAGAGCGAGGTCTGTTGCTCCCTCCTTAACGCCGCCCGCAGATTAGATGCCACATTATTTTCATTAATTGAATAGCGTATCCGGGAGCTAACCAACGGGATGGATCCAAATGCAACTAGAAAATGAACACGTCTGTAAAAATCGAAATAATTGTGTGAAATACACTTGGCACATCCTGTCATGCATTGTGCAATAACACCATTCACCGATCGGTAAACATATTGTTTATGTACGTACTCTATTCAGCGTGATATTCGGACATGCTGCAGTGTTTGGACTTGTAAGATGTACAACGGGTCTATCCATGTTCGTATTTAGATTGTGATCCCAGGTGAACAGCTAATGCTCTCAAAAGTTGTCCAACTTTACACGATATCTTCCACCCAAGCATCCCCCAGCCGAAAACTTCGAAGCATCTCTGAAACTATATTTTAATATTAGAAAACATTCACCAACATTAATAGGCGGTGTTGGACTAATCGGACCTTTTTTTAACTTACACTGATGACGCCACTGACGAGCACCCAGTCAAACTGTGCCTTACTCCAGCACTACCTCCACCTGAGTTTTTCTCCTCCAATTCAAATTGCTTCCACTTTTTGCTGAGAACTCTCAGTGCGCAGATAAAGACATGCATAGTGGAAAATTGTAGGATCAGGTCTGCGATTCTCTGCCTTCCATCATTGTCCCGTCTTGTCCACTCCTCAAATTGCCATGTTTATCAACTGCTCCCAAGACGACTTT
Source organism: Trigoniulus corallinus (assembly GCA_013389805.1). NCBI lineage: Eukaryota > Metazoa > Arthropoda > Diplopoda > Spirobolida > Trigoniulidae > Trigoniulus > Trigoniulus corallinus. The sequence continues at coordinate 475,627 of JAAFCE010004209.1, read as the reverse complement.
TCACTTACTCCATCTTTATCCATGACCTAATCGACATCGGTCAGGGAGGAACGTGCGTACCTTTACAGTTAGTTAAAAGTAGATGCAACCTACCATTTGTGTTACTGAATCTGGTTTTGCTCCCCTTCAGACTCCAAACCACATGTCAGCGGTTTCTTCTGCACATGTCAGCTTCGGTGGTAAATTGGAACTTCGATCCTGGCCGATGCTCAAGAGAATTCCCAAGTGCACATTCCATTAATTGAGAAGTAAATTGCAGTCCCGTATGGTGCATACGGTAAAATAACCCTTTCGCTTGCACGTAAAAGAACCCTCTCTACTACGCAACGGGTGGATGAGGCAAAATTTCCAGGTGTAGGAGCTCGCCCCCTGGCGTCGGTAGCATTCCCCAACGAACACTAGACCGACGATAAATAAGCGTAGGGGTGCAGCTTTGGCCGGCAACCGGCTGCAGAAAAAACTATGTCCAATATATCACCCTGTGTCCATTCAGAGGGACAAATGGGTACCCGACCCTGCCATAGGCGGGAAAAGGGTTAGGAGTTGCTTTTTGTGTAGGACGGCAACATTCCCAGGTCTAGGAACTCGCTCCGTCTGCTGTCGGCAACTCACCACCAGAAGTAGATAGGACTTAGCTATAACAAATCCTGATTAATGCGCTTTAAGCACACAGGACCAAATTATGATTAAGAATAATTTGTATGTGTTTGATTCCTTCAAGCCGAAAGGGCCCACTGATATTTACAAAGACTTATACCGGTCTCGGTTCGATTTATTTCCAACTATAGACGGTCACCTAGGCTACTGGTCTGTTGCGATGAACCCTTATGTCCGCCTTAATATCATGGTAGTCAACGCAATTATCGTATTTAAGCAATTATTTCTAGTTTCGCTTGTAATTTGTTTCAAATAATCGTTAAGATGTCAAGGATAAGATCATAAGAATTAGTAGGACATTGGGGAATGTATACCGGAATACACAATTATCTAGTAGATATGACCAACTCTGTGACCCTGGGGTTAAAATTTGAAGTTGCCTGACCTCAAAAAACCATTAATGACCAGCACGTTAATCATCGTCAATAGTTCACTGTTAATCTCCATGGTGGCCTACAAAGAGCATTTTTGCTCATTGGACAGCCATCTTGTGGTCAATACATTAAAGAGAGGTTTGAAGCGGTCAAACATCTAACTGATAGATTGTCGCCATGGCGATGTTATACTGTGCATATTAAAGGTTGTCGCACAGCAATTTTTCTGCTTTGGTGGCGCATAGGTAGTGTGCTTTACTCGTTACGCAGGTTCGATCCCGGCCGACGTGGGTAACCTCTTTCGGATGAGAGAGAGAGAGAGGCCACAAGTGCGCTTTCTGTCGGATCGAAAGCAAAGTGTGGTGTGTACTATGTTCCCACTGCATGCAGAAGAATCCTATCTGCATGGAGTAAAAGATATGTACATATATAAATTAGCAGAAGTCCCAGGTGTAGGAGCTCCATCCCAGGCCTGCAAAAAGGAGACTTTATCAAGGAAAGGTTTATCGAATTAGGCCGGCAGCTGATCACGTTAAAAATACCGTCCAACAGTTTGCCCACGTTTCTCTAATGATAGTGGGGGGCATGGGTATCCGATCTTGCCTTAGGGAAAAGGGTTGATGGAGGTGGTGTGGCAGCAATAGTCTGCAAGATATCGGATACGGAGACTTTTAAACAACCATAAGGAAATTTCGTTTTTGTCATGAGCAATTTCAAACAGGTACAACTGACCAACCTACAGTACGTTCCATTCATAGTTTTGAAGAACCTAATTTTCTACAACTACAGTCATGGGAAAGCTCTCTGATTGTAAAGTACATTTGTGACCCAGAGAAACCTACTTAATGGCAGGTCAAATTCCTAACCATTTCGTTAACTTTATATTAAAAATAGTGTAAATATTATACAACAGTATATGGCGACTCCATAACACCGCACATTAAAATATTTTGTAGTATATTTACTGAAATGAGGCTTTTTCCTGTTTTTGCATGTCTTTTTTTATTTAGTATCGGAATCATGCATAAAATGGAAGTGGGTTAACGTTATTCGAATGGATAATTTGATGAAATTACTAGTCAGGAAGAAACTATAGTATAATTTTTTTTGCATTTTTCGCTTGACCGATATTTTTACGAAGCGTACAGTACGAATTTAGTGTAACTAATCTAACAACATGTAATAATAATTATTGAAGATTTCTATTTACTTTATGTCCTAACGTTATTTGATAGATTAATGACTTTCTTAGCTTTTAACTAGTTGACCTTTCCACCTTCTCCTTTAGAAAGACACCTCAGGTCGAGAATGGTTCATTGCCAGACAGTCATTTACTCGACAGTATTTCACAACAATCTCTCAACTCGTTTCTTTGATTCAACAATCCCCGGCGTTTTCACTTGACCTGTAGCCCATATCAGCGTGGCTTTTCATCAGCTTACCTTTCATTTGTAACCTTCGAAATAAACAGGTGTTGTTGGCCACATTTGCCGGTAACGTTAGCCCGATGGCTATATTAGTACCGTTAACCCAGGAAGTGGGTTGCGTATTCTTCAAACTGGTTACCTTCTTTCCTAATTTCGGCTGCCTTGGCAGCCTTGTTGTAATCCTTTAAATACTGGCATTGGCCCAAAGGCAACGTCACACCTCCATTTTGTTCTTGGTATCCTTCATTCGATGTTAGCCTCGTCCACTTCCGCTTATGTAATGATACTGTGGACGAGGCTATTCAGTAGATCGAGAGGGAGATAGAGAGCGATGACAGATGCTCCATATAGGATGTAGGTGAGCGCTATTTTTAAGCTACCAATCCGAAATAGAACGTTGAGTACGTTCTTTTTGCTGGCCTAGACGCAGGTAATTTTCAACGGCCAGTTTGTCAAGTCGTCGCTGGATCCAAGTGATGCTTATAGTTGAAAAAAGAAATTAACTACCTGTAATTGTTGTCCTACGTGATAGATAAAAAAATAATGTTGGATTAGTTTACAAAGAGAAGTGGATGAGTGGATGTGTGTTTTTCGGCCTCAAGTGTTGATGAAGTTACAGTGCTGTTTTTGTTGTTTACCAATGTTTTCACGTTCTACTATATTTCTTCACGATGAGTTTTAAAAGTTTTCATCTCTTAGGATATACATCTAATCTAAGGCTACTATCGAGTTGATTATAAGTTTGTGCTACATAAGATATTCAATTTTGATCAAGAGAATAATTTTGGGTCTGTTTTAAAATGATTACCATGAGAAATGTGACCACTGATCCGTCGTCACCTTTCGATGCTGTTCTCGCTTACGGCCATGCTAAGCAACATGCTATCCCAAGAGCTTATTTGATGAGTAGGAGGCGTGGATTTTCGGCTACTAGAGTACCTTATTACAGGTAAGGATGTTATGAATTTGGCAGTTCATAAAGGAGTTTGGAAAGATTTATGAAGAGGCTGTGACATATCACCGTAGAGCAGGGGTGTCAAACATGCGGCCCTAGAAGCCTAAGGTTGCGGCCTTCACAACCGATATGCAGTCTGAAGCCTAGAGTTGTGGCCTTCATGACAACGCACATGTTACGATGTGGCCCTCTGGGGTCCCACCAGTTTGACATGTCTGCCATAGAGAATAGTCTCTATATAACTTGTTGAATGTTATTCATTATTCGGGGGAAATGTTAACTCTATGGGGTTTACCTTCATCCGAGTTCCGGTTTTGGGTAAGGGGTTCAAGGACCATGTAAAACTTGTATTAACATTTCTACAAACTATTTTTACTCGTGGACTTTGATTATTCAATACTTTCCAGACACTTTTGCTTATTTTTGCCTATAAAGGAATACTAATTCGACCAATTATAAAGTTAAGACTTGTGGAGAACAAAAAGTGGAAAACTTCAATGAAAAGAGGAAAATGTTGCAAAGCATTATTACTTCCTGCAGCGTCCTAAATATGTAAAGGGGAGGAAAACTAATTCAAGAAACATTGATATCATGCTAATACACCACGTTTTATTCCATCATGTTATTGAACCGTACCTCAATATTCAAAATTAGCAAATTTGTTTATAACCTCAAAATATACTCACCCAGTGTGGAAAAACAGAATAAAATTGCAATTTCTCTTACAGTAGAAGTGGATGTCGAAATATTGTAGCGGTTTTGTGAAATTTATTGTGACACAAATGTCAAATGAAGTCGATTTAAAGGATGAATACTAAATGACCCATTCATTTCTGAAAAGCACTTGCTAAAACGGCTACATGAATTCTAGAAGTGGCCAGTTCCATTGTTGACTGAAATGTCGAGCTGTAAAATCCATTGCGCCGTTAAATTGCATACATGTCGTGGATCTCATTACAAATTTATGGACTACATGTGACATTGTTTGCTTTCCGTCAGAGGGAAAGTAAAGCCGCGGTCCAGTGTAGTATCTATGTATGCGAACTTTTTCATCGGAAACATTTCCTAGTGTAGGAGCTCGCCCCCCCCCCCTCTAGCGTGGGTGAAGGAAAAATGCTCCAAGTAGAAAATAGGCCGACGTTAAATAAGCAAGGAGGCTACAGCAGTGGCTTCCCCCGCGTGCTTTCGGTTTCAGCGGGACAAATAGGTACCTGACCATCCCAAGGCCCCATACTTCATGCTCTGTAATGATTTGATCGGGCCAGGAAGTGTCCTTCCCTTTAATTTATGGATGGGGTGTTCGGTAGTTTCAACTGTCCCATAAAATGCCTCCCCTGATCTAAGGCAAATACTACCCATACAGAGTGTGCATACTACCAGTATCTGTATTTATCACTTTCGGATCACGATTTGGTACCATTTTTATATGACGCAATTCTTAGTAAATCAAATTGGGATTCATCTTCACCCCTTTGATTCAAGCTCTAATTTACATTGATCTAAAAATAACCAATTGAAAAATTCATCGCATTTCTGAACTTTAGCACTTATGATTTATTGAATCTTAAGGTGGACGTGTTACATGTCTTAAATCAATCTAAGGAAGAGTTGTCCACTTTTTTATTGCATATTTTAGAGAAATGAATTTACTGTTTGCCTGATTAGTGAATAGACTCTCCATCAGCGTTGTATGACTACCCCTTAAGCAATTTTGAAGCTTTAGACTAGTACCATTTTCCTCTTTTCGTGTCATCAGACCACCCATATTACGCTCTCTGCTATTTTTATGAAAGAGGACAATGACATTTAGGTTGTTAGTTTATTTCACATTATTTAATTAATAAGGCGGAAAATTAACCTTATTGACATTCGTATCAATTTTCCGCATTGACAATTGTAACAGGACAGTTCTGTTTTTGATAGACTGCGGGGTATCTGGTTACCCAAGCATACTTCTTTACCAAACTGTTGGGAGCGGCGAGTTGCGTTGGACACACCAGTTCTCGTCTGATCACTGAAGTTAAGCAACGCAAGCCCAGTTAGTACTGACATGGGTGGTCGCTCGGGAAAGCTGGGTACTGCTAATACCCAATAATCGTCGCATTAGTGTAGTGTCTGTGCAGTATATGCATTAGAACTACACAGTGGACGGGTCTCTAATGACCTTGTAGTTGACGGGACCTTAAACTCCAACAAACAAAAAAAAAAACCAAACTGTTTATCGGCTATCATCGGTCATCCACCAATTCTTAATTTCTAGCAGCATCAGAAAAGCTGGCTGTACCCTGCATCCAGGGATATTGGGAAATCATTCTCATCCCGGAGAAACAGATAGGCTTGAGGTATGTTGCCTAGAAACTCTGACTGGATAATTTCTAAGGATTTTAAAGCACTACAGTTTCCACAAGTTGAGAAGGACTAATTATGACCGTGGGGAGATGTGTAACCCACTTTAGAAAGGATGTGAGGATGGTAAAAATAGGCTGGATAATGAGTTCCCACGAAGAGTTGCATGAAAATGACGGCGACTGGGGATGCAAAATGCGTGTACCAAGACAAAATAGGGCCCTGATAAAGTTATCAAGTGAACGACCTGAGCACACTGATAGTGGATGGGGACCTTAAGGTTAGCAAGGCGAAAACAGTAGTTTTCGGCTGGTAAGGAAATATGGGCGAAAAAAGTCACAGTCCTGGCTGGACTAATTAATTCAGAGTAATGACGAAATAATCACGGATGTGACCCCCCCCCCATAAGACTTATGTTGTGTGGGCCAATGTGTTGGACAACGCGTAAGAGCAGTGAGAATAGAGTGGCAGGAGTGCGCATGTTATGGTTCCTGCTTCAGAAAGAAATGGGTGCATGACCCTATCGTTGACTGGAATGATGGGGCGTGTATTAGAACCTGGATGAAAATAATAGCAATAAAATTGAAGTCAAAAGTTTTTTAATGCTAATACTGTGCCATTATTTTAAACTGGGACCATCGTCCATTCACAGCCCGATAAAGAGGAAAACGATGGAGCACCATCATGTCTCAACAGCTGAGAATGGAACTCGGTCCGTGTACACACCGCAAGGATGCTGAGTTTATGTTAAAAGAAGGAGGCTGCTAAACTATCCGATTTTGTTAGTCATTTGCTTGTGGGAGTGTTATTTTTATAAATTATGCTGCTTTATTAAAAATAACTTTATGACCGAATTCCCATCTATATGTAGCTGAAAGCATTTATTCTCAAAGGTATGCTTTTCCGGATGTGGATGTTGGTAACGCCATTATGACTCGCATGGAAGGATGAATGATGGATGCCAATGTGAACCAATTTTTTTTTCTCGTGTTGTTTTAATGTGTAGTTCATATTTATCGACATTAATAATAATATTACAAACTTGTCTATGACTGTGAGAAGTACAAAAGAAGAAAAAAGAAGAGAAAGCGCATCCCATTTACAAAATTGGTTTACAGTAGACCGTGAGAAAGTTGATGTAAATCTCGAGTCGTTACATAAATTGATTTCAATGATTTGCATTTGATGTGAATGGAATTGAATGGTGTCGATGTAACCATGCGTGTGACGTATCACAGCCGTTTCAGATACTATTTTATAGGATGCAGCATTTACTAAGTTCACCGATAATCAGAATTGTTTGTTGGGTGTTGAATGAACACAAAAGTACACTAGTTTGGTTGGTTCTCGGAAAAAAAAGGCCAAGGATTACTTTTTTTCTGTGCAACTATGTTCTGGGCTTGTATAAATTGGCGTATTGTAATTGTAACTGAGAAGAAGAGATATTGCGATTACCTTCTGACTTCTCAATTATTACCGCTATTTTCAATTACCAAAATGTCAAACCTCAATAGCTTCATACCCTGGAAAGTCATTACCATTTGTCTTTCCATTCCTCTGGTAGAGGGAGTGGTTTATTGAGTTGGACACACCAGTTCTCGTCTGATCACTAAAGTTAAAGAATGCAGCCCCAGCTAGTACTAACTTGGGCGGCCGGTTGGCACAACTAGGTACCGCTAATAACCAAAAATCGTCACACCAGTGTAGTTCTAATGCAGAGAACTACGCAGTGGACGGGGCCCTAATGAAATGACCTTATAGTTGAAGGGCCCTAAAACACCAACGAAACAAAACATTCCTTTGGTAGAATTTCGAGGTAGGATCCATATTCAACATTAGCAAGCATCATTACAATTTTAAAACCTTTTGTCATCTGTGGTAGGGTCAGGGCCGGTCCGTCCATAGGTTCAAAGTGTGCAAAGAACGCGGGCGGCTGCCCTGATGGGCGGCCAATCAATGTTAACTTGCAGACATTAAGAAAATTAAGTGAAAATATTATGAGGGGCGGGGCGGCCTCGACATAACTGCACACGGGCGGCCGAACCCATAGGACCGGCCCTGGGTAGGGTCAAATATCCATTTGTCCATCAGGAACAGGTAATTTATCATCAGAATTGATCCTGCGACCATGGACTCACGAAGGCAAGTACGCGAACCACCGAGTTCTGCTTGTAGAGTTTGTCAGTCATTGCATTTCCCCATTAGAATACCTGAGGCGCTAGTGTTAGCTTAGACTGGCAGTATAAGGAAATATTTTCTGTCTTAAGTCAGATTTAGGGCGGGCCCGATGTTGCCGGATGTTGTAGGAGTGTGTGAGTGTATGCCCCCCCCCCTCCATATCTGATGCTTTCGTGTTTGTGTCCAGCACGTTTGCTGTCTATCAAACCTCCATTCCTATGGTAGACTTAACCATGCTCTCACCCTCAAAGCCGTCCCGTCGGGTTTGCGTTGTCCAGGTTTGGTTTGTTTGTGTCGCCTTGTCATGAGGCGTTAGGGCGTCCCGTTCCACTGCTCCTGAAGAGGGGTAAATATTTATTAGCACATTTTTCACTTTTTTGGGCACAGATTGAATTATCTGAGCTCATTTATGCCGCCCAGTTTTCTTGCACTTTCATGGGCTTATGACCTGCTCATACCACTTCAGTCAACTCCCACTCCCAAATTGTTAATTTGTTACTCTAATCTGCCCTTGTCGCCCATTGCCTCTACCTTAACTCGCGTTTTTTTTTACTAACGTCATAATAGGGAGCTTGAGTTACACGTTGCGTACAACGTACACCGACGCAAAGCAGACGAATTCCATACTGCGCAGATGCAACATTCCTAATAGGGGCATGTGCACCTGCGCAGTACGCAATTCGTCTGCTTTACGTCGGTGTAAGTTGAACACCGACGTGTAACTCAAGCTCCCTATTTTCATGTCTGTTGCTCACTGCCAAACATTGGGTGCTTCCCGTAACTGATCGCTCAGAGTAAGTCTTTCAAGTGAGTAGGGCTCAGTTAGGTTTGTAATTTCCGGATCAACGTATTTATACCAATGATGTCTTTGATCGGTGACCTTTGTCCGGTAGCAAGTGGATTTTTGAGCCCTCTTTGCCGTTTAATTTGAAGACGAAGACGATAAGAAAGGGTAATAATGAATTATCGATGTAGGTTCCAGATTTAGAAAGTTACATAAAGTATATTGGATGGAATATTGCGGATTCATTATTTACAACAAAGGGGATCCCCCTTGAAGTAGTTTTTGGCATTATTACAGCCCGGTGGATGTAATTTCTGAAATGAATAGATGTTACATTTTAGGAAAATACACTGGCATTGCAGAGCGTTTTTATTTAATATTCTTGTTTGCGTGCACTTGTACCAAACAATTTGTAAAGATCTGGGTGGTTTTTTTCTTTGTTGAGGTTTGTGACCCAGAACCATTGGTATGCAACCCCTTCAACTCTAAATGTGGTGGAAACCATTTCAGGTCGTTGAATGAATTTGACGTCATCTAATAAAGATGTTTGTGAAAAGACTAATAGAAATGGAAATAAAAGGATGAAATTTTAGCATATTATGCTTTCTCACACTTGTAACAACTCGTTACGCAGTCTGCTTTCGGACCTACGGTTCCTATTAACTTTTTTTTTTTTCAAATTGCAGAGGTTATGTTTTCAGACCTCTTTAGGTTACCGTCATCTAAATGCTGGGGCGTAGCTTGGAATTGGTAATTGTTGTGCTGGTAGAGGTCTCGTCAGTGGTGTTGTTGCGTTTCGGAATGTGATTGTAATACAAGAATTCATCTTGTTTTATTTTGCAATTATTTATGCACTTTAAATGTGGTTCATTCCGTCACCCAGAACGGAACCTAGTGGCCCTGATCCCGCAGACCGCAATAATTGATTTGGTGAAGCCCACGTATTTGAGCTCAATGTATGCACTTTCGTCAACATCATGGGAGTCCAACGATGCACTATCTGGTCATATATCGTGTAGTAAGTAAAATGCCGCGGTTCTGCTATTTCGCAGGTTCTGTAACTCATCGATGGCAGTGGGGGGCGAGGCCCTCCTACACCTGATACATTATGCATATCTACTGTATATGTCTATTGTGCTCCTTCTAGAAGGAAAACTTAACAGCGGGGAACACTCCATGGGGACACCATCCGACGGTAGATGTAAGGCATACCTCTGTGTTTCCTCAGAGATCTCCCTGGGAATGTGTTGATTTAATCTCAGCCAATTCTTCAGATCGGAGCTAAAGCCTTGTCACCGTGAGTTGAGAACAATGTCAACTGCCTTTAAAAGATTCCATTCTAAAATGTTTGAATAATAACTCGTTCCAAGCCTCCGGGAGTAGAGAAGGCGACTTTAACTGACCTAAAAGATTCAACCAATCGGGTATTAAGTTTGGTCCTGACAGAGAGGGGTGCTCTCTTTCAAGTGAAGCCACTCGCCATCTGAGTTTTCTGACCTCGGATTTATATTGACAACCGAGAAGGGATTTTTTTTAGTTTTCTTGATTAAGGCGAAAGTTTGTTCAATTATAGAATTAATCTAATGGACACGAGAAGATAAGTGGTAAAAGGGGGCCAAGTGACCAGCCTTGGAAATACCAAAATCACGGAACAACCTGCCACGGGCAAAGACATTCTGATAGGGAAAGCCAGTTGTGATAGTTGATTTTGACGTCATGTACCTGTTCTTTTTGAAAAACTTGCACTTCTGTGGTAACCTTGATGCAATGCGATGCTCGACTGAAGGCTGTTATAATCTGTTTAAAAATTTTTGCTGATTTTGTTTCGCATTTTTGAGTTATATCGACACTTTTTTATTTATTTGAATGTCGAAGCGGTGTGATCAAACAGAGTGGTCAACTGTTAATAATTTGCTCAGATTAGGTGACCCAGTGATTCACTGATCCCATTTTGCAAAATGTATTAATCTGACAGGGCCTATGATCCTTGGAGGACGTTGATGGTAGGCTGTCTATTAAACAGTTTTTTTTTTAAGTAAAAGTGAGGGTTGTGTTGTTTAAATATTTATAGCAGGAACAAATAATATTTAACCTACATATCGATAATGGGATTGGGGTCAATTTTTAAATATAATAGTAATAATAAAAATGCGAAATATATTTACTTCCACTCGTTGCACGGCAATGAAATTGCGCCTCAGTTTCTAGCAGTTGTCGTTTCGGCTGTTGAATAAAAATTATCGACCTGATTAAAATTTTTATTTCGGACAATTCGCTGTCTTTAAAAATTTAACGACTTTTGAGTCTGTGTTTGAAGGATCAATCCTGGCAGATGAAGATTGCGTTTTCGGGTGAGCGGTAAGTCCCAAGAGCGCTTTACTTCGAATGGGAAGTAAAGATGAAATGCGTTTCCGCTCCGAGTGTTTGACCCCTGTCGACTAAAACACCTACCACTCTCCTGGGCTCAAGTTCGGAACCATTTGACACATTACTTGAGGTCTGGTCCGTTGTTGCTTCACCAGTTATTAGCGTGAGCCAGTCTCCAGGGACGCTTTTTGCTTGATTCAGCTCAATCAGCACCTCCTATATATGAAGGCCTACACATAAGATCGTAACAATCCTATGACGTCACTACAAGTAGTCCACTGCAACATAGAGTCCCCGTAGATCCTTACCTTCATTAAATTTGTACTTCATTATTCATTGTAGCCCACGTGTTTTTAGTGAAATTCAAATAATTATTAATCACAGTAGATTTAATAATTAATGAAATGTAATTGTACATTATTATGTGGTGAAGGATTATATTTTGTGCTAGCATGAAATTTGGATTTTGGATTTATAAGCAGTCTTCAGTTATAGTTGTGTCCTATGCCTTATCGTTGTGTGCTCCAAAATGTCGGGGTAATTATGATGAAGGACCCACAGTAAGATTTTTTAAGTTTCCAACTGTAACAGCAAACTCCAGGGTATGTATTTATATACAGTATATTTGAATGTTATTTTTTTAAGTGGCCCTCAAGGGTGCATTGTGGGCCCTGGACCGTCATTATTAGGGGTCAGCAATATCACAGGGACAAGATTGTCACAGGCAGGCAGAGTGGGATTGAGAAGGGACAGCTGATGCCATGTAGGACAGGGGCGCAAGAAAAATTAGGCATTCCAGGGTAGGCAGATATGGTAGTGGAATGATGAGGTAGAAACAGCCATCAAGCAAAAAAGGCTGCTTTCCATAGGGTGATGAAGAAAGGGAACCAGGAATCAAAAATACAATGTATGCAGGCCAAAACTGCAGCTAAAACGATTATTGCCCTGGCCAAATACCAGAAGTACAAGGCCTTCTCTGATCAGTTAACGACCAAGGGAGAGAATTTCTAAACTGGTGAAGGCTAGAGATAGGGAAGCAAAAGATATACCCCAAGCCATAACAGTCAATAGAATGAAAGTAGCCGAGATGCAAATGCTTTGGTACCTGAGTGGGATGTGGAGAGTTGATAGAATTAAGAATGAGTATATTAGATGTAATCTGGGGTGGTGGACATCGCTGAAAACATGAGGGACAATAGGTTGAGGTGGTATGGACACATAATTAGAAGAGCGGAGCAGGAGCTCATTAAGTTAATTTCAGGAATGCAGGTGGTTGGAAGTACCCGGGGCAGGGGGGACCAAAGTAGTCGTGGGTGCAGGTTGTCCATAAGGATATGGTAGTTTGTGAGGTGAATGGAGACCTGGTGGGGGACAGGCGGTAGTGGAGGGCTAGAACCCACAGACCCGACTCTGACACAGGTGGGATAAGGGTAATATAATGATGAAGACTATTTGCTACTTTATGAAATCTGAAGTTGAGGGCAGGTTGTCCTTAAGGATATGGTAGTGTGTGAGGTGGATGGGGACCTGGTGGGAGGTATTCGGGAGCTATAACCCATAGACCCGACCCTGCCACAGGCGGGATAAGGGTGTGATGATAAAAATGATGAGGCTATAGCAGTGGCCTTCAAACTGTCGATTCATGGAACCCTTAGATCTATAAGATGTTTTGGGGTTTGTTTGTGTTTTAGGGCCTACCGACTACAAAGGTCATTAGGGTCCATGTTTTGGGGGACTCCCATCCCACCTTTAGAAACATACACTATATCTTGGCACTGTTAACGAATTGGAAGCCCACACATGAAGCTTCTGATTAATTTCCAAATACATGTTTCTTTATATTTTTTGGTAATAAACACTAGGTATCTAGTGAGTGCTTCATAATTTTTTTTCAAACTTTTATTTTGACTCGCGGAACCCCCAGAGATGTACTGGGGTTCCACAGAATACAGTTTGCAGACCGCTGGTCTATAGTATACACCCACCAAATTAAACACTAAAAGGCATTAGTATAGTCTCTATACTAATGATTTTCTTGTAAAGCAATGGTAAGACGAATGGACTACCTCTGCTGACGTCACTATGCAATGTGTAGGCCTTCATATATAGGAGGTGCTGGCTCAATACGCTTTCTGTGCAGGATGTTCTCTATATAGCGGGAGCCGGGTCCGCTCTAGCGCCTACATCGCCCCGGACAAAAAGCAAATTGCCGCCCTTAAGAATATAGGAAAAATGTCCTGGTTGCACCCCCTGGTGGCGGGCCTTGACGGGAGACAAAGCAAAGCAACTCCTAACCCTTTTTCCCGTCTATGGCAGGGTCGGGTACCCATCTTGTTCCTCTTAATTGAATACAGGGTGGTATATTGGTCATAGTTTTTTCTGCAGCCGGTTGCCGGTTATCGTCGGTCTAGTGTTCGTTGGGGAATGCTACCGACACCAGGGGGCGAGCTCCTACACCTGGAAATTTTGCCTCATCCACCCGTTGCGTAGTAGAGAGGGATCTTTTACGTGCAAGTGCCATCATACACCCACACGGGCGGGAGACCATGTCCCATAAAATCCCAGGTATAGCAACAACCCACCTGGTGTCGATAACAGCTGTCTTCCCAAGGTGGTGAGATAGATTGCCGTGTGGCTTATAGGATCATTGCACATAAAGTGGAAAGAGGGGATAGAGATAGGCCAAAATATAGTGTGTACTTAGAAGCAACTTATATGGCTGAGCATGATGTTGGATGATCCTAATGGAAGGGAATGGAGGACCGGAGTTGTGGAGCGAATTCTGCCATAGGCGGTGATAATGGTGATACAACATCATTTACATTGTAAAGGTTTTATACTGGTACTACTACATTGTCAATTTCCCCTGGGTGTGTGTATGTGTGCGTGTGGGCTGGTATTGATGCGGTTGAAGTGCTTTCTCTCTTTCCACTTTGATGGAAACGCCAAGGACACTTGTTTCAACCGGAAGGAATTTTCTGGTCCCAATGATAGTTGTACGATGCCAACTTAATGGATTCAATTACAATGAGTAATTTATCCTACAGAGCGCTATACTATTTCAATTCACTTAGACAAGCAGTAGGCCTACTAGTGAAGTAATGAAAAGTGTGTGTGCGCAAGAACTAACTGCAATTTTTATTTTCCGTCTACCGGCAATAAAGGAAAACGTGAAAAAAATTTAATTCACTTATGAAGTGTGACGCCCTATTAGTAATGACGTCAGTGGCAGTTATCGTGTTTCTGGTGCCTTGCACATCAACTTCATGGCGGGATGCTCCTATAACCACCTCACTTAATGTGTGCAGTAAACCGTGGACATTTTAGATAATGCCCGTTATTCATGATGGCGTTAGTTTCACATGTCACGAATTTGTCGACATTTCGAAAATGCGTGGATTACGTGTAGACGGACTGTAGTTATTAAATATTTCATAAATTTAATTTCAAATTGTATTGCAGCTTCTATATTAATCTGTCGTGGTGGCTCAGTGGTTAGTTAACGTGATTTCTTTCTAGGTAAGAGGGACCCTAGTTGTGGACTTCCGTTATTTGAAATGGCGTCCGCTCATGCAATTGCAGTACTACAGTCGTTCAGAAACTGTCAGGCATGTAACGATGAAATCTGCGTGCAAACATTAGGTTGACGATTATTATTTACAAACTTGAATTTCAATGGCAACATTTTGCTCAGAAAGGTAAACAACCCTTTTATGAAATGGCATAATCATTTAAGAATTTGCATTTATTTATTCATGTCATCGCTGTAGGCATGTTTACCTTTTTCAATTGACATAAATATACATAGAAGGAAAATACCGGTATAAATGTTCTGTGTAGAGCGGTGATTGCCACAATTACTTTGCCATTGAATCCCAGTGCACCCCGGGAGCGGCAAATTGCGTTGGACACACCAGTTCTCGTCTGATCGCTGAAGTTACGCAGCGCAACCCCAGTTAGTACTGACATGGGTGGCCGCTTGGGAAAACTGGGTACTGCTAATACCTTAAACTAGTCGCATTGGTGTAGTGTTTGTGCAGTCTCTGCATGAGACTATGCAGTGGACGGGGCTCTAATAACCTTGTAGTTGAAAGGCCCTAAAACACCAACAAACAACAACAACCCAGTGCACCTCCTGTCGGATGGAACGTAAGGTTGTGGCCTCGTGTGTACAACGTCATCACGTGCATGTAAAATACACTCCTTGCTACCAAGCAACTCCTAACCATTTTCCTGCCTATCGCAGGGTCGGGTACCCATCTTGTCCCTGTGAATGGACACGAGAGTGATATATTGAACTGTGTTTTTTCACAGCCGGTTGCCGAACTGAAGCTATAACCCCTATACTTATTTATCGCCGGCCTACTGTTCGTTGGGGCACGCCACCGACGCCAGGGAATGAGCTCTTACACCTGGAAATTTTGCCTTTTCTACCCGTTGCGTAGTAGAAAGGGCTCTTTTAGTGCCAGCGCCATCATACACCCACGGGACGTCGGCTTTACATCTTATTCCAAAGAAGGCGCACTCGGGGTTTCTCCGTCGCCCGGAAAAAGTCAACCCACCTTGTTCCAGTATCGAACCTTATATTACTGGTGCAGTAAATCGAGCACGCTACCTTTTGGCCCCCCTCTGCTGGTCCAAAGTATAACCCTTGCTGCGTGTACCTCCCTCCCCAGGTATCACGTCTATACGCGACCTGCGGCAGGCTCGTGCGTATTTTATCCCAGTGGAAGGCGGAACAACAGGCGAACTGTTATAGTTGTATTTTTATTAAACGGCTGCCGTCCTAATGCTGCTATTCCTTGTTTATTTACCCGCGGCCTATTTTGGAATTTTGTATTCCTTCGTTAGGGCAGTTGCCCTTCATCAAAGTCAGGGAGCTACCTTCTACATCTGGAAATTTCACCTGTCTACACGTATGGTTTGCTTAATTTCGAAAGGGTCCTTCTATGTGCAGGTGACACGGACACCAGCACTTCCTATCCTACCCGATGTAAAGTGGCCTTCTCTCTTGTCCTAAGGAAGCCATCTGTCGCTGCCCAGGATCGATCCAGCTTCGCGAAGTCAAATACTCAAAGAAGCATTGAGGAAAACCGAAATGGATATGCTACTTTCGGACAAAGGGTGTTAAGAATGTCCCTATCATTCCGTTATTCTTCGCAGCTTAATAGGTTTGGGCTTACAATCGGTTACTTAGTAAGTCCTAATGATATGTCAAATGTGACAAGTTATTCTTACTTGTAAAATGAATGACAAGTTTAATGTGAGAGGTGTGAAATTAAATTTGGCGGCTGTGGTGCTGTCGAAAACTGGTGCTTTCAAATAGTATTTACTTCACATTCACGAAACACGCTTCACTGGTTGACTAGTTGTCAAACTGCCTGTTTTTGTGTTTAAAACATTTATTATTTCGTTTGTATGCTGCACAGTTTCCATAGAATTTACATTTAGTCAAGTATAAAGTAAGTTTCACGTTTTACAAGCTAATATTACTGAGTTGATGGTCAATAAAACTACATTTGTATGTTTGACAATGAAATAGTAATGTGCACTGTACGCAAGGCACGTCATTCCCAGGATTTAACTCTTTGAAATTTGGCCCTCATAATAGTCATTTGAAAATGGGGTAATGTACTCTATTGTACCTTATTTAAAAAATGGATTGTACTCTCCTAGGTCCTCTTATGAGTGGGTCTTTGTACTGAAATTGGATTCCGTCTCTCACATAAGGTTGACATCTGCTCTCACGAAGGGCCTTTCACAGATTTCATGGCATGCACCACACTTGGGGTTATGGCTTTACGGGTGTCCTGTCTCCCGAAAGAAGCCTTCCAGTTGCATTTTCCCCACCATTTCGCTCTGTTTTATTACCATTTCACCCTTTTAAGAAAATTGTCAACGAATACTTCAAGTCCAAGAAATAAAATACAATTTGACCATTTGTGGGATCTATGCTGCGTTGGACATTATTGCCAAAAATAATAATAAATAGACCCGCCTCGGTTGCGCACTGGGTCGCACGCTCGATTTACTGCGTCAGTAGTTCTGGGTTCGATATTGGACCGAGGTGGGTTGGCTTGTTTCCGGTGAGAGAGAGGCCCAGAGGGCGGATTAGAAGCAAAACCGACGTCCCGTGTGGTGTACGATGGCTTTTACACGTAAAAGTCCCCTCTCTACCATGCAGCGGGTAGATGAGGCAACGTTTCCAGGTGTAGGAACTCGCCCCCCTGGCGTCGGTGGAATTCCCCTACGAAAAGTAAACCGACGTTAAATGAGCTTAGGGGTTGCAGCTTTGGAAAAACAGTCCAATGTATCAATTGCCCTTGTGTCCATTCAGAGGGACAAGATGGGTACCCGACTCTGCCATAGGCGGAATAAGGGTTAGGAGTTACTAGTTGAATAAATAAATAAGCGACCGTCGTTGTTCCTTTTCCTGCTTAGTTAGCGTCACTGAGTGAGGACCTAAAGTAGCGTGGCGCCATCTTACGGATAAATGTGAAACTGCATTCAGGTCATTTTGGCGTCAAGTTGTTGTGACATAAAATAGCACAGCTTCATTGTGAAGACACAATATAATTTGTCGACATGTTGAATATTATAATCAGATAAATGGCATCCGGTGACGTGTTTATAACTGCCTTAATTATGTTGAAATTTCAACTAAGGGAAGTATATTAGAATTTATGATTCAGTCTCCAATTTATTATTGCGTTTTTGAATGAAAACGATGACAATACAGTTATTCATTTAATGAACTTTTTCTTCAGTGAACTAAAATGGCGATATTATTACGTGTTAATTAAGAGAAATGCCTTTCTTTTCTCTTTTGTGTATGAGTTTTTCAAAAACATTATTTCTTATTTTCATAAAATGAATTTCTGACGGGCCAGCACGCCATCTAGCGTGAACGACTCAATGTAGTTGAAATGATAATAGGGTTGTGGGTTTCAGGTGCGGAAGGATTACCTAGGAACAGTGCTAAAGGCGCACTTTTTAAGTGCTCCTCCCTATCTCCGCCACTGTGCAGCGCTGTGTTCCACCGTCGTGGGGGTTTTGTGTGGCGGGGATGTATTAATGCCGAACAATGCAACGGGATGACGTTACGCTGCGTTGAAGGTTGGAACGCAGCGTTATAACGTCGGTCTGTTTGACGGGGGCCTTTATACTTTTGCTTTACCCACTTCCGGTTTCTGGCTGGGCAACGAACCCAGTAGAAGCAGAAAATGATGCTAGTCATTCAAACGCTCCAAAACCAGCCTTTGATAAATGGGCATGTTGGATAACTGGAAATTAAGCGTTAAGAGCTTAAGAGTGTTTGAGGAATTGCATTATTGCGTCCTACTTTAGGTGCACTTGCCGTTTTCCTTTCCCCCGGAATGTAACTGTAAGCCTAGATTAGGATAAGACCATCGACTACGCACCGAGACAGGGGGAGGGCGACTGTATTGGATTAGACACACCTGTTCTCGTCTGACCACTGAAGTTAAGCGACGCAACCTCAGCTAATACTAACATGGGTGGCCACTTGGGAAGACTGAGTACTGCTGATACCCAAAAATCGTCGCATTTGCGTAGTTTCCGTGCAGTCTCTGCATTAGAACTACACAGTAGACGGAACTCTAATGACCTTGTAGTTGAAGAGCCTAAAACACCGACACAACAAAAAACTCAGTACTGGCATGGGTGGCAGCTTGGAAGCACTGGGTACTGCTGATCCCAAAAATCGTTGTCACAGCGTAGTGTCTTTGCAGGCTCTGCATGGGAACTACACAATGGGCGGGGTTTAGTTAGTTAGTTGTGGAGATACATTGCTGTTACATATTTCTTGCGACCGGAAGGCTTTTTATTGAAGAGGCCACCAGGTGACCGACCCGTTGTATACTAAAGTTAAGTCAAATTTATAAGAAAATGCAACCCTCATCGAATGTAGTTTTAGGTCTTACTAGCACAGAAATGTTGGTGTCAAATGAGCTAATTAGCTACTTAACGAGATACCAACCATGCATATTCAGAATTTCGCGATTATGAAGGTCAGCGTCTCACAGTTAACGCAGCGTGTGGTAATCAACCGTCCATTTCCTATTTTACATATCCCAATTTTCCTTGTGAATTTGTACGCAGATGACCCTAAGGTCGCTCCTGTTCTTACAATGGTTGAACTATCCTGTGTAATAACAATAATCATCACCACTGCAAATCCTTTTCCATCCCAGCTACGGCAGGGTTGGGTAAACATTTGTCTTGTTGGATCCGGAAGCACACGGGTGAGCTGTTTTGCCAGTAATTTTATGCAGCCGGCTAAAGACGAAATACTGCAACCCCTTGTTTCTTTAATATTGGCCTATTTTCTTCGTTGGGGGCACTTTTCTCCACCGACCACGAGGGAATGTCCCTACATCTGCCAAATATTTGTTAATTTACAAGTGTATTTTTATATAGACCCGCGTCGGGAGCGCTATAGGTAGCGTGCTCGATTCACTGCGCCAATGGGTCCAGGTAAGATACTGCATCGAGGGGGGGGGGGGGGGGTTTGCTTCTTTAGAGATAGAGAAACTCCGATTGCTTGTTTGTTGGTGCTCTAGGGCCCCTCAACTACAAAGGTCATCAGAGCCCCGTCCACAACACAGTTCCTATGCAGAGACTGCACAGACACCACACTAATACGACGATTTTTGGGTATTGGCAGTACCCAGTTTTCCCAAGCGGCCACCCATGTCAGTGCTATTTGGAGTTGCGCTGCTTAACTTCAGTGATCAGACGAGAACTGGTGTGTCCAACGCTATTCGCCGCTCGAGAAATCCCGAGTGCGCCTTCCTTAGGATGAGAAATAAAACCGAGGTTCCGTTTGTGATGTACGTTGGCATTAGGGAGTTTTATTGCAGCGTCGACGCACGCACGCAATAACATACACAGACCACGTGATTAGCGTACGATTTTTAAAAAAATTAAAGTTTTATTGCAGCGTTTCTGCAAAGGTCCATTGCAGGCTCAGTAGGTGGCCTACCGAGAGACCTCCTCCACTGTCACCCATTTTCTGTATTTTTTTACTCAGCGTCGAGCGTCACCAGAGCATACGTCTGAAAAGCGTATGTCAAAACCTACGCTCAGTTTGACCAACGCAGCGTTCGCGTACGTAGCGCGTTCGCGTCTGCATAGCGTAGCGTACGCTTGCAAAAACGTTGCAATAAAACTCCCTATTTGCATGTAACAAACCCCGCGCTATTACCCAACGGGTAGATGAGGCAAACGCAAAAATTCCAGCTGTGACAGCTCGTTCCCTGGCGTCCGTGTGTCCATTCAAAGGGCCACCCTGCCATAGGCTACAAAAGGGTTAGAAGTTGCTTTACACGTATAGTTTTACACCATGAAGAAGAGCTTTTACATGAAGGTGACGTGGTGTACACTGTCATTGGCAGATCGACGGTTTGGGATTAATGGTGTACTGTGGGACCGCTGACAGGCAGCAACGGCGACGTCATGTTCACTGGCCGTTCCTTTGTGAAAAGGCCTCTATTATTAAATCATTAGTAGCTGAAATATTTAGATTTAAGATTTTATGTGGGAGTAAATCTTGTATCAGTTTCACGTACCGGTATCTTTGAAGAAAAAGAAAGAAATGCCGAATGGAGGGGACGGTAGGCATTTCGAGGGCAACTGGTAAGATTTACTCGTTTACAGTCTTCTACCTTCCTGGGAAGCTATTCATTAAGGCATATTTGCATATACAAACAACTACCTCAAATTTTCGCTAGAGAAAAATACAAAATCAATATTATGATAATTTATGCATCCTCTCTCTCTCTCTCTCTCTCTCTCTCTCTCTCTCTCTCTCCCTCTCTCCCTCTCCCTCTCTCCCTCCCTCCTATAGCAGTATCCCAAAAGCTGAGGGCGCAATAAATAGGATAAGAGATATGTGTTCATACCTGAATCAGATACGTTTTAGTGAAAGAAGTCAAATGAAAATAGCGACAATTACGAAAGTAAAAAGTTTTTTAAACATGCAAATTTAATTCGTAAACTTGGATGTAGACCCTGAAACAACCGCGGAAGTTCTGCTAATAATTATTCCACCAAATTAGACTTTAGGTGTGGAAATGCAAAATTAATGCTACTAATTTAGAGAGTGGATTATTATACAGAGGGGACTTGGATGTGTTGGTGCACTCACTAGATTTTCAGGTAAAGCAGTGTAAAGGGAACGTTTATTTATTGGAGGGGACTTTAATGGTCATGTTGGCAAGGATAGGTAAGGATATGAGGAGGTCCATTGGGATGGGGGTATGGAACAGTCATCATAGAAGGACTGTCAACCCTTGAGGCAGCAAGAGCACATGGCCTTGCATTGTCATATACGTGGTGCAGGAAGAGGGACAAGCACCTGATCACTTTCTTGTTATCATAAGGAAGGTCGCAAATGGATTCCTTTACGGTCAGAGGGCAACATAGAGCAGAGGTTTGTGATTTGCTGATTTCTCCCCAGTGAAAATTTTCGGCAGGCAAGGCGCACATTCATAAAAGGGCAAGCTCGTTATTAGGTGGTCGAAATTTCCCACCAAATCAGAGGAATTTTAACAGGGAGTACACAGACACGTAGACTGGTATTGGGAAGGGACAGCTTATGCTGATGTCATGTGGGACAGGGTCGCCAGAAAGATTAGAAAATGTGGGAAAGCCATTCTAGGCCAGGTTAGAGTCGGAGGTTCATTCCAGGGTAGGCAGACATGGTGGTGGAATGACGAGGTAGAGGTCGTCATCAGACGAAAGAAGGATGCATTCCACTGGTTGATCAGGAGTCTAAAATACACTACAGGCAGGCCAGGACCACAGCCACAAGTAGAGAAGGACTTAAACCAGGGGTGGCCAACCTTTTCAGCAGGCGAGCTAAATTTAAGAAATAATATTTCCTGCCAGGCCACGCACCTAATTATTTTTTTTTTGTTGAATTAAAAGTAAACAAGGAAGCGTGCTGCAGCTTGGACAACACCGTCGCTTCCCAATATGTGAGATCTTGGTCAAACGTTTGCCCGGTTGATGCCTACTCATGATGTAATGTTTATTTGGTGGTATGTACAATAATGTTATGCTCACTTGACCTAGCTCCGCTGGCCTCGTGTTGGCCACCCCTGGCCTAAGTGATCTTATTAGATGACTGACGATAAACATGAAGAAGACAGAGTATTTAGCTCTCAATTCGGAAGGACAGGAAAATAATGGTGACGTACTCTCGATGGGTGAACTGTACTTAGGGTCAACGTTCCAAAGCAATGAGGAGATAGACTCGGATGTGACCCATAGAATCAATGGGGGATCATTGAAGTGGAGACAGGCAAGTGTAGTTCCCCTGGCGTCGGTGGAATGCCCCAACGAACAGTAGACCATCAATATAGCAGTTGCAACTTTAGTCAGCAGCCGGCTTTGGGAAAACGCTGTCCAATATATATCCCTTGTGTTCATTCAGAGGAGCAAGATGGGTGCCCGGCCCTGCCATAGGCGGGAAAAGGGTTCGGTGTTTTTTTTTATGTTGATGGTGTTGATGTTGATGATGTCCATGATATGGAGCAGGTGGTGCAAAGGGACATGGACGCGTGTGGGGTAGAGACGGGGTGGAGGACTAGAACCCGATAGATGGGAGTGGAGGATTAGAGCCCGCAGACCCGACCCTGCCTCAGGCGGGAGAAGGGTAAGATGATGATGTCCATGATATGCGCAATCCGCTTATTCACCCCACTGCCGCACTTCCCTTTCTTCGCCTTCCCCCCCTAGGTTTCTTTGAGCTTCTTAAATATTTGTTAAATTCAGAAGTTGGTTTTTAAGACGTGGCACAGATTATTACTGTATCTTTTGATAAAATTTTTTTAGCCAGAATGGAAATTCTCACATAAAATTGAATTTGGGGGGAAGAAATGCAGGTCTTTGGTAATTTCCAAAGTTTCGTCCCATTTAAAGACCATTTTAATGATGGCTTGAGGTACTGTTTCAACCCAATTTCGTACTATAGGCTACATTTTAAGTAATTAATTTTTAGGGCATCTGTTCGACGATTTTTTGAGGCGATACGATGGTTAAAAAAGGACTTCCTTATACTGTTTTTGTTATGCCACCGGTTTTTTTTTCTCGTCGAAACTTTGGTTTCTAGTTCATTTATCCAAAGGCAGCTTTTTCGGTGCACTTGTACTGCTGCAGGGTATACATCTATGCTTACAGACACCACCTAAAAAACGAGCCTCTGTAGTTGCCAAAAATATAAATATGTACCATATACACTACTCCACTGATGACCCAGGTTGAGCTTGATAGGAATAGGGAAAGAAAGACTTGTGGGTAGCAGAGATGCATTTTTCAGTATTCCTCGTCACCCTTTTTGTTGTGTGGAAAATACATCAGTGGCCCTGTTCATAGTGTGGAGGTCACCGTCCGGTAAAGGTGCGTCACATGTCTTCATTGGCCGGGAAAATTACGCCAAGAATTAAATTTGCTGTAAGGAGTTGCAGCCGCTTAGGTAGAAATACCATCCAATAACTTCCCCTCGTGTTCCCGGTTTCAACGGGACAAAGGTATTCAACCCTGCCATTGACGGACAAAGAATTATATGTTGATAAATAGCAGAGGGGCCGATAGTAATTCCAATGTACCCTATGTGTTTCACTGAGTTCCAATGTACCCTATGATCATTGTAGTTGAAGGGCCCTAAAACACCAACGGGTGGGCAGTGACCATACTAGGCCAAAGTTTCTTTTATTCATTTTTATTATTAAGATATTTCTTAGCCGGAAATTAAATGTAATAAACCGGCGATGAATTGCAAGATCGGAAGCTTTTAAACCATTCTGAGAAGAATAATGAAATCTTCCCTGATTTCATTTGGAATAAGCCTACTGACAGAGCGTCTCATCTGCATACAAGTGGGCCATCCGTAACATGAATGGGTTCCTACTTTAAACTAGTTTTTGAATTCATTTCATTTTAATTGTCAAAGTGGGGAAAAGTACATTACTACTACTGTAGTTGTTCTGAACGGAAGCTACAACCAATTGTTCTTGGAGATGCAGGTAATTGTAAATTAGACCCGATATTCAACGGAAGTTAAAATTTTCTTTTCAGTCGGTCGGCTTTTAGTACTGTATCTAAAGTTATTGAGGACGTCTGGAGCGGGACGAAATAAAAGGAGGTACAACTTATTGTGCACTATTTGATGATGACTGAAAGAAATCTTTTAACAGGTTATGATAATTTAGGCTATCGACGCTGGTGGTATGGACAAATGCCCTCTTGCAGGATTTGCGGGACTTTCCCATGTTGCCACTTCAACTCTTCATGTTACCTCGTAGATCAATAACGCCGCCACAAATGTTATTGCTACATATTTATCTGATCAGGTCTCTTCATATAAGCAGTGGAATAGATTTAGGGGGCTAGTGGGCCACTGCATTTTATATGCTTTTTCAAGAGGACCGCGTTCAGAAAAGTTTGTAACACTGCCCTAGACAACCCAATCGTTGTGACGTTTATGATGTCACCTGCAAGTCAAATAAACATTTCTTTACGGACTCGAAATGCGTCTAGGTGGACAAAATCCCCTGGTGTCCAAGTTAGTACTTACACCTATCGTCAGCAACAAATTGCCTCCAGAAGATAGGCCGACGGTAGGTAAGCAGTAAGGTTGTAGCATTAGGGCGACAGTTCGCCCATTCTCTCGGGTCCAATGGGGCAGATGGGTACCTGATCTTGCTATAGGCGGGAAAAAGGTTTGGCCGGCCTTGGGAGCGGGCAGTACGGGCAACTGCCCGGGGCCTCCCGATGAATAGGGACAATTTTAACTATTATAGAATATAATTTGTTATAAGATACTGACAGAACTTCAACTCTTGCTATGCCTTACCCGGGACGGTGGACGACAGGGTCGCCCAAATTGTACTTGCCCAGAACCTCTCACGTTTTACTTGCCCGGGGTCTCTCACTTCGTAAGGCCGGCGCTGGGAATTATGATGATGGTAGTATTACAATCAAGCGAGATCTTGCATAATGTTGGGTGGCTGCAATCCAGAAACAAGTCACTAATTGAGATTGACCTTCAGTAATTCTAGGGAGTGCTTGCAGGAAACTTTGATATCTGTATGACATTGAGGTCTGGATGCTACAAGGACATCTCTTAACATCCTTTTGAAGGAAAAGTCTACTCCGTGGTCGCATTTAAGAAGAATTGCAATAGAAAGTGTCTGTAGACCTTTAATGACAGGGTAGGTAGGCCAACAAATAATTTGGTGATAAACAGGTCCATGACATGATATTACGAAATAGCTCTTAAAAGGAATTTCATTACTAGCATCTGGATCAACCCGGCCTGTTTTCTTCATGAGGACAGGTATTAACTGGCGCCAGAGGACGAGCTTTTGCTCTACTTAATCCAGACAGGGTTATTTTACTTGCATGTGACAGCTTTACATACCACACGAGACCGCAACTTTACTTTCAACGGATATCTGCCATCTGCCTCGGTCAGGGTTGGTCCTGCAATTGTGGTGTCTTTAAGTCCAGTATGCTAACCACTGAGCCCAGAAAACTCTTTACGAAGTGTACGTTCTGGCACCAATTCCGTATGTTGAGGATTCGCTGTGTATTTTTCGCCGCATGAAAAGCACAAAATAATGTAGTGGTGGCATCGTTTGATGTTCTGCGTCACTTCAGAGGGGATTTTGTAACTCTTGCCCACCAGAAAGAAATTCTTAGTATGGAGAAGTTCCTGGTTTATTTCAAGTTAGTAAATTTCCAAGTCCAAGGATACTCAATACTGCTGATAAACTAGTTTTACAAGTTTTAGGACAAACTGCCAACTCACGATCAACTTTATGGACTTATTTCGACGAAAAAGATCTTTTCAAATCATCATCACCCTTTTCACGCCTATGACAAGTTTGGGAGCCCATGATTTCTGATGGTGCAGTGAGTCCAGGAATGAACTGTTTTACCTGGGGCAGACTATCGAACCCCACAACATATTATCCAAGCACCGGTCTAGCTTCTAGGGTCGATTTTTGTTACCAGAGCCAAGGGATGGGGCATGTTCCTGCACCTGAGAATCTTTCCATCTACAAGTATATTGTGCTACATCTAGAATGAGGTTTTAGTGCAGATATTGGAGTGCTGTATGGGCCGACGGGTGCCACCTTGTCCAGATTGGGACCTGCAATCAAGGTATTTCACTAGTAAAGCATACTACCACAAAGACATTGAAATGACCAAGTTACAAGTCGCGTGCGCCTTATAACTTGGTCATAACCAGCAATTATTGGGTTCCTGTTTCTATCGGGGCAAGAAGGCCCCTTACGTTTTTCTTTTAAAAGGAGTTGTAGCCTTCAATCCGATGTCATCCCACCTTTCATTCATCCGCCTTGCGCAATGATTTTTTTTTTGGCCTGGGGTACTAATCCTGTCGCCGTTGTAAGGTGTGGTTGACGCCTAATGGGTGTTTCATGACATCATTTAAAATGAAATGCCACCATCCCTGCATCAAATGCGATTTCCATTTTAGCCAAGGGTGTGATACCGTAAAACTGGGCTGGACTTCATCTTCCTGATTCTCACGTTGCCACATTGAGACGCACCTTTGTCCTCTAATCACTGCTGTGCATTTTTTTTTTACTAAAAGTACTAATTACAATTGTTGGCTTTACCTCTCATCTAATTTTTAATTCAAGGATATGCAGTCAGAATTGAACGTAATTTTCTTATGACCCTACCACCCTTTCGATTGGGGGCCTATTACCTTTGCATTGATTCTTGTATTCATCTTCAAATTTCAGTACTTCCGACTACGGCTCTCGATGTTTGTTGATATGAGTGCATCGCCCTCCTATAGCTTGTTGGAGTTTAAGGTCCCGTCAACTACGAGGTCATTAGAGACCCGCCTCCTATAGCGGGGAAAGGGTTCGGAATGATGATGACGTATCCTATGGCAGGGTCGGATACCCATCTTGTCCCTCTGAATGAGTACACGGGTTGTATATTGGATGGTGTCTTTTCCGCAGCCGGCTGCCGACCAAAGCTGAAACCCGTATGTTTGTTTATCTTCAGTCTGCTCTTCGTAGGGGGTACTCCACCGACGTCAGGGGCGAGCTCCTAGACCTGGGAATTTTGTCTCGTCTACCCGTTCGTTGCCCTGGGACGAGAACGAAGCTTGGAAATCTACCTTCTATAATTCATTTGGAAGTGGTGTCTCAGGCGGAGAAGTTTTAAAAGATTTCCTGTTGAGATTTGTCAATCTAGGATGTAAAAGTGCATATACAGACGTGTTGTAGAACTAGTCTAGGTCAAGGTCAGTGCTATCTCAGCTTGGCTCGTCGCAAATATTGATGTACAGTTTCAGAGAGAGAGAGAGAGAGAGAGTGGAGGAGAATAGGGAATTGGGATTCCTTGCCAAAGTATATTATCTGAAAGGTATAGCACGCAATCGTGATTTTGACCTCCCATGGGATACGTGTTTATTTAACTTTCTTCTTAATGTGAAAGCCGGCTGCCCTTGGATTTCAAACTACTAAAAAAATGCCACTAATTTTGCCCACCCTGTTGGGTTGATCTCCATCAACAGCAATTGGTCCGCGAAATGCAACTCGGCGAAATAATTTTACAAATAGTCGATTTCGTTAACCGAATGCCCACCAGATGGCGACAAGTGCAGTAGCGGTGGAGATGGTACTCTTCTTAAATGGGATGCACAAGTTGACTGTGGACAGCAGTGCAGCTTGAGATCCGTGTTTGAATTTCAAATTATATTTTAATGTCAGTTAAGTAACAGCGTTGTTTTGTAGGAATTCAACTCATGTCTGTGCGTTCCTCTTCATCCATCCCTCTTTATGTCCTCCTCCGTATGTCTCCAACTGCATGGGATGGGCTTACGAGGAAGATGGTTGCAAAAAGGGGTTGCAGAATCACTCCTGGGCGACACAATGACTTCTTTTGGACCAGGTTAAGGGGAGCGGCTTATTGCGTTGGACACACCAGTTCTCGTTTGATCACTGAAGTTAAGCAACGCAACCCCAGCTAGTACTAACATGGGTGGCCGCTTGGGAAAACTGGTTACTTCTAATAATACCCAATCATCGTCGCATTAGTGTAGTGTCTGTGCAGTCTCTGAATTAGAACTACGCAGTGGACGGGGCTCTCAAGATCTTGCAACTGAAGGGCCCTAAAACACCAACGAAACAAAAGAAAAAATAAACTGATTTAGAGTTTATATTTTACTACCCTCAACACCTAGGTCACAAGTTGCTGTATCGCTCCAGAGTTCTTCATCGACCTCTTGAAGTTTCGGCGTCGAAGTTGCCCTGTAATCACTTTGGTCAGCGTGTTGTCCGAGTCGATTAATAGGTATTCTGTGACGTCATTGTTTTCATCTCGTTTTCTAAAAGCTGCAAATGACTTTTTAGTTCTCAGTTACGCCTTGTGGACGATTTCTGCGGATGAAAATTATTGAATTCCTCAAGAGAGGATAATAAAATGCATTTCTGTTTGAGGAAGAGATTTATTCAAATGCATTCATTTTACGCACTTGGGTAGATTGGAGAGAAAAAAATGGCATCAAATCCCAGGGGTAATTAGGCTAGAAATGTTTCCATCCGTGCTACTTGTCACTTGTAAAAAGGTTTTTTTTTGAGATCATATTTAAATTCCGCTGTTCGTGACAATAGCCCTTGGTCCACCTGCAATAATTCATTGCCGAAAATTTTACATTCTTTCTACTGTGTTGTATAGTTTTGATTCTAAATATGGAAAAATACTTTGAATTAAAAAACGTTGCTCGTGTCGGTGGCGCAGGAGGTAGCTTGCTCGATTTACTGCGTCAGTGGTTCCAGGTTCGATACTGGACCAGGGTGGATTGGCTTCTTTCGGGCAAGAGAGGCCTAAGAGAAATAATACTAAGGTCCCGTGTGGTGTACGATGTCATTTGCACATAAAAGAATCTTCTCTACTATGCACCGAGTAGATGAGGCAAAATTCCCAGGTATGGGAGCTCGTCCCCTGGCGTCGGTGGAGTGCCCCATGGGTTTCAGCTTTGTCGGCAGCCCGCTGCAGCCGTCCAATATATTACCGGTGTGTTGATTCAGAGGGACAAGATGCGTACCCGACCCTGCCAGTAGCGGGAAAAAGTTAGGAGTTTCTTTACTTTACTTTGAGTTACAAAAGTTGTGAATATTATGCTAATATCTGACTCAGTGTGGTTCAGACCATAGATCCCGGGATATCCATTCGGGGAAAGCTGTGCCGCGAGATTCCTAAAATGTGTCGCCAATTCGCTCCCACGTCTGCTTTGGTCTCCCCCTGCTCCGGATGCTTCCAACCACCTGCATTCCTGAAATGCCCCTTCTCTACATGAGATTGCTCTGACTGGGGGCATCCCACCCAGGCGTCTGGAACCCGCAGAAATATTGGTTAGGTTGTCTGTGGAGGGATGCCGGCCCACTCCGCACCTATTATACCGGACGATTCCTGAATTTATCTTCTCCTTAACACGCACTGTTTACACGTTGGCCGTGGTAATAGGTAATACTGCCCTCCCCCGGGGTTCAGCACTCCCCCGTATTAAAACGGCGGTGATATCAATGACAATAAGCAAAAAAAAAAAGTCGTATTGACAAAGGGTAAAAATACCAACAGGTAACGAACCGAGTGACGTCACATGTATTATTATAGGAACTTCTTGAAAAACTATGAGAAAGAAAGAAAACACAGGAAGTGACCCTATACCTATCCTAATGTTTTGTTAGGGTTTTCAAGAGTTAGCTGCAGGCGTACACGAGTCATTAGGGCATCTTGGCAAACAGTAGTCGGCACATTATTACAGCCTGGAGAAAGTTAGGAGTGTGTCGTCAAGAGCGACGACGCTAGCAATTCTCATTAGTGTAGGCTTTGTCACCCCCAGTAGCCCTTGAACTCGTGACATTTTACTCTAAATATGTTGTCATTATTATAATTACTTTTATGTACAGTTGAGGGCTGGCTAGTACGATCTTCAGAGTTGGTAACCTAGGAATTGATGTGCAATATTGATGTTTTCTGGTTGACAGTGAACAATGTTAGGATATGGAGAAATATTTCACTTTCTCTCCTTCATCCCCCCCCCCCCGCCCACACACATACCCCACGAAGTTGGGGGAATCTCATTTCTTGTACTTCCCTCTGTTTCCTCGTTGCAAATACAGTACCATTGTCTACTTGTGTTTATCTGCACTCTTCCCCTCTATGGGGCGTTGTCATGGTTACCGTAGTCTTCAGGATGTAATCGAGTGCTATCCTGTAGCGCGTGTAGATGTCTGTAACGATCTATTTAAAGGAACTGTGAGAGACATCAGGAAATCAACTTTGGCGTTGAGGGAAGCTTGGAATAAATCCGCTATTCTGAGCCCATTCTTCTTCCGGTTTTTAAAGCTGTAGGAGTAGCCAAAATACAATATTTAAATTCGAAATTTTTTGCAACTCTTATGTGCTTGAAAGTGCATGATGTCATTCCCTCAGTGGTAAGGTAGGGTACCAAATTGTCCCAGAGCGGAATGATGGGCGACATTTTTACGTAGTCGGCTGCTAACCTGCTAATGCCTCAACCCTGCTTAGTTGACGGCGACCTAACGTCTTCTTGAGAATAATTTCGTTTACCGATACTAGGAAGCTAGGCTCGATTACTGCGCCAGGAGTTCCAGGTTCGATACTGGATCGAGTGCGCCTTTCTTCGGGAGAGAAATAAAACAGACGTCCCATGTGGTGCACCGAGGCAAGGTAACGAGGCAAACGGGGTAGACGAGGCAAAATTCCCAAGTGTAGGAGCTCGTCCCCATTCTGGCGTCGGTGGAGTGCCCCAACGAACAGCATAGAGGTTCCAGCTTTGGTCGTCAGCCAGCTGCGGAAAAATGCCGTCCAATATATCATGTGTGCCCATTTAGAGGGACAAGATGGGTACCCGATCCTTCCATAGGCGTGGAAAAGGTTAGGAGTTACCGATACTAGGAAGTGAACTTCTACACCTGGAAATTTTACCTGATCTACTGATAATATTTACATGCGGTGGTGTGGGCATCCTGCAAACCACACAGGATGCCCGCAGTTCCCCCTCTCTTCAAATAAATGTCAGTCAGTAGGATGTTCCACGGGTCTGTGATGCGACCAGTCAGAGCGACAGAGCCGCGGTAACAATGTTCTGGTAGTGGCATTGCTCCTGTGGGAAGATAGCAAGAGTCAGATAGTCCGAACTGAATATACAGTATTAGGAGCAGGAGAAGGAGGGGAATTTTGAGCAGGATACGTTGCAGACCAGGCGAAGCAATACACTGGGAAGTTATGGGTATGTTAAATGAGAGAAGGGTAAAGGGGAAAACTGGTTAAGGCCTATCAAAGGGGTATCTGAAAGCGGGGGTAGGCAGTTTGTAGGTTACTTGCTGGCACTGTGTTGAGAATAGAGCGAAATGGAGGGCAAGAAATCGCAAGACAAAATCGACCAGGCATGAATCCACAAACCATAAATTCAAGAGGTAAGCACACCGCCTGATTTGTTGTCTTATCAAGAGGCCCAACACAGAAAGAGGTGATACAATATTCATATTTCATAACGGTCTACCGTATATGCCGCCTTTCTTCCAAGGCATGTCAGAGCAGTGCACAACTGAATTTTGGTGATACGGTTCAGTTGGTTTGAATAGTGGTGAGTCAACATTTCTGCCTGCAAACTGTCATGTCGTGTACAACGTTGTCAACCATGTTGGCAACAATGTTGACTTAGTGTAATGACAGCCTTATACAGGTCACTGGAATCCCGTCTTGTAAGAAATTAGGTTGATGCTGCAATTAGGCATAATGCGGAAGTTCTCATAGTAGTTTATGCAAATACAGGCCAAAGCACTGGGATATTTTGAATACTAAATTTAAACATTGTTTGAAAGAAATGTTGCGTCATTTTAAATTGGAATATTTTATATACTTACATTTATTTTTACTACCCCGACCCTGCCCAGGCAGGATGAAGGTTTTCCAACATACCTTTTGTTTTACTACACTTTATTTTAACATTGGACCAGTAGACTAATGTCCCTCGAAATAGCAATGAGGTAATAACGCTAGCATAATGACTCCTATGCCGGGAGTTGAACTTAGTCCATCTGCACACTAGACGGATATCTACTTACAAGTACTGTACTTGTTTTGTTGTTGGTTGGGACGACATGCGGTACAACGGGTTTCCTGCTGACTTTGTCAGTGAACCCTCTTTAGATGATATTGCTCATCATCATCGTTCGTAACGTGTTTTCCTGCCTATGGCAGGAATTTTTACCAAGAACACAAGTACGAGCCGTTGAACGGTCAGCTGAGACTTAATAACACAGCCCCTGCTGATTTGACATTGGTCTGTTGTTTTTCTGAGTGCGATTTCATTTCTTACCGCCACACTGGGGAGGGTTATTTCCATAACCTCGAATTCTCTCTCTCCCCCGCCCTCCTGGATTTGTATTTCATTCATTGAGAGCTCCCTTTCACCCTTAGGAATCCATGGGACGTGAGTGTGTGGGGTGAATGGAGACCTATTTGGCATAGGAGGAAAAGGAGACCCCCCCCCATTGGGTGTATTTCTGTATGCAGTTCAGAAAAATACTGCAATAGTTACGTTGTCTGAGACTTAAGAAAGGGTTACGTTTACGTATGTATCTAGTGTGTATGATGTCAACCCTGCACGTAACGTTAACCGTTCTACCTATAGTAAATAGGGTACTATGCACAGTGGCGTAGCCAGGATTTTCTGAAGGGGGATATGACTGTCGATAGCATGAACCAGGATTTTCTGACGGGGGGATATGACTCGATAGGGTCTATACCTCTTCGTTATATTCGAGGCCCAAGGGGTGGTTTGGGGGGTTAAACCCCCCCTTGGCTACTCCACTGACTATGCACATCGGTAAATGTTGTAGGTGTAGGAACTTGCCTCCGTGACCGAAATTACTCCTATAATAGAACTAAAATCAACTCCTAACCTTTTTACTTCCTGTGGCAGGGTCGGGTACCCCTCTTGTCTCTGAATGAACATAAGGGTGGTATATTGGTCGCTGTTTTCTCGTAGACGGCTGCCGACCAAAACTACAACCCCTATGCTTATTTATCTTCGGTCTGCTGTTCGTTAGGGCATTCCACCGACGCCAAGGATTGAGCTCCTACACCTGGGAATTTTATTGCCGTACACCACATGGGACGTCTCTCTCCCCCGAAAGAAGCCAACCTATCTCAAGTTAGTGTCGAACCTAGACCTACTAGTGCAGTAAATCTAGCACGCTATGTATGGCGTCACCGAGGCCGACAATAAATAATCAAGGGGTTATGACGGCATTAGGGAGGCAGCCGGCTGTATAAAATATTATTCACTACATTGCGCATGTGTTCCCAGTTCCGGTGGGGCAAAGGGATATTCCATTGTGCCCTAGGCGAGAAAAAGGAATGGACTGGTCAGCACGCTTCGTTCACGGAGAGGGGTGGGAATTTGCGGCCACGGTAAAGAGGCGGCTAATTTATAATTAGTGGGTTTGTGTTGCGGAAACATAACCTAAGGGTTAAGGTGATTGACAACGTGGCCGACGCATGCATGTCTCTGCAGTGAAATACTGCATGATGACGACCACAAACTAGGTCGTTTGGCTGCAACAGCGAAAATTCTCGAGCATCAAGGTCAAGATCAATATTTCTCGTTGACCATGATCACATTTCGTGTTATGGATCTCTTATTAGTTAAAGTGTTCCTCACCGAGACACTATGTAAGAGAGAAAGGGACAATTAAACTGAATCCGAGTCTTGTCAAATTTTTTTCCCGGATTTCGATTTCCTTCTGTACAGGATAGGTGGTTTCTTATGGAAACGAGTAGGCAGCATCATATTCCCAATTATTTTTACTTCCGTTCTGATAAATTCCGGATATCCGAACGAAATTACTATCTTGAATTAAGCTGGAATAAAATGGTTAAAGAGGGGAGGAAGAACTGATTAGGACAGTTACAGGGGTCAGGTTATATTTAGAGGAAGAGGTAGTAAGGCAGACCAAGATGGTCGCCGATTGTACAACAAAATGTGAGTGTGGTGGACTGGGACCTTATGGAGAGTAGAGGTGAGTGGGTGTTTAACCTCCAACCGCTGTCCTCCAACCGTTGTCCCGGAGGCCACCATGCAATCCACTAGAAGGAAGAGGTAAATTAATAATTACTCTACAGCTATCTTTATTTTTCTTCTATTAAGATAAGATAAAGGTCCGAGAGATGACATTAATTTACGATAATTACAGGTGTTTATAATTGTCAAATTGAACTTTTTGAGAACCAGGTGTGTTCTACATCTAGATGTGTTTATTTAAAAAAAATGCCGTTATTATTAACTCGTTATGTAACCATATAAAATTTAATTTACAATGTAAACTCACTGATGCTGACATCGGCCATTTCAGGTCCTAGACGTCCTGCTTCCCGACCACAAATTACAGTAGAAATGTCCGGATTGACTACCAAAAACCACAATTTGAAATTTTCCGGAAACTCGCAGCAAGGCTTTTGACTGCCTGGAATTTTCACTATGAAGGGTGTGATTGGAAAAGTGTGTGTTAACCAGGCCTGGTGTTAACCAAACATTTAACCGGTGAAAGTGTATTTAGGACTGCGTTAACAGGAGAGGTCAAGAGGTTGTTGGGCACCAGATTGAAGAGGTACTATTTGGGAAAGGGGCCGAACTGTAAAATGTTCGCTCCGAATTGTTTTAACCCTATTATTGCGCAATGTATTTATCCTTTGAATAAGTGAATTTGTTCCATAAAATTTTTCATATAGCGCTCCATAAGAGGGCGCGATCGTCTGCCTCTGCCTCCAGAATTGTTTGACAAGGCCTGATATTAACCATCAACATATGTGTCAAAGTATATTAACAAGTAATTATTTTGCAATTGATATACAAGGTCCTTGAGGTTTAGTATAAATAAAATTGAGAGAAATAGCAGCTCCTGCGCAAATAACGTCATGTATCTCTGTCTTCTTTTGCCAGCGTTACATAAACACATTCATTTCTTACAAGGTCTTGCAGACATCTATATCATTACAGTCAAGGAATTTTCCTACAGCATATAACCAAGGCCGCTTTGAGTTCTCATAACGTTTTGATGTTACAGTTGTTTTGATGTCTTCAGACATTTATCCCCCTCTAAAAGGCGGTTTGCATAAAATAAAACAACTGCTGACCCTTTTCCAGTCGGATGAGAAGTAAAGCAGTGGGCCAATACGGTGTGTGCGATGTTATTATCACCTGCACCTAAAAGAACCCTTTCTACTTAAAGAGAAATAGACGTGTAGATCGATTGTAGTTAAATTTCCAGGTGTAGGAACGAACTAGCACTCACTGGTGTCGGTAAATTATCTTCAGAAGTAGATAGGGAGGCTGTCCATTTAGTCACTAAAGGCGGGGGAGGGGGGGTGGTTGACACGATGCAAGTATACTTACTTGAATGTGTGTGCTATTGATACACAATACTAGGTGACTTGCACGGCCAAAAATTGGACGACAGCCTACCCACTTGCGCAAGGAAACTTGACTTGCATCAGGTGTTGACACCATTCAAGTAGCATTCAAGTACTGCGCGCGCATCATGCAAGTAGAGTTAATTCACTTGCATCGTGTCAGCCCGCCGTAATTAACGTTCCACACCTGGAAACATATTTTCAAACTTATTTTAGTGTTCTCTTGAACTATTGGTAAACCGACTCTGCCATGGGCGCGAAAAGGGTATAGAACGATGACATTAAAGGTGATGTGTAATCTTCCCTTTCCCTTGTCCCACTGCAATTGAATATAGGATAAGCAACCCTTATCGATCCCATTTCTTTATATTCTTTTGTAGATCACACAATTAAAAAATTTAATTTCCGGTGCAGTAGGAGTTCATTAATACTATTTCAGACCCTTATGCGTCAGTCTTTGACTATCGATTGATAAGTGGCGCGTGAATAACCCCCATCTAGTTTGCTATGGCTTTTTTTTCCTCATTATTTGAATTTTTTTGACTCTGTACTTGTAACACCCTCTTAATCTTATAATGTTTGCGGTTATTACAGCTGTATCATGAAAATTAAAAATCTCCTGTTATACTTGAATAATAGAGGATTAATGCAAGTCTGGAATAGTACAAGGCGAAACATACCTTAATATTGAGATTTTATGAAAACAAATTTAATTTCGGTGATTAACACATTTAGAAATTGCGTGTGTCTAATTTTTCATTTAATTTGTTGGTTTTATGGCCTGTTTGAAGTTCCAATGTGTGACTCGAGGGAACCTTTTTCTGCACGGAGTGAGATATACTGTACGTGTAGATCAGCAAGATTTCCAGATATAAGCTCGCTCCCCCTGGTACTGGTTTGCATGTTCCTCACGGAATGAATTATTTTATACAAAGGTAAACGTCATTCACACCACAACTCTTTCTTGTCATCCAAAGTTGAGCACGTTATCAGTGAACCTCTGAGAAATGAGCTCGCACCACAAGTGCGTCACTCTGCAATTCAGCCCAATACTCCATGGTTTTGAGTTTTGGTACTTTCTATTGAAATATCGACGGTGATCCATTACTTTCTACAGTGGCTTTAGTCCATTTAGACCCAGAACATGTGCTAAAAGGGCCATAGACATTTAAAAGAATATTATTCCTATAAAAATATCATTATCGACGACCTGCTCCCACGGAGGCACCGGGCCTCCGTGGGAGCAGGCCAACCCTGTGTTCGAACTCTACATTCACTTCCTCCAACCACATGCTTTATGGTGTACTGGATTTCTTGACTGTCTTCCTCATACCTTTACGTCATTTCCCAGTTTTTGGTCGAGTGCTGTTACCAATTCAGGTCAGCTGTCCACTCAGTGTTTGATTGATTCGTTATTGTGAGACGCTCGATTGCTGTTGTGAACCGTAACATCTGCGTTACGTTTCTGACGGTGCTTCCCTTTGTAGGCTTCCCTACTATTCTGTTATCATCTGCTTGCTACCCGTTCCGTGGAGGAAGTGAGGGTGGACAAGCAGTGTTCTCAATTCTTGATATTTTATGCAGATGTTTGACTAATAGCATCGCATAATACAAGCCTGGACAGTTTGAATCCACGCACCTGGGTTTTCATTCATGTAAGCCTCACCTTCCCCACACGTGGGGGCCTTCAAGCCTGACGATAAAGGGGAAAGGAGACCTATTAGTGATAGTTTCCGACGCCTCTGTGTGAGATTTTTGTTTGGGTTCATCATGAACCAGGTAGAAGGAAACCAATGCCCTTCCTTTTGAATTGCATTCATGACGCACCTCCAGTCTGCCTAGCTTACAGAATCCATCGTATAAAGTATGGAAGAAGGATGAAGAACAAAGCGCAGTGACTTCTTCGACTGGTACCGTATTTTAAAATTAATAAATGGATGTAATACTGTTAGCTGAATGTAACTGAAAATGTGAGCAGTTATTTTTAAGGACAAAGACGCCATTATGCAAAGGAAATTAAAAACAACAATAATCAGTATATCGATATTATCGATTATGTGAGGCCTGTATAGATTACTACTGTATATTTTAAAAAGAACATCTGATTTTCAAACTCATTATTCCGGTTGGTGATAATAGTTCCATTTCAAGGTTTTAAGTTATTGAAATAGATGGATGGGATGTAATTTAATAATGATTGATACATGTCGGACATCTTAAGATTGTAATGGAGGTTGATGTTACCAAACAAGGGGGGAGGGTATTGGATGACGCCATTACTACATAGTTCCCGTTTTTTCTCCCGGTCGTGCAGCCGTAATTTGTGTATGAAACATTAAAGAAAAAGGATAACCCTGTCGAAAAATAAAAACAAGCCTCCACTCATTGTTGCCGAAAAAGGTAATTAAATCGACTTACGTAATGCAACGATGACCATTGAATTGAAAATAGTCGGTTAGAAGGGGGAAGATATAGAACTGTTGGATGACGTCACCTAATTTTTGCTCCTCCTAGTTGCTTCCGTGCTTCGCCCTCCTCGGCATAGGCTGTGATTGTCAATGGCCACTTTGAAATGGACTCGCCCAATGTTTTCTTTGATGAAAATCTCACAGCTTCCAGACGATGACGTGAAGTCAATCAGTTGCGAGGGAAGTCGTGTCGGGTGAGTGTGCGTGTTGAGGGCAGCGATTGCAAATTAGTGTTTCGTGAGATGGGATCTAATAGTTGTTGTAAAGTTATCTAAAAAATACTGAATTTGTTGATGTGAAATATGGAAGATTCAATCCACTTTTCAGTAAGAAACCATGAGGATTTTTATTTCTATTTTGTTTGAAATTCTTGACACATGCACACCTACCTGACTTTCTCATGGTATTGCTTTGAATTCTGTCTCGGAGCTGGAGATGATGGGTACTATGAAATAATGATTGAAAATAAATTAATATTTAATAACTTCAATAACATGTTATCGGTTGTGTCACGATCGACCATGTAATATTAATATGTGAGAAAAAAAGAAGTGGAATTTTTGGTATTAGAATTGTTAGTTAAACATTTTCGAATTGGGAAAACTTCGGTGTTTTGTAGTGTTCTTCCGCGGTTCGCCAGTGACGTCACGGTGCGTGTTTGTTATCATCCTCCACATGAAATAATCACCGCTGAAATAAGTAAATATCAACTTAGGTTGTCATCGTCATGTTTGGAATGGAGCAAGATAGTGTGTTAGTTTATCAAGAAGCTGTTTTAGTGAGGAAAGAAATTGTTTCTAGTCGACACGAAATGCGAGTCACTTCTAGTGGACCACGGACGGTTCACCAACAACAACGGGTCACCGTTTGTTCGCCGGCCAGTGATGCAACCAACGATGGTCGCACAGCTTGGAAAACAACTACCACCACAACGACTACTCATTCAAAATATCAACATACGTATACACCCTATTCGCATCAATTATATCAAGTAAAAGTAACTTACAGGTCAGTTGAGGTTGTCCTTTCTATTCATTCCCCCCTTTCCCTCTCCTCCATCGTTGTTGTACGCATTACTTTCTCGCAGCATGCAATACACAGTAAGTCTGTTGGAGTACACCCTTGGCACGTAATTGAACATCGGTAGTCCTTTTTTTTTTCACTCGTTTGCAAAATATTTATGTCTGATTCTTTACTTAAAAGGGATTTGGGCTCACACAATTTTAAATCCTACTGATAAGATTCTGTGCAGGTTAATACTACTGTGTTACTGGATGTTTTTGAAGTGATACCGGCTGCCTAATTTCATGATAACACTGTGGGTGTAGGTCGTTCACTAGTTACGGGCTGCAGAAGATGTTTTTAAAATTCTTAAGACATTAAAACCTGTAAATCGGTTACATTAAGCTGAATAGACATTAGAAGATGTGTATTTACTTATAATGTATGAATGGTCGTCGTCACATTGACCTATTTTTGGTTACCGCTGATGTAAATGACGAGATGAGGGACATCCATAAAATTCAACATTATGGCCATGTTGTGTAACATTGTGGATGATTGAGGAATTCTCAGCTGAAAATCCTTGAATATTGCGTCCGACTTCTTATAGCATTTGTCCGTGAAGTTGGAAGACTATTGTTAGTCCTAATCTACACTAATCTGACAGGTATTAGGAAGTGTTTTGGGCGACCCGCCCACCTCAGCACTGTCTAAATAATATCATGTTTTTTTTTTAGTTTCAAGTACAGTAAATCAGCAGTACTGAGGTTGTATTGTGTAATTAAAGAGTTAGGGGAGGGGGGGGGTGAGGAAATAACCAGGTAATCTATGTAAACGGTTATTAAATCCTTTTATTGCGATGCTTTAAGCACGACTTTATCAATAATCTGTCTCTCAAAAGAGAAAGGAGGCCAAATGTTGAAGAGAGAAAGACAAAATCGTATTAATTGGTCGGTTTCTTCAGAGCAATTGCTGAAATTTCTGAATTAGGCGGAAACCTTGAACTTTGGGCACACTGAAGATTGCAACTATTTGGTTCTAGCGTTGTTAATATCCTGTTATATTAAACCTTATTAAACTAAATTCGCTATTGGTTTATTATGCGGAGGTGGAACTTGTCAACATTTGCTGTTTCTCTGAAAGCAGATCCTGTTTCTCATGTTGCTAGGCGCATTACTAAAGTTCATTAACAGCAGAACCGTTGGTTTCAAATGTCTTTTACCTTAGTGCAAGAAATGCTCGCGAAAACTTTACTAGTGACCTCAAATGCTGCCATCTCCTCCACCTCGCAATAGTCATCTAGTCCTACCTCTCTGACCATTAGGGGAGGTTGCAAGAATGATGGCCGGTATATTATATTGTCTTTTTTTTCATCTGAAGTGGTATGCACTAATAAGCATGTTGTTTATGTATATATTTCTGGTCCGTTGTCACCTGTCAGATATGTAAATCGGCGGCTTGACCCTGAAATTAGTTGTAGAACTCTTGGAGGCAAGAATCGTCTGTGGTTCCACGGTAATGTTAGGACATTAATTGAGGACTAAAGATGTCTTTTGACAAGTATAAGACGGTTCGTGACTACACGGGGTGGGGATTGGATATGATGTTGTCAGAGGCCTGCGCGTGTCATAAACTAATATATTTTTGCAGCTAAACTCGTTTATTTTTTTTTTCAGTGATGCTTGGCCGGTATTGTATACTTCACATCTGTCTGAAAATTGACTTTTGGGATAGTTATGATTTAATGGTTTGTTTGAGAAATCGTGTCCTGATAAATGACCTTGTTAGATGTATTGGTTTGCTGATAAAATTTGTCCTTGTTGATTTCAGAAGACTGCAAGATCGCGATCCAAATTATAGCGGCTCTCATGGACCGGTAAACCTTTGCTAATGTCTCATTTGCTGTGCAGGAACATCAGTGTTGTTTGCTGATTTTGGTTTGCTGAGCACGTCTGGTGGAATAGCCGTGTGTCGCATGGGCTCTTGTTATAATCGTTGGATGCAACGCAAATTACAAGCCAATGCTCACAAATCGAAATTGGTACATGAACGTTTGTTAGGTACTGATAGTGTAGTAAATGATCAATGTTTAATGAGTGGTTGGAAACGATTGACAATAATATTTAATTTTTGTCGTAGTAACCCTGCGAAAGACGTACGTCACTCAGAAAGACGTTGAAGTGTCATCGTTGCCTTGATATGAAATGAAAACCGTAGTTTTTTTTTGTGGTTTTTCTTCCTCACTTTGCTGTGTGGATGAACTGCTTCTTAGTTAAACCCCTACTTTCAAATTACTATCTTCGACGCCTTAATGTGACGCATTAACGGGCTGGGTCTTGACAGCCAAGGCCATACTTGTCACTCTTAGATTTTTGAAGGCCAATGGCTGTAAATGGAAAGATGACATTGCTAGCTGCATATATAGCGGCTAATGTGCCAGGCATCTCTGAAAATTGTCCAGAAGTGTTGACCTCTTATTCAGGCTATCACAAGGAATTCCAGTCGCAAAAGACATGCTCTTTACTAGCAGCACTGTGATAAACATCCATTAACGGGAAAAGTAGACTATTAAAAAACCGCAAAAACGGATATTCGATGCTTATCAGGCCTCCAACTGGCGAGTTACTCGGTACTCCTTCGAACTTAGTCATTTCCCATTAAGCATTGCTCTCCATTTGGATGACAAGGGTTATTGGTTGTTTTGACACCCACGTTCTGTACTGTTTTATGCTGTGATTTTCTTTGAATTAGCAACTGAAAACACCATTTACTTTATGGTCAGAGTTCACTTCCCTGCCTGTCTAAAGTGAGATTGGGCAAGCGACTTCATCTTGATTCATTTTAAGACCGTGAATAAATTGGAGTAGTGTGCTTTTCATTAGTTGTCAATTAGGCTAAGGACTTCGAAGGAACCGTCAAATTGCTTTATTAAATACTAAATACCTACAATGACCGAATGCTGACTGTTATGGCAGGAAGACAGGGGTAACTCATTTTGGTAGCTTCCCTCTTTTTGACAGTGATTTAAGTACGCGCCACCTGTCGGTTGGGAAGTGAAGCGTTGGCTCAGTGTGGGTGTACAGACATTGTCTTGTCTCTTAAACGGCCCTTTCTAAATAAAAAGAAGGCGGCGTTTGACAAAAATGGCCTACATGTAGAAGATATATTTGTAGTGTTGGCCTGTTAATCCAACAGATCGATCAGGGAGAAGTACAGGGCGGAAGTCTCCGGAAATCCTTGACTTCACGTGACTGTCTTACCTTATAACCCAGTCACTTTAGTCATCGCGTGCTACACTTAAGGACACATTAGGTCTGTTGTAATCCAGAATTTACACTGAAAGGCAAATGGTTATATGCAAGTATGACAGATGAAATGTTACGTGCAAATACAGTGAATTTTTCTTGTCCTGATTTCCTAGTGTAGTTGTTCACCCACTGATGTGAAGTACCAATGGTTGAATGACTTTTTGCGTGATACACTCGAGCACCTCGTTCCAGGAACAATACTAACACCTTTAGGTTGATTTTGGCTACTGTTTTTTTTATGGGAATGGTGTTTTCTCCCAAGCATTTGGATGAAAAAAAATACAGAATCTATAATGAATGTGTGACAGCCTTTTCAGGTTAAACAGGTTGCGAGTACGGAATGCAGACTTACTGCTGCCCGCTTCTGTAGCTCACTGGATGAGTGGAAGACGTCTCAAACTGAGATCGCGGGTTCGATCCTGGTTGACAGCCCCGATCAATTAGGAGGGAAAGCCGTGATTCCGTGTGATATGTACAGTATTGTGTGACACGGAGTAAAAACTATGCTTGCATATCGGAGAAATCTCCTCCCACTGTGAGCTCCCCTCCTGTAGTCAGTGGAGGAAAGTGGCCTCAAGAGATGAAATAGACCAACGTTAATTAATCAAGGCAACTGCCTGTGTTTTTGCTTCAGCTCGACGAAAGGGTATCTCCAATCCATAAGTGGAAAGTTTTGAAATTATGTAAGGGATGAAACCTTTGCTCATTAGGCACTATGGGCCGAGAAAATTTAGATGGTTGGCTGAAGTTTTGAATTTTGTAATTTTGAAGTTTAAAATTTCTGTGCCACAAGATTGATTTTCGTTTTTCATTGAACCCTTTATTGACTGGTAACGCTTGTACACCAGCTAGCTCTTTTGCCCACCGTAGCACTAGTGCATGTCAATCGCCGGTCTCCGAATCCTGACTTTAACAACCGATGTTAAATGAGTCAACCTCAGCTAGTCACTCATTATTTGCAGAGGGAATCATTCTAGCCTTGAAGGCTGTGTTGGTTTGTTCCAGTGCCACTCAGATGCTGTGTGATGGTTGCCTAGGCGACGCAAGGGAGTCTTCCTGATATATCCTTTGGTGATGAGGACTAGTCTGCTTCGCTGACATTCCCCTTCCCCGGCTAAAGTCGTTCTCATTTTAAGGTTGTGTGAAGCAATCGTTATTCCCCTCAAGCGAGAAATGTAACTGAATATATCACCCTTTAGGGGCTAGTAGAGCGTGGGTCCTGACTGATGTAATGTCTCCTATACGTCCCAAAATTTTAATGTCTTGTCAGTGACCTCCTACCATCGGGCGCTTAAGCGTTTATATGAAGGCTGTCAGTAATTCACTCGAAATTGCGCCATCGTCCTCTGTTGGTGGATACTTGACGTCATTAATGTTGGAGATAAATCGATGTTAGTGTTTTCTTTCTACTTTCGTTATTTAACAGCTGTATCTTGTAGAGTGTTGATGCGGCTACAGAAAATGCAAGTTGTTGAAGAGAAAAATCATCTGCCTGTAAGTTACTGGATGTTACTAAGGGCAGGGAAGAGTTTTTGCCAAAGATTTCAGCTTTTGACAAGACGACGTTTCTCAGTATTGAACCCTGCATTTTCCTCCCACTACACCTGACCGGATGCAGCAGAAATTGCAACAGTTGTTCGAAAATGATTATTGCATGTTTCGACCATTTTCTCACATTTACCGATTTTTCAGATGGATTACACACCTCGTAACCTGTCAGCTTTGATTGATAATTGGCGGGGTGTTAGTTTCCTGTTCGGTTCTAAAGCTAGACCTTCATTTGAGTGCGTGAAATGTTTGAAAACGTTTGCGACTGCATAGTAAATGTTCGCAAACTTTGTGCATTTTCGGTGGCGACCTCACGTGTGTACATGCACCAAATGCACTTT
This sequence comes from Trigoniulus corallinus, assembly GCA_013389805.1. Taxonomy (NCBI): domain Eukaryota; kingdom Metazoa; phylum Arthropoda; class Diplopoda; order Spirobolida; family Trigoniulidae; genus Trigoniulus; species Trigoniulus corallinus. The sequence goes on along the minus strand of JAAFCE010004209.1, from coordinate 431,356 downwards.
CCGTTGAATGAAAAGATGTATCACTGTGTGATGTGTTCAATTCCGCCTAAGGAGGGGGTATGGCCTGACAAGTTTTATCCACCAAATTTGACTCTTGCCCCGAAGTAAATTTTTCGATCGTTTGTTGGTGTTCCTACCCTGCAGTTAATAATCCACCTGGAAATGACAAGCGAAGAAATGACGTTTATTTACATTTGTGTTTTTATTATAAGGGCGTTTGTTCGCGACGATGAAAGAGGTGCTATAAAAATCTTCCAAGTGCACTCACGAGCACGTCATTAATTGAAGCTCCAGGATTATCAAAGCCTGAGAGAACCCCTTGATTCGTTGATTGGTAGTTTGGGCGGCATTGAGCTACTGACTCAGAATAGGGAGATTGAGCGTACAGTTACCGATAACCATTTGTCCCATAAGCAGACGACACTTAAGTTACGCATGCTCCGAACAATTGATTTTATTTGTGGAGCATGCGCTCCTTAAATTTCGTCTGCTTATGGGACAAATGGTTATCGGTAACTGTACGCTCAATCTCCCTAATGTCGTATTTTATTTGAATGGTACTATAACCATCTCGCCTCCTCCACCTTGATTTTCCTGAAAACCCTTTAATTCATTATCACTCGAATAGTGCAGAACTCGAAAGTTGGCGTGTTCATAAAAAAATGTGTTCGAAAAGTTCGCCCCGAGACGGTCCTGCTCGTATTGATTAACCAACTTCCCCAGGGGGGGGGGGTGAGCTCCTACACTTGGGAATCTTGCCTAATCCATTCGTTGCATAGTAGAGAGGGTTCATTTACGCGTAAATGCCATCATCGTACACCACACGGGACCTCGGTTTTACTTCTCATCCGAAGGAAGGGGCACTCAGGTTTTTTTCTCGCTCGAAGCCAACCCACCTCGGATAAGAGGGACCTGTGCGTGTCAGCTGAGTTTGTCAGCCATGATCAGAGAATTAGGGTGGGAGTCACTACGTCAAAGGCGGGTATCTGACAGCATAAAGCTTTTTAACAGACTGCTGAAAATAGGGTACGAGGGTCCTTCAGTTGGCAGCTTATCCCTTGCAGAGTATAGGGGAAGAAATGATCATCCATTCAAATTGAAAGAGATCAGGGCACGTACAGGCTCGTATTACTGGTGTTTTTTCCAAAGGTCATTCGGCAATGGAATGCTGTTGGTGAGGATAATGTGAGGAACTTTCTGAAAGAAGGTGCCATTATAATAAGTAGGCAATAGATGGTATATATGTTTCGGGTTCCTTGGGGTTTTCAATTAGTTAGAAATTAGGAACGAGTCATTCTTTCCACTGCCAAATTGGCCTATCAGGGCTGCTTGTAGTGCATTCAATTAGAATTAGATCCAGTATTAAAATATTGCCCCAAAGTTTTGGCTTTGGTTTTTGGCAAATTTTGACAGTGGTCCCTCGCTCTGTAACGACTTTATGTCGAAGAGGTGTAGGTAGATTGTGTTCTTTTTAACTTACAAGGCGCACAAGTTGAACCTTTGCATCAGCTGTCACATTTTAGTAGCTGCGTATTTTTATTTAGACTGGAAGAGAAGTTAAAAATGCTGAAAATAGTGTTTTAAGAAGGACGAGTCTAAAAAATTTGAGGAATCTTGAACTATTTGATATTTCTAATGATGACTTTGAAGTTGCAATCTGAAATTAGAGTTTAACCATGAATATATCCTCAGTTAGCACTTTAAATGCCAGATATCATAATCATCGTACGCATTTCCTGCCTTTAGCAGAGTTAATCTGTGACTTTCTGTCCTTCAGTGAGATAGACGTGATCAGGACGGTGCGATTCTCACTGGAGGTGAACAAATGAAAATGGTACAGCATTTAAAATAATTTAGGATCAGTTGTCCCCAGACCAATGGTGAAATAACTTTTAATGACCCATTGCAGGATAAGATGAAGTTGAGATTGGAAAATTGAATCCTGGGATTTGAATATTGAATTAGGAATGAATATCCTGGGAGTTGTTAATGGGAGGTACTGCCGAAAAAAATGAGGCAGAACTCTTAGACCGACCCGCGTATGGGCCAGTTGATGAATGGATGGTGTCCCCCCGTCTTAATGTGAGACTCGGACTCCTACTCTTACAAGGGGAGGACGGTTTGCATTTCATTTCATTGTTTGTATACTTTACTTTTGAATTCAAGATGAGAGCCTTGGGTTCAATTCTGGCTAAGTTGATTTTTTTTTCTAACTAAGATGTACGACTGTCTACTTTCTTGCAGTCCTTGAATTGACAATGATTTGCTCAATTGAAATTATTTAAGCGCTTGGTCGTCGTACCATGTACTCCCTTTAACGATGTGCACCAAAGCAGTTAGGTAGGTGGTCGTCCTAAGTGGAAATTTGCAGATGTAGTAGGTGATGTAGGTTGTATAAAGACTTGTACTTTGTCAATTTTGATAATGTTTCTGTAATTGAGCATCAGTAATTATGAGACATAATTTTTAAAGCCGCATGATGTGGCAAACGTCTGTCAAAAGTTTACCAAAGTCCTGGAGTCATTGGGCCTGTGTAACGACTGCCTCTATTCTGGTATGGCATCGAGAATAATTAATTTAATGAACAGAATCTTCTGCATCTTGATAATAAATCATCCTAATTTGCTCTAATTTAATTATCTGCCAATTGAGTTCATTGTAAAGGCGGAATTGCGTTTACGTCATCATAAGGGCAATTCAAGAAAGATGAAAACTGCATCGCACCAAGATTCTAGTATTTGCACTTTAACTCTTCTGTTCTGCACTTGTTGCTAACACGATTTGTTCGGGAACATGTATGATGCTGCTAATATTTCGATGGTATATAATGATTGTTGCAATTTTTCAATTTTAGGACATGAAATAAACACGAATTGTAGCTTTTAGGTATGCAGCCAACCACGCCGTGCAAAGAATTCGCAGGTGCTCCCTGTACTGGTGGGGCTTATAAGTACTTAACCGGGGAAATAGTAAGGAGAGAGGGGGGTGTAGTCTACTCGGACGCATGTCAATGTCAACACACGCCGTCGTGCTGGCCATCTGATGAGGGCTTGTTTGATGCGACCTACATGTTGATGTGGCGGTCATTGACCTGCCTGGTGAGTGCAGAAAGAAAATGATGAAAATTACCCATCTTTCGTTTTTAGGTCATAGGATTTGATTTTTTGAAAATAATTCCTAATGAGTTTTTACCCTGGAAAATGGTGCTTCGACAAGAAGCTTCACTGAGATACTTGACCTTCATTCCCAATGTGCTCTGGTTCATTTCTTTCAGTGCAGTTAAATTAGCTGTAATCTAGATCGTGAATGTCCGTTGGGACAATCCGCCGCTGTAGGACGGTTAGATATTTTTTTTCGTAACTGAGTTAATAACTGGCAAATTAGTTAGGCGAAATCGATTATACTTCTGTATTCGCTGTATCCAAGTTATAATAATCAGCATTCCTACCCCTCCCCCTTTCCCTCTCACGGCATCGTCGGGTACCCATTTGTCCCATCCGAACTGGTAACACGCCGGCAGTCTATTCGTCAGCATATTTACGCAAGTCGACTGCTGACCTAATGCTGCCAGTTTTCCTCCTGGGGATTCCTTCAATCACGGATGTCAAGGGGTGAACTCCTCTCCTACACCTGTGTATATACCTCAAAATGTGTTTGCAAGGGCCCTTCTAAATTTTTTTTTATGAGCGGGGAGGCTAAAAGCCTGGTTGCTCACCTGTACCTTTGCCAACCTGTTTTAACAGAATACGAATTGCCTGATGACATCATGAGTTCATCATGCATTTTGGACTCTGACTGAGGTCGAAGGCCTGCTAAAACTGAGGTCATGGACCAGACACCAATTAAAGCCCAACGTCTGAATAGGATTTTCCAACTCCAGCTCATCAGTTTTATAATAGCCTACTAACTCGCCTAAACCAATTTGTATTTCGTATCTATTCTTTTTTTTATTGTTATCAAATCCAGTTACAATAGGGCTAAAGTTGCTCCTGGAAGTTATTTCGTTATCGTAACAGGCTTCGAGTTGTTTAAATTATAGTTAAATGATATTAAAAATGACAGCTAAGTTGCCAGTGACGTCACATGATCTTTTGACGTCATTATCATAATTTCTAACTCCTTTTCCCGCATTTTTTCCTTTTCGTTGGAGTTTTAGGATCCTTCAACTGAAATGGTCATTAGATCCCCTTCCACTGCGTAGTTCCAATGCAGTCTGCACAGACATTACTCTGTTCAACGCGTTCGCCGGAACTCGGCCCCGCAAAAGTGCTCGCTGGCACTGGTTGTTACGACGATTTTGGGTATTAGTGCCAAGTGTTCCCAAGCGGTCACCCATGCTAGTACTAGCTGGGGTTCCACTGCTAACTTCGGTGTTATGACGAAAACTGATGTGTACAACGCAATACAGCCGCGCTGCCCCTTTTCCGCAGGATCAGATTGTGGATCCGCTGAAGGGCTCTACGGTGGATAAGGTGGGTGCCTTCATTAATTTTTAACAGTAGTTACTGAGATGCAAGGTATAGTAACGGTAAGTTGGAGCAGGTAGTACGGCTTGACGTGGTGGCACTTTGTGAGGGGGCATGGGGAACTGGTTGTAAATAAGATGAAATGGAGGACCAGAGGTCGCACAATCGACCCTGTCGTAGGTGGATTAATAATGATAAATGGGGGCCTGAGTTCAGAAAGTATGAAAACTACGACCCTATGAGTGTGTTGTAAAATCAGCATCTTATTATAAATTATTGTGTTTCTACCGCACTGCAGACATAAGCCATCCTCAAATACTATATTACGAAGTGTCTCGTTGTTTATGAATAGTCCTCTTGTCGTGTCCTCCTTTTTTATCCCTTGTTTTTCTCGTGTAAGATAAAGGGGTCCCTGTGTCTTTCCTTGAATGATGAGGATTGATACCTTAGTGTAAAAAAAGAATCAAAGTAAATAGTACATGTTGTGTGCGGTTGGTTGGTTAGTTGTGCTCACTGTAAACATACCCTTCCCCCTTTGCTATATTTTTCCCGCCTCCGCCTTCCGTTTTATTTTCTCTAAAAATAAAAAGACAGGCTAGTTTCTCGGCAGTATTTTACATGTTTCTATGTAACTGAATATTGATTAGCTCCTATTTCTGTCTCAGCAGCGTACACAGACATCAGTTTCCAAATCTTGCCTTTGAATGAACAGAAAATAGATGATGGGGGAAGAGGTGGTGGGGTTGTGTTCAGAGGGCCGTTAAGTAGCGAAAGCGAAATCAATACATCGACCCTGAAAACTCATGTCTGCTCTTTCTTATCCTGCAAAGCTCCTAGTCTCACGTGTGTTCCTCGTCTCAATGTCAATTTCCGCTTTTGCAGAGTTGGTAGGATACAAGGGCGTGACTGTTGAATAGTTGCGGATTTTGGTACTGTGTGCCGACTTGTATCTATGTTAGTGAGGACTGTTTGCTTTCTTGCGTCATAAGAGAGGAAGACCCACCTCGGTGGGGCAGAGGTACGATTACTGCCTAAGTGGTCTTCATGTGGTGTGTACGATGCCACTACTGCAGAGAAAAGAACCCCTTTCTACTTGCAAGATCGGCCGAATTCTCCAGGTGTAGAAACTCGCCCCTTTTCGTGATGTTGGTGGAGGAAAAGTAGTTATACCCTAATGTAGTGGTTCTCAAAGCGTGTTCCGCGGAACACTGGTGTTCCATGAAAAAACTTCGTGTTCCGCAAAAAAATTTAATGCACAAATAAAGCAATGGAGAGATACTCTGATGTGACCCCGCAGAATCAATGGGGAGGGGGTGACTGAAGTGAAGACAGGCAAGCGGAGTCCTGTGTGATAGGAGGATCCCAATCTAGTTGAAAGGGGAGTTCTACAGGACAGTGGTTAGACCTCTGATCCATAGCTATGGATCAGAGTGCTGGGCAGTGAGGAAGAGCTACGTAAATAGAATGCGAGTAGCTGAGATACGAATGCGGTGGCACATGTGTGGCGTGTCGAGAGCTGATAGAATTGGGAATGGGCATATTAGAGGTAGCCTGGGGTGGTAGACATCGCATAAAAAATGAGGGAGAATAGGCTGAGGTGGTATGGACACGTCATGAGAAGAGGGGAGGAGGAGCTCGTTAGGTCCTTGCCAGGGATGAAGGTGGTCAGTAGCACCCGCGGCAGGGAGAGACCGAAGCAGACGTGGGAACAGGTTGTCCGTAAGGATATGACTGTGTGTGGGGTGGACGAAGAACTGGGGGAGATAGACGGGGGTGGAGGGCTGGAACCCGCAGACCCGACCCTGCCACTGGCGGGATAAGGGTATGATGATGATGTAGTAAGTACCAAGCGTAGAAAGTGTACAACCCGCTTTAAAGTTTATGTTGAATTGTAAGTGTTCCGTGCTGATAAAATGTCAGTTTAGTGTTCCTTGACTTAAAAAGATTGAGAACCACTGCCCTAATGAATAAAAGTGGGCCGTCGATAAACAAGCGTAGGAGTTGCATAACATTGCCGGCTGAGTAAAAATGTTACCCCCGCAGATCGCTTAAGCACCTCAGTGCGACAGAGGTTGCTGTTTTTGTTTCGTTGGTGTTTTAGGATCAAATGTCATTAGAACTCCGTCCACTGCGTAGGCCGAATGCAGAGTCTGCACAGACACAACGCTGTTACGATTTTGGGATGTTAGCGCCGCGCATTGTTGCCAAGCGGTCACCCATGCTAGTACTAGCTAGTTGCGTTGCTCCCACAAAGGTTGAAGATCCTGCTGGCGGAATGCAGGTTTAGTGGGAGAACACGGGGCAGAGGTAGGCCAAGACGAATGTTGGAGAAGGTCGTACGTACTGCGGGACGTTGCTCTGTTTGAGGTGAACGGCGGCCTGGTGGTGGATAGAATGAGTCCTATATAAATGGAGAACCGGAAATCGTAATCTCTCTAACCCTGTTATGGACGTAATAAAGGATGGGTACTATGATGAGTGGATGGGCTTTATTGCTACAGCTTGTCACTCGGTTGTTTTAGTGCTGATTATTGTATATGGAGATGACGTCACGTTATCTGCATAAAAATTGGACGCCGGAGACATTTCTGATTAAAGTATGAATGTTGATGATAGAAAACATTTGGTGGATGGCTGTCTAACTTTTTTTTTTACTGTACGAGATAGGGTTAATATGTAGGATTTAGGACAGTTCTTGTCTGCTCTGGGATGATGACTTCCTGGTCTTGGCGCCTATTCTCGTATAGAAATACTGCGTCTTGTTTATTTTCAACCACGAAAAACACTTCAGTAACCGGAAGTAGGCTTGTTAACTTAATAAGGGATGACTGAAAGCCAATATCGATTGCAAGGGAGGTGGAGTTGACGACACCTTATCGATTTTTTTTTTCGTCTTTCCATTTGAGATTTTAATATTTCAGGATCACTTCCGGTTATTGATTGTGCTAGCGCGTCGATTGTTGATTTGATTTTGAGGAATTTTGATTATTGATGTTGACAGTAATGGAGGCGACAGGTTGGAAAGGCTATTGACATACGCTTATAGTCGAAATGTGATATTTGGGGGAATGGTGCCTTTATTGAAATTCTACTATGACACTTCTGCGTGAGATGAATTGGAAATGATGGAAAGGGGAGAGACTTTTCCTTGTTCGCAAAATAGAAATTTGTAGTAAAATATTAATTTCCGGAATTTTTACTTCCGTAAGGTCTATACAATGCGCCTGCACGATATATGGCGGGACATGACAGCGTTTAGGACAAACAGAGATGAAAAGAAAGGGAGTGGAGACCACGAATTCGCTTCAGACCCAACCCTGCAATAGCTAGGATAGGCTGATTTTCAGGTGTCCGTTGACCTTGCTGGTGACAGGAGCAGTTCATTAATACTGTAATCCTATCATCTTTTGTGAACTTCCGGTTTCAAATTTTGTTTACTAATTTTGAAACCAACTTTGATGGCAGCTTCTTCCTGAACCTAGGTTTGGTAATTTTGACTTGAATAGGGAAGGAAGGCAGACCTGATGCACGCGCCATCCGCCTCTTTTGTGTGGTCAATTTGCTTGGACGCATGACGATGATTATGAAGTTAGTTTGTTTGCAGAATTCAGCCTCACTTGCATTTTTCATTCCCCTCGAGTCCAGGTGACAAGTGGGTGTCCACTGCTCTAACAATGTTACGTGTAACCCTTCCTACCTAAAAGTACACAAACGCCTGTTTAAATGGTTGACCATTATAGTCGTTGTCCGAACAGTGAAGAATACTTGTTATTTTGAACATGGCATAATGTATTACTTGCTCGTTGTCCAACAGACATGATTTCGGCAAGGGTTTTGTACGAAAAAGTTACTTTCTGTCGGGTACCTGTCATCAGTAGAAGGTGTTATGAACCCATCCAGCAAGTAGTCATTTCCTAAGGTCTTCGTCATCATGAACCTCCTCCTAGAGTGTTGTTTAGACAGTGCGGGCCGAGAATAGTAACACGTGTGTAGGCACGACAAATCTGAATTGCAAATGCACGAAAAATGTGAAAATATATTCCACCCATGCCTTCTCTCCTTTGGGTCAGTAGGTATAAAGACCCGAGGACTTTTGAAGTGCACTCATGGAATGGCTGTTAGGGTTGATGAAACACCCTGTACTCTGCATCGGAACGGCCTGTTCCAGGAATTGCCTCACGAATATTAGATGTTAACCACGCCCATTCCATCTGTCGTACAATGTACCATAAATTTGCCCCCTCTTATTTTTCCGTTCAGTTTAGTGTAGTAGAAAATGGAGTGAGCGTTAAAAAAAGGGTAGATATTTCTTTTGCGGTTTAATTTTATCCATGGAAGGGTGCTAGAAAAGGTTATTGCCCTGCCTGCTTTTCAAAAATGGCCATTTTGAAAAAAGCGGGAAAGGCGCTCCAGTGCACTTGTTTATCTGGTCATAAATTATGAATCCATTTTTGCTTCCGTATTTTTTGGTTGTTTTAGTGTTTTTTTCCTTTCTATCCTAAAATAAATTTGTTTAGATGACCACTTTCTGTGTGATTCTTGAATTTATGTAAACTTCCGAGCGGGTTATTATGTAATAAAGCCGTGGTCCTGTGGAGTGTGTGTGCGCAATGTAACTATTACACGGAAAACAATTTCGATATGGAGCAAAATCTACCTGAGGAACATCCGCAGATGTAGAAACTCACCCACCCCTCCTCATCGTCCAGTCCCCAAACTTAGGCTCCTACTTATTCAAGAGCCTGCAGCATTAGGTTTGGTAGCCGGCTTACCCGAGTGCTGTCGGTTCTAGCGGGACAAATCGGTCCCCGACCCTTCCAAGAGCGGCGGTATTGCATTGGACACACCAGCTGTCGTCTGATCATTGAAGTTAAGCAACGCAACACCAAATAGTACTAGCATGGGTGACTACTTGGGAACACTGGGTAATAGCTAATACCCAAAATCGTCTTAACAGCCAAGTTGCGTTGTACAAGTGCAGCCAAGTTGCGTTGGACACACCAGTTCTCGTGAGATCACTGAAGTTAAGCAGAGAAAGCCGACGTTAGTACCAACATGGGTGGTTGGTAAAGAACGTTGGGTGCTGCAAAGTTCCCATCTCCTATGTCCACTACCTATCTCCTCATCTCCCGCGAGCAGCCTCCTAAGGGTTCATCCTGTTATGGCTGCTTGGCTAACACCCCAACCCATTAAATGAATCCAGAAATCCATACTCTGTATTAGAACTCGGCAGTGGACGGGACCCTAATGGCCATTGTAGTTGAAGGGCCTAAAACACCAGCAAAAGTCGTTCCGGCATTGCATTTATAAGACCTGAGAAACCTGATTGTGGATCATCATGATCAGAGGAAGGAAACGGGATTATTTAAGGGGCCTTTCGATTGAGGAGTGTTCAATAGAAGCAGTTAATAGTCCCTTCGTATACCGGAAATGATTCGTTTAATGATAATGTGTAAGAGTAAATCAGCGTTTTTCACTAAATTTTCGCTAATTAGCGTTACTGTAAATGCTTCGCTAGTCGGTAGCAGTAATGGAGTAATGCTGAGGATCACAAGGTGCCGAAAAATGTGGATTCAACCTGAATATAGCTCAGTAAACATCCCAAAAAAAGTAGAAGCTCGTTGTCTACAGTTGATAACGTTCAGAACTGTGGAAAGAGAGGCCGACGTTAAATGATCCAATAATCAAACGGCAAACTAATCTAAACTCTTAATGCTGATGGGTTGATACTGCGAACAAATATTGTCTTATATTAAATAAACAAGTTATCCAATAAATTTCAGACTGATATAGTCATTGTTCTCAAACGCTTTTCCTCTCCTTGATTTACTGAACAAAATGGCTGGGTCTACTCATAAAAAGCACCTCCTTAACCTTTCCCCCGCTTACGGCGAGTGGAGTAGCCATCTGTCCCTCTGAATGGACACGCGAGGGATACGTTAGACGGTATTTTTCCGCACCCGACTGCCGATCAAAGCTGCAACTCCTGCGCGTTCTACCTTTCGTTGGGGCACTACACCAATGCCAAGGGCCAAGCTCGTACACCTGGGAATTTTGCCTGATCTAGTCCTCTCCGTTGCCGGTAGGACGAGTAGCAGGGAGGGTTCGTAGTCGGGTTGCACAGTAGGGAGGGTTGTGTTACATGAAAATGATATCGCACACCACACCGAGCTTCGGTTTAACTTATCAGAAGGATGGTGTGCTGGGGACCTATCTCTAGCCAAAAAGAAGCCAATCCATATCGAACCTGGAACCACTGACGCAGTAATCGAGCACACGAACATGTTTACTGTTCCTTGGATTCATGACGCGTTTCGTGGATTCGCATGATGCTCACGAAGTGGAGGTAGTTCACGATGCACATGATCTATCATGCGGGCTGAACCTCTCTGTGGTTGCATCCTTGACTCACGAATCATCGGTTCGAGTCTGATCTAGATGAATGGCTTCTTTCGGGCTCCAGGGAAGTCTCAAGTGAGCTTTCCGGCCTGTATCAATTACAGCCGTTGTCATCTCTGCATTGCAGGTAACAGAGGCCATTCTCCTTGGAGTAAAATATATGCAGCTCCTTCATGTGGGAACTCGCCTCCCTGCCCTACCGTTTCCATTTAAATATTGCACCAAGTCTACTTCTATTTTTTTTTTGCATAGGCTTTTCTGCGTAGTCTACGCAGAATTTAGAACAGTTCAGTATAGAAGTTTTAATTATTAATATGAATAATTAATAATAATGCGAAACTCCTTGGACGTGAGTGCTAATGTGTTTCACAAACAGGACTTGACCCACAAATAAGGTAGCGGTACCTTGACACAATGACAATTACTGTCACATCACCGTCATGACAGTAAAACAACGCCTAACCTTTTTACCACCTATGGCAGGGTCGGGTGCACAACTTGTCCCTCTTAATGGACACAAGGATGATATATTGAATGTTTCTCCGCACCCGGCTGCCGACCAAAGCTACAATCCCCATGCTTATTTATTGTTGGTCTGCTGTTCTTTGGGGAACTCCACCGACGCGACGCCAGGAGATGAGCTCCTATACCTGGAAATTTTGCCTCTTCAAATCGTTGTTAAGTAGAGAGGGTTCTTTTACGCAAACTTGACGGGACCTCAGTTTTACTTCTTATCTGAAGGAAGGCGCAATCGAGGTTTCCATCCCGCCCGAAAGAAGTCCACCCACCTAGAACCTGGAACCACTGACACAGTAACTCGAGCACGCTACCTATTGCGCCACCAAGGCGGGTCTTCTCACTGTCGTGACAGTAAACCACTAAAATTGGAGCATTACTTAGCACTTCTATGGCAGTAGAGTCGATTCGTAATTCTCCAAAAGCATTAGGCGGTTTTAAGATAGCCCTGAATTCCAGTGTTAACAATTATCTGGACTCCCTTTCTCGACACCGGAAGTCCAGAAGCTTTTGGCCTGTGGTCCACATCCAACCTGCCATTTTTGCATTTATAGTTTAAAGTTTTGAGCAGATGAAGTTAGTTATAAATGTCTGTATTCCGGGATTAGTTTGAGTGGAAGACTTTTGTCTAGGTGAGAGTAACCTGAAGGTTGTAAGGGCATGTTATGAGGGTAGAAGCAGGCCAGTCACAACATGGAAATAGGTTAGACAACAGACATGACTCTGTGTGGCATGATAAAGATCTGGATGGAAATAAAGAGGATGGAGGAGGGTCAGACCTCGTAAATCGTATTCTGCCATAGGCAGGATTAGGGTGTGTTGATGTTTGTTGACCCGAAACGTTTAAAAATATTATCCAACTCTTTCTTTCCAAGAAATATTTCCCGGTCTGCCTTTTATAGTATAGACTACTTCAGCAGTTTTTTCGATGGTGTGTCAATAAGTGATTCACCCTTTCAACATTGCGCGTTTGATAATACTCTGATATCGCCGCGTTTCCCTCTCGTCAAGTTGGAATCATCCTTTGTTTACAGATTATTTTTCTCTGTCATTTAGTTATGAATTGGGCTTTTTTCTACTGACCATGGTTGACTGGTTGAAGAATGAACGTGGTTCCGCCAAACCTTACAAGTGAATTGACGATGATGTGAATTTTACAGTGGGTGCTCTTTCTGTGCCTGTTAGGAACTTTTTTTTTGCTCCGTACGGATGTACCTCGTGTGTCATTTTGGATTAGTAATTCATCCTTTGATAAGTCAGACCTTGTTATTTCACGAGACCTTTCATTTTTTGTGATAAACCCTGCATTGCATTGGTGGGGTGGTCCTGAAAGGCTTTGACACCCCGCATCTATCAATGGAATGATAGAATTCGTATATGAATATGTAATCCTTTGCGACAGATATCTTGCTAGTGGAATTTCTCATGCTTGACCCATATGTCTAGATCTCCACCAGCAGCTTTGCCCTTTGTACCCAATCTAGTTGATTCATCCCAACACCCACCACTCCCAGGACCTCTTCCAATGCGGGGGTTCCCCACCCCTTCATGCAGTGGTCCAGCATTGGACATGCCAGCATCACAAGTCTGACATCCTCTACTAGATCCCCACATTATCTGGGGTTGCGTTGCTTAACTTCAGTGATCAGACGAGAACTGGAGTGTCCAACGCAATACAGACGCTCATTGGTTTTTTAGTCCCGGACGGGATAGTTGCAGTTGAGTACTAAGTCTGCACTTTGGCAATATTGGTATGCTTGCAACATTTGGAATGTCCATGTTGTTCCCTTAGCCGGCAGCTACACTAATAAACAAGTAAAATATGCGTGCTTGAATGAATTCTCTGGAAAGGGGCGTGTACCGCTTAGTGGATTGACCCGTTAAAGGTACAAACTGGTCGTCAGTATTAAAGTTGGTTTGCAAGAATTACTTGATATTTCTTAGTCGAAATATAGGTTAGACAAAAAAGGAAGTATTTGAAATGATAAATAACATTTTTTGTTGTGGTTGTTCTTTGAAAAATTATTTTTTCCACGACTCTATGTAAAGATGGCTACTAAGAACGCAGCCCTCCGAAAATGGACTTGTGGTGGGGTTAGAAGAGGTTACTGTTAGGTTGATGTTTCGTAGGTTAGACGACGGATTGATTAGCTTTGGGTGCGGAGCTCGACCTGATAGACCACTCTCTACTCTCTCCTCCCCTGCTGGTAAGATAAGACGTAACTGACTTTAAGACAACTGTTTTCTTTCTTACTCTCGGAGGGTCATTCAACTCAAAAATTAATTCAAATATGTCTTACAGAATTACGTAATTTAGATTTTCGTAGGTCATTGTTATTTTGTCCGTCTGTCTCGGTGGCTCGGTGCTAAGCATACTTGACGTGGTGACATGGTTGTGTCCTAACGTAGAAACTAGTTGGCATGAAATTAGCTAGGGGCGTGTACAGTTACCATCTCACAATTTGCCCGTATTTTCTCGTCGTTTGTAGGGTACCCTCTTACCCCGATGTTGTCGAGAACATGTAGGCAAATTGTAGGATGGTATCTGTACACACCACTAGTTCATTTCATGCCCGAACTAGTTTCTACGTTAGGACATAACCACGTCGAGGGAATGGCAGTGGTACTGACCGAAAAGCACATTCAAATCTTGCAGGCTAACCAGCGAGTGGGCATTTGACTGGATATAATGTCATGAGAAAACCTTGAGAGACTGACCTCAAATCCGTTAAGGGTGACCCATTGACTTCTCGTATTTCATGCAGATTGGATGTTGGGGGTGGGAAAGTAAGAACTGTTTGACCTTGTTACTTTTGATATCCAAATTCATGGTATGCAGTATGTTGGAGGAAAAAGTAATATTGTTAACGGACGAAATGACGAATGACTGGGAGCGGTGAGTTGCGTTGGACACACCAGTTCTCGTCTGATCACTGAAGTTAAGCAACGCCAGTACTGACATGGGTGGTCGCTCGGGAAAGCTGGGTACTGCTAATACCCAATAATCGTCGCATTGGTGTAGTGTCTGTGCAGTCTATGCATTAGAACTACGCAGTGGACGGGTCTCTAATGACCTTGTAGTTGACGGGACCTTAAACACCAACGAAGAAGAAAAGAAGACGAATGACTAGTCCTCTGATTCTGTAGCATCGAGCTCTGCTCTTAAAAGGTCTCCTGTCAGTTTCTCACGAGCACTTGGAGAGCCCAACGGACATACCAAAGGTTAAGGCCTGAGTACACCCTAATTCCTGAAGAAGATATCGAGGACAACTGTTGTTGTCAAATCCTCCAGCACTTCGTATGAGATGACTAAAAGGGTTGGGACATAGGTAGGCTTCACCTTTACCTGTCCATTTCTATTCTCTCCACTAAGCGTAAGTCAATTCATGCAGATAGAAAAAAAAGAGCGGAAGGGGAACTCATGGGCATCCATTTGGACGATAGTTTGCATCACCATGCACTAGCGCTTTTGTTGACCCCCAGTAGTTTCGTAGGCATTATATTTCATATCGGAACTGACGCGGAGCAGATAGTATTCAAATCCAAACGACTCTTAATTGTGAAATAATGATGTCATGAATGGTAATCTGGCGTTTGTGTACGACCTGGAAGCCGCAAGCCTCAGTGGCTCAATGGCAGCGTACTTGAGTCTATTGTTGCAGGTTCAGTTCCAGTCGAGGTGGTGTGCCTTCTTTCCGGCAAGAAGATCCAGGGGTGATTTTCGCTGTGATGTGTAATGATAGCATTAGGCCTTCTCCATCAACTTCGGTTCTAACGCTTTTTCCAAATTTGGCCCATGTATCATCAGAACTGGGAACACACCGGCGAACTGTTATACTGTATGTTAATACTTATTTGACATCTGCGTGAGGGCATTGCTTGTCACCAATGCCAGGGGTCCAGCATCGGCATTCCGACGATGCTGACGAGATGGTGACGTCGTACACGCCACATGGGGCCAGGGGCGGCTTCTTCCAAAGAGGACTTCCTCCTCTCCTAAAAGAAGTCATCTACGTCGACCAGGATTGATTTTTCAACCACTCTCCAATACTAACCACTGAGCCGCTGAGACGAGCAACCGAACCTCTTCAGAATGCAGTGAAATTGCATTGTTTTGGTCCTCGCCATTTAAGTAAAGTCTGCCAGTAAAGAAGGCAGGGTAGAGGGTTAGGAATGGTGATGATGTCCATGATTTGGATGCCAAATAAGCGATTTATGCTCAGTGAAGATGCTCTTGAAAATTGCAGTGGTTGGCCTAGTAACGCGGATTCGTGAGTTTTCGTAATTGAAGATTACACCGTTGTCACTCCGCCTTGCAATTCGTAGATAGGCCAAGGGTAGCATTGCTGTTTCTCATCCTCTTGTGGCCTGGTTAACGTCTGTACACGTCTGGTAGTCGTTTATTAAGTTGGTGGCAGAAATGAGCGTTATTGACATGCTTTTCAAAGTGTACGCCATAAACAATCGTAAACTAACATCCTGTTTAATTACATGCTGACGCCGTTACTGACGTCAGTCGTTCCCTGGAAAATTAACTTGGGTGCACAATGATGTCTGCTCTTGAGCTGATGGCAACGTACATTCGCAAAGTGTGTGTGGATCATGTCAGACCCTCTTCTCCCCATTAGGAACACATTTAGTGTTCCCCGTAGAGGGCAGTAGGACTTGTCCATGAGTTTGATAATTGTTGAGGGTAAAGGGCACCTTCCATCTTGCACCTGCCCGTACTGTGTGCTTATGAGTGCTTTCCTGTTCTGAATGTCTTGTAGGCTTGTCGAAATTTACTTTGACTTGGGTGACTCGGTGATTGTGTTCTAGCTTGACTCTTGTTTTTGTTGAAGGCACTTCGGCTGAGGTGGACGTCGTGTGCCCTGTTTCGACAGATGGGATTGGGATGATGACGAATGTTGGTTGACAAGTCGGCAAGTATTTTCATTGGGAGTATCGGAGGAAAGAGAAGGTGCCCACGAGACCGTCAGCTCTTACCTTCCCAAATATTTGCATTTGTTAATGGTTGCTCTGGTGCCAGGACGTTGCACCAGTCAAGCACTAACTCGTGCGTCGTGATTGTTATGTCAAGCAGGTAACCCGTTCTTTCTTGGAAATAAAACCCTTTGTGGACTACCGACGACCTTCACATTGGAATCCCCTCAAGGGCTCCAAAAATTTTTTTCTCTGGTCTTCCCCCTCTCCTACAATAATAGTGACTACATCCGTACGACCCGGTGCATGGCTAAATGTCAGACTTGCTTGTGCTTTACAACTGCAAAGACTTAGCTTCCTTGCGATTCTCGGTGTAAAAAGAAAAAGTATTTATAAATCATTACAGTCATCATTATCATCACTCAGGAATGCTTTTCTTTCTGTCCGCAATTTTGGCAGTTGATTTATTATTTCGAGTTCCGTTTTCATGTGAATTTGTTGCGGTGATCACGATCTTTTCCACACTTTCATAATGGCAGGCTAGTTAATGTGACTGGTTACCACGATTACCTCATTACTATAGTTGATAGTTCTTTCTTACCGGAAAGACCCCTGATGGGCTGTCTCAGCCGTATGGTATGTTAACATCCTCTGTCCTTGGACTTTTCCTGCCTATAGCAAGGTCGGGTTCACTTTGTACCTGGAAGGCATCAGTAAACTGCTGTACTGTCCGGCCTAGTGACGCAACCCCTATTTAACGTCGGCCTACTTCTATGACCAATTTCCTTTTTTTGACACCAAGAGGAGAGTAAGATCCCATACCTGAAGAAATTGTTTTTTTTAGTTGACGTTGTACCCATCACACCGGATCATCGGGCAGAAGACATTTCAGACTTCTACCCCGAGTCCTCTTTCGATTACGATAAACCTTTCATCGGGCTACCACCTGTTATCAAGTTCAAAGAAGTATTGGCCTACAGTTAAACTCCACAAAAGTGGATGGTTACTATGAGATCAATTTTTATCTGGCATCAGGATAGAACCTTTGTCTCAGGACAGCCGTTACCAGGAGACTAGTACAAAATACCATATTTTAGGATCGTAGCCTCATATTTTTTTTTTTGTTCGACGGCAAACGGCTTCCCATCATTCGCCGTTCCGTTGCTGTTGTGCTCAGGCCTTAACAATATGCTTGGAATTTATTGCTTTCATTTTCGTATGTGAACGAAAACACTGACTAAAACGTTTAAATGTTTGCTGTTACCATCTGCTTACAAGTCTGATAGTGAGGGCGTTGTTTTGAATTTCAAAAATGCCACCTTTTCGGTAGCTCTTTATAAGCTGGTGCCAGCTTGCCGAATTCGAGACACGCAGGAACGCAGGATGGTCCTTGGCAGTGACTTCTTTAACGCTGGAGCTAAATTTCAGTTCAGCATTCCTTCAGACCACTGCTAAATCCTTGACCTTGTGTCAGTTGTGTACCTGCCACCTGTCCTCACCAGTACAGTGGCCACGTAATCAAGCATAGGAAAGGTTAACCGGGCTGCCGTCGTCGTCGTCCAAGGGCAAACCTACCAGATAATGGGATCAAATCATCATTCCTAACTTCTTTTCCTGCAAATGGCAGGGTATGTCCAGTAGTACGACGTCGCTCAACCGTTCATTCCACCTATTTCCGGTTTCACTTAACGTAATTATATGCACAAAGGACGTGTAAACTTACCACATACCGGTTTGTGGCCTGGGGCAACAAGGGACATCAAGGGGCAACACTTCATGCTCAAAGAATTCTGATTTCAACGGGCCATGTGAACCGCCCTACACTGGGGTCTGCATCATACGTTATTATCAGGATGCGCTACCGTGCGTCAAGTGTTCTCATATGATGTCTTTATCGGATTTATCCCACATGATCGGACCATCGGTTTACAACGCCTCGGGGAAGAATCGGTAAAAATATTTAGTGGGTAGATATTGAGGAAATCGATATTTATAGTGTTTAAAGCAGGTGGTTTAAACCATTTCGGCAACTACTATTAGAGATGTCAATAATAAAATTTCCTGGCGCATTTATTTTTGGTATCATCATTAATCATGTTGGTTTTGTACCCGGACTAGGACGGCAGTTTACACCAGGCATGTCAAATTACGGTACCCTGAGGGTCACATTGGTGCCACTTGCATTGTCATGAGGGCCATACAGTGTCCATGGCACCCGGGGCTACTGTCCTCCTCGTTATGCATCTGAGTGGTGGCTATCGCTGTGAGACGTCAACTCTAGGCTTCAAGGCCCTAAGCAGGGTAGCCATTTTGACAACCCTGGTTTATACTCATAGAATGGGCACCTACGTTCTCCTTCCTTCATATTGGAAGCGAAATAGCCTGGGCTGCAGCCAGACGCTTTGAAATATACCGCCCAACGATTAACCGGTGTTGGAAGTCCTGTTAAGTAACTGCCTGCGTTACCTGTACTGAATGCCAACTGTTCCTTGATGTTGATTAGCGGATGTCACAATTTTCAAGTTCACTAAATTAACTTGAAATGCAATCTGACCTCTTGATGAAGCGATTAGTGGAAATTTTGCCTAGAAGGGAAACTATCAAGGTTTACCTTTTGAAATTTTAATGTTTAATTAGGCTAAAGTATATCAAGTGCAGCCATGTTAATCATTATTTTCCTCGACAGAAGGAAAATTAGACCCACGTTAGACAGTTTCACGAGGAGGGTGCAGTATATATATATCGTCTTGTACCCAAATTAATTTTGATAGCCGTAATGAGCGGTTTCAAGATGTGAAATGACCGATGAACTACTGTACGTGATTGCCTTATCCGTTTTCGTTTCCCAATTACTTAGTTGCCTTGTGGTTTCTCTTCTTCATCGTATCTTAATAATTCGGCCTGATGGGGAAATCATTCCTGCGAGAAACTCCCTACAGCCCAAAGGCCTTGTCACTTGAGAAAGCTGCTCGCTTCCTGGCGTCGCGTCGGTGGAGGAAAAGCGTTTTAACGAAGAGCAGGTCGGTGTTAAATAAGCAAGGGGTTGGAACGTTAGACCAGAATCTGGCTGCATATAACGTCTAACAATTAACCCGTGTGTTAATGGTTCCTAAGGGTCAGACTCTTACCAGTTCATGCCAACATCGGGAAAAAGGTTTGGAATGATGATGACTTGCCTGTCTACAACGGTGATATAGTGTTCTACAGAACGACCCGCCTCGGTGGTGCAATAGGTAGCTCAATTTACTGCATCAGTAATTCCAGACTCGATACTGGATCGAAGTGGGTTGGTTTCTTTTGAGTGAGAGAGACGCCCCGAGTGCACCCTCCGGTAAGTAAAACAGAGGCCCCTTACGGCGTACGATGGCATTTCCAGGTAAAAGAACCTTCTCTACTATGTAACGGGTAGATGAGGCAAAATTCCCAGGTGTAGGTGCTTGCCTTCCCCTGGCGTTGGTGGAGTGCCCCCAACCCTGCCATAAGCCGGAAAAGGGATAAGACTTCCTTGCTGGCGTACACTTCTTTGCTACTGCTAACTGGACCGCTGACTCGCAATGGATGCCATGTAAAGAACAATGGAGCCTCTGAATTCGGGGCAGAATATTGTCAGACATACTGTGATCAATATTCCCCTAAAGGAAGGAAATCTTAAGTGCAAAATTAGTTTTTAGTGCGCGGAGTCCTAATCCTCGTGCGCGAGACATGTGGTCGTTCTGCACACGTACGCACCTGCCCTCATTCTTATCAAAATTTGCTGCACGGAGCGCTTGTGACCCGACTTGAACGTCGTTAGAAGTTAATAAAAAGGAAGCAAACCGTATAATCAAGATCGGACTTATCCTACAGTCACCGGCTCGAGGTTCAAGCACGTTCACTGCATTACCTGTTGATCCAGTAACTTGCACCAGTACCGAATACCATCTTCTTGTCCTAAAATGCATTCAAATGGAATGATTATTGGACTGTGCTAATCTTGTTTTGAATAATTTCCTTTTCACTTTCGTAAATATCTGTTTTGAGGTTAACCAGACATTGGTCATTGATAATTTTCTGAAAAAGGTCGGTCAAATTGTTGAAGGCCGTTTCTCTGCAGCGATTACGAAGTAGGGTAGATGAGGGGGCTCTTATTTGTTGAGTATTCAAAATGAATCCTAACCAACCTTCACCTCTTTGACTTTTTTGCGTAATCGACTCGATCACACTCTGCACTTTCTGAAACTCGTCATTGGTTGAGAATTTAACTTCTAAGGAAATAACATTTCTTAGAAACAGGGCCCCGGTTTCAACGTGGATTTGTCTGGCCTCAGACCGATGTGCCATAACGTCATCATTCCTAACCCCTTTTCCTTAATTAATTTTTTTTCGTTATTTCGTCGTCACTGCAAGAGGTAAGCGCGGGCACTTTTTTCCATCCAAAACAGGCATCTAAAGGTAGCCCTGTATGGTAACTCGAAATCAGTGGGTACCCTCATGTGGTGATATGACATCACACTTTCCGTAAAACTGAAAGAAATTGGCGTCCCGGGCGAGTGTCCGACCAGCCTATTCCTTAATCTGACATGGATCTATGACGACAACTTCCCTATCCGATAGAAGGCTCATTCAAATTTGCCTGTTCTAAGAAACACTGCCCACGCGGCTTGCTGTGTGACGAATGATAGCACAAATGGCGTCACTGCCGAATAGTCAAGAGCACACCGTAGCTCAAGGCTTGCTGAACCATAAATAGTTTGTTGAGACTATTTTGAAATTTTCTACATTCCTTTGGATACTTTTAGAAAACCACAAATATTCTCAGGATGTGATCATTATGGGCAGATCTCGGCACATCATTTGGTAAAGTAAGTGGAGTGTTCCGCATGCCGTAAGGTCCCAATGAAGTTCATGGGGAAGTTTTACTTTGCAATGATTACACCCCATTATTCCGTACGGGTCAGACTGCTGGGCAGTCCCAAGCGAGTCATGAGATCAGAATGTAGGCTGCTGTAAGTTGTAGGATCACGAAAGCAATGAAAATGAATATTAGGGCAGGTCCATTAGAAGAGAGCTGGCTGTGTAAGCATGGGGGTTGCAGGTTTGGTCGGCAGTCAGCTGCGGAAAAACATCGTCCACTAGATCACCCTTGTGTTTAATAGAGGGACAAGATGAGCATCCGACCCTGTCATAGGCGGGAGAAGGGTTAGGAGTTGTTTTGCTTTGAAGAAAAGTGGCTGTATAGCTATCGGGCGCGGTATTAGCACGCCTCGGAAAACGTGCCTTTATGGGGGGCAGCAGCCTAATTGAGGACAATAAGAAATGGCAGTGGAGAGCTCGTACACTTCCATTTACCATAGGTACCTTGGTGGAAGTTAAAGAATAAATGGGCTTTGAAATGAGTACAGGTGGTACAAGGGACTCGGTTACAATCAATGGTTGGATATTTCTTGGATGCTCATTTCTTGAGATATTGCTCAATATTTTGAAAGTGGCAGGAAATGAAAAATTGATATATGCTGTTGATATGAAATGAGGCGCGTAAATAATAAATAATAGCAATTCGAATTTCCTGGTGCAGTTGAACGTTGCACTTCTTACACTTCAGTCTCTTTGATTGCAACATTATTTGGCAGCCGGCTTCGAAAAAGTATCGTCCAACAGTTTGGCCGTGTGATTTCAACATAACGTTGCAATAGGCCGAAAAAAGGGTTAGGAATGATGACAGCTGCGTAGCAAACTTCCCTTGCGAGATTTCCGAGAGCACTTTTCTGGCAGGCTCATTGTCAGGCTTCCTTAAGAAGTTGACGACCTTGACCAGGATCGATCCTCTCACGAAATACTCGCGCTGCAGACTGTTCTTCTTGACAGAATGTGGCTTTGGTGTGGATTTTGATATTTGCATAACGTCACACTTTGGAATGCTTTTAACCCCTTATTGTGCTTCATGTCCTTGCAGGAGATCCTCTCTCATCATTGCCGCGGGGATTGCCGCCAGTAATCGTTTCCATCATGTACCATTGATGCCATTATCTTGTTCATAAGCCGCTAACCATTTTCTGGCGCCAGTGTGAAGAGCAAACTTTCGCAGCACTGTTACCCTTACAGCAGGTATGGTGATGGCATCGAGCTCACCATCAACACCCTCGAATTTATTTTCCTTCCAAAGAAAGGCCCGTTGCTCTGTCTCGGTTGCTCTCTGGTTAACGCTCTGAAGTTATTGAATCCATAGTTGCGGTATCGATCCTGGCTGAGGAGAGGAAAGCTTCAAGTACTCTTTCTGTCGGATGAGAAGAGAAATCGTGGTCCATCGTGTGTCCCCTGCGCGCAAAGAGCAGTATAAGATGTTTATTTCGCAAAATTTCCAGGTATAGGAGCCCTCGCTCTGACGTCGCCGGACATGAGTAGGACCGAACCTGGCAAGCACAGTGTGAATGTCCTGAACTTTGCGAAGAGGCCGGTAACCACTCTCCAACCTTTTTTTATGCCCTGCGTCGGTAAAGTAGAAATGGTGCCTATTTGATAAATTTTCCTGCGCTTCATGTAGCCTAAGCGAGGAATTTAGGAAATTTTTTTCCACTGACTTAAACATTGATGGAGCGAACAATGAGGTGTCATTGTGATGATAAATGGGAGGATCATAACTGTTGTTTGCTTCGGAATTTGATAGATAATGTCCTATTGGGATCAAACACGCGTAGGAGTCTTGTTGTCATGGCAACTCATTCCAGCCATACTTTGAGATATTGTATGCCACTTCGTATCTCCAGACATTGAAATATTTCTTACTCGGTCTACTGTTATTACAGGCGAAACGCATAGTGTGTAGTGTCGCTGTTGTGACACCCTGCTTTCATTCAAACCTGTTTTCCGCCTGTGGCATGATTAGAATCCTTTGCACAATGAAAATGGTTTCTTTTTTCTATAACCCGATATCGACCAATCCACGGAAAGGACTGCCCGAAAAAAATACTGCGCCGGTTGAAGGAAGCTGGAAAACGAATTGAAAAAGAAAACTGTAAACAAGTAGCGAGCTCTGTAAGACCGGTACTCTAAGGCCGGCAATCCATGGCCTGCACTCTGAGGCTGGAAATCTGTGGACTCTACACTCCAAGACCGACACCCGATGGCCGATAGTCTGCTGGGTTCCGCAAGTCAACTTTAATCCGGGTCCCACTTTCGTTCCGGCTGGAACGAGGTGGATTGTTTTCATTCGGGCGAGAGACACGTCCCGTTTGGTGTAGCATGACATTTGCACATTTTTGTTTGTTGCGTTGATGTTTTGGGACCCTTCAACTACAAGGTCATTAGAGCCCTGTCCCTTGCGTAGTTCTAATGTAAAGACTGCACAGATACTACACAATGCGACGATTTTGGAGTATTGGCGGACCCAGTTTTTCCAAACGGCGACCCATGTTAGTACTAACGAGGAATGCGTTGCTTAACTTCAGTGATCAGACGAGAACTGGTGTGTCCAACGTCGTAAGCCGCTCCCTTGCACATAAAAGAACCTGCTGCGATAAAATAGCGTCCAATAGATCACCTGTGTGTCCATTCAGGGCGACAAAACGGGTACGCGATCCTGCCATAGGCGGGAAAAGGTATAGAAGTTTATTTTAATGCAGATCATGCAGTTTGTGAGCAATTTGTTAGGTGGCGATAGTTGAAGCAGTAGTTGGACATTTGGAAACGCTTGCCAAGAATTACTTGGGGGTTTTTGGTGGATATCCAGGTTTTAGGTTCCAGGGATTAGACGTAAAGAAATTAACAAATATATTGAACATTTTATTATCCTCCCTCCCCCGGTGTAAGCTGAAATGATTGTGGTGTAGTAGTGACATCTTGCGCCGTTTTGAGAAAGCTCATGAAACTAACCTATCCCGCCTTCTTAATTTCTTCGATCCCAAATGGGGCACAATTGATACATTAACCAGGACCCATTTGGAAATTATTCCCAGTAAATATATATGTTGCGTGTTTTTTTTTTTTTGTCGTAATTTAGATAAAAGGGGTCCAGGTCCGGCGGCTGCCCTCTCGGTCCAACCTGAACCCGACAAGAATGCTTAGGGTAACTCATTGAGGAGCAGTGCGTTAACTACTGCATAGTTAGCGGAGTCATCATTGGTGGATGGAGAAACAATCTCCTGGATCCGATTTTTTTTCCGCAGATGAGATTATGATCCAGGCTAAACATAATCATCATAATAACGCCTGTGGCAGGGTCGGGTCTGCAGGTTCTAGCCCTCTACTCCCGCCTATCTCAACAAGTCCCCGTTCACCCACACACTACTCATTACACCCCTCTTTTCATTACGTGTCCATACCCCTTCAACCTACTCTTCCTCATTTTTTCCGCGATGTCCCGCACCCCAGGCTACCTCAAATATACTCATTCCTAATTCTATCAGCTCTCGACACCCCAGTCATGTACCGCAGCATTCGCATCTCGACCACTTACATTCAATTGACGTGGCTCTTCCTGACTTCCCAACACTCTGATCCATATAGCTAGCTGGCCTAACCACTGCCCTGAAAAACTTCCCTTTCAACTTGGTTGGGACCCTCCTATTGCACAGGACTCCACTTGCCTGTCTTCAGTTCAACCATCTCCCATTGATTCTATGGGTCACATCTGAGTATCTCCCCATTGCTTTGGAACGTTGATCGTAAGTACTTTACCTCTTGCATCTTTTTCACCAGTTCGCCCCTAGAGAGTTGAACCTTAGTGCTGAATCTTGGAGTACTCCAACCTTCACTGGGAAGCCCCTAGTATTTCCCCAAGGTGTCGTTACCCTATGGAACCATCATAGAATCATCATAGCATCATCATGGAACCATCTTGGGACACTCATAAGCCTACTCCAAGTCGATAACGATGGCATGGAGATCATTCTTTTCGGCCCTGTAGTTCTGTCAGGATGAAGCAGGCTGAACAACTTTGTAATATTTAAGACTTTTTCTAGACTTTATAGGGCCTATTCTAACCACCCACAAAATATTTGATATTTATTAACTAATGTTGGCTTCTCTACTTTCAAGGCTACTTACCGGTGCTCGGGGGCTCATTTTTGTAATGGAGGATGTTGAGGGTATTCGGAACTGTCGAGGAAGAAGTCAGGGATAAGGACCGCGATTTCCAGTATTTGAAAATTCGCCCTCTGGCGTCGAGAGGCTGCGATAATAAAGCATCTTTTTTTTTTCATTGCGGGTAGCGGTAGTGGGAATAGTTGCATGAATTAATAACCAAGTTCCTCAAATTGACCTGTAGTCTGAGGTTGCCCAAGAATGATGAGTGTGGGTTGCTCTCCCCCATGTCAGTCCTGGGGTAAATCTGGCCTGAATTTCAATATTTTGTGACTTGAGTTGTAGTGTTTTGTAATGGAAGTACTGTGCTCTTATAAGTACGTCTGTAAGTTTTCGTTTTATAGAGTTTATAAATTGAACATTTAATTTAGTCTAAAAGTCAATTCCATCCTAATGTTATTTAAATATTAAAAAAAAATCTGAGCGTGTATAATAAATATTTAAAGTTGAAAATGAAATTTCAAGTAACGGTTTCTTTGAACTGTGCATGTATAAAAAAACTACTTGGAGAGTGAAAAGTGCGGTATTGTGGTGGGTCGATGGTTGCTTAGCAACGGCGTCTATGTGACGTCATTTTCACCGTTTTATTACCAACGATCCGTTGACAATTTGCTGAATGGTCATGTTGAGACTTAATATCTCACTAGGGGGAGTTTCATTGCCCAAAGTAGATAGCGAGGTACGGTTGATCGGAAATCGGCCTGGGAGAAAATAAGGTAGGCAATGCGGTAGTTTTCGGTTCCGCACGACACGGTAACAAAAGACATCCTCTTTATGTTATTACCTTTTTGTTTCTGTCATGTGGCACGCCCAGAACAGTCTTTCTGAAATGGCCATCTGAGACTATTGAACCAGCAATCCAAACCCAACTTATTCAACGCGCAGGGCTTTTAAGTGCCCTAAGCCCCACCACCCCACTCCACCTTCGGTGTTTCTTTCCTTTAAGTGCTACGGCTTTCTCATCACCATCACTCTGAATCCTTTTGAAGTCTATGGCAGCGCCTGGAATCCATTTACCCCATTGGAACCGGAAATGCATGGGCGAATCATTAGATAATGGTTTTACTCAGCCGGCTGCCGATCTAATACTGTACTCCCTGGATTTATTTAACGGCAGTCTTCTCAATTTCTTTCATTGTATGTATTATTTTACTTACCAATGAAGTGGGGCGAGCTCACACACCTGGAAATTTGTGTTACTCAATATAGAGCAAAGCAACTCCTAACCCCTTTTGCCGCCGCCCATTGCCGGGACGGGTACCCATCTTGTCCCTCTGAATGGATACAATGATAATCTATTGGACAGTGTTTTTCCGCACCTGGCTGCTGATAAGAGTTGCAACCCCTCTGCTTATTTATCGTCGGTCTATTGTTTGTTGGGACACTCCACCGACGCCAGCAGCGAGCTCCTAAACCTGGCAATGCCATCGTGCACCACACGGGACTTCTTTTCGAAAGGAAGGCAAGGCGCATTCGGGGCCTCTCTCGCTCGAAAGAAACCAACCCACCTCGATTCAGTATCGAACCTGGAACCACTGACACAGTAATTGATTGCGCTGCGTCCTGCGCCACCGAGTCGTGTCTACTCCATATAGAGTCTGATTCTTCTATTTTCAGGGTACGGCTTTGTTTGCTATTCTTGCAGAAGACGTACTGTAAGCCATATGCAGGACTTGTAACCAAGAATGGCCCATGCCTTAATCCAGCACTGCGCCTTGCTGGTATCATTATATCGTACCATAACCATGTACTGTTTATGGCAGAATCGATTTTCAAGTTCCATTCCCTCAGATATCAAAAGGTCACATGAGTACCAGGCCCTGTTTACAGGTGGGGAAAGGGGTTGAAGCTACGATGCCGACGACCTTTTTTGGAGAATGGCTGTTGGCAATGGAATCTCCGCCTAGAGTTGGACCATTCGTAAAATACGGTACTTGAACTATCAAGTTACTTTAAGATTAAAAAAGTGTATATTTTTCTATGTTCGATGTTGATGTTTTATATGGCCCAGTTTCCGGTAGACAGGAATATCTAAATTAGCATTTAAACAGCTGTCAGTTTCGTCTCAATTTCAATATTTTTATGTGGCACAAGGGAAAAGACAATGATGGCTGGTTCTACTGAGCATTTCACGCTAGAGTTGTTTCTTTTCTGCGGTACTTGCACTTTCATAATTCTACTATTATGACGTTTGGAGGATTAGATTCGACACAGAAACGAATTTCGTTGTCAGACTCCGAAACGTGTTTTTGAATGCAAAAGTAGACTAAGAAAAACTACATTTTGAGTTCACAGGTCCTGTTTTCAAGCGAAGCACTCCAACTTCTGAATTGCGAGGTTACTCTTCTGAACTCTTATTTTGTTGGTGTTTTTCGACCCTTCAACCACGTTGTTACATCACGCTGTTAGGACGATTTTGTTGGGTATTAGCAGTACCCAGTGTTCCCAAACGGTCACCCATGCTAGTACTAGCTGGGGTTGCGTTACTTAGCCACAGTGATCAGACGACAACTGGTGAGTCCAACGCCATACAGCCGGTCTTCCGAATTCTGCTCGATGCTGGTTAGTCCTATGTGGATAGGTGACCCAGAGGTGTGTGAAGCCTGGAATGGCCCCATGCGAGAGGTACTGCCCTCCACTCCACTTCCGCCTATCTCCTACCAGGTCCCCGTTCACCCCATGCTCTCACATGTCCTTATAAACAACTTGCTCTTACGTCTGCTTTGGTCTCTTCCCCTGCCCCGGGTGCTACCAGCCACCTGTATTCCTGTAATGGACCTAACGGGCTCCTACCTCCCCTCTTCTCATTACAGCATTACCACCTCAATCTACTCTCCATCATTTTTTTCAGCGATGTCCCCCACCCCAGGCTACCTCAAATATACTCATTCCTAATTCTATCAGCTCTCGACACCCCAGTCATGTACCGCAGCATTCGCATCTCGGCCACCTACATTCATTTGACGTGGCTCTTCCTCACTGTCCAACACTCTGATCCATATAGCATAGCTGGCCTAACCACTGCGCTGAAAAACTTCCCTTTCAACTTGATTGGGACCCTCCTATCACATTGGACTCCGCTTGCCCGTCTCCACTTCAACCATCTCCCATTTGTTCTATGGGTCACATCCGAGTCGATCTCCCCTTTGCTTTAGAACGTTTATCCTAAGTACTTTACCTCTTGCACCTTTTTCACCAGTTCTCCCCTAGAGAGTACGTCACAGTTATTTTCCTGTCCTTCCCAACTTTTTTAGTCCTCCCTTTTCTATCGGTACTTTAATTACGTTTAGGCCCATCTGTACTTGTTCTCTGGAGTCGTTAAGTTTTCCTATATTGTCGGCAAACGCCATCCACTGAGGGGCCCATTCTCCTGCTCCTCTCGGCATTCGTCCATAACCGGAATGGAATGGGTATGGTCTTGGTGCGGAACCGTGGTGTACCCCAACCTTCACTGGGAACCCTCCAGTATTTCCCCAAGGAGTTTTTTACCCGCGCTGTGGTACCGTCATTCATATCCTGCACTAAAAAGAAGCCTTTCTACAACGAATGAAATTTGCAGATATGCGTACAGTATGTCCCGGACAGGCCGACTGTATTACAGAGACTGTCATTGTTGTAGTTTCTCTTAATGCTAAAAGGAGGGCGCTGTTTACCAACGTGTTACTATTTAGATATCGATGTAACCTCCACATGGGTGTCTGCAATTGGCGTTGCGATCCAAAAATAGCAAGCATCACTGTCGGGAGTGTTACATGAGCTAAAAAGATAATTATTTCCCAAACGCTCATTTCCCCGCCACCGAACTGAATTCAGCCGTCTGCGCACTGGTAGACTGATTGTCAGGACTACTGATTGTTATCTGACAAATAATCGATGGCTGAAAGGTATTTGCGATGTGGCGAGCTGAGTGACCTTTATAGTCAATGGTGTCACTAACAAAGCTGGATTAAAGTGAGGATTGAACTGGACAGAAATAGAACGATCAGAATGGACCACCAGTCATTAACGAAGGTGTCTTAAGAAACAAGCTGTGCCTTAGTAGACGTTAGATCTGGCTCTTTAACTCGGTTATCAACATACAGTAGTAGAAATCTGGAGTTCGTGATTGCAGGATCAATACTGGGAGAGACAGATGGCTTGTTTCGGGCGAGAGGGAAGCCAAAAAAACCTTCTGTCAGATAGGACTTGAATAATGATCATTGGTGTTAGGCACGCAAACAAGTATTTTGTGTGCTACAAGGAAGAGAAGGCAGGTCACAAGATGCTCGACTCTTATTTCCCAAACATTTGCATTTTTGTGGCTGCTCTCGCAAATAAAAATGACCGGCCTTTTAATAAGCAGGGGGTTGCAGCATCACGTCTCAACTGGTTTATGTAAACATACTGCGCAGCAGTTCGTCCGTTGCTTCCCGTTTCTGACGGGACGAGTGAGTACTCGGCTCTGCCAAACGCGAGGAAAGGGTTGGATGTTCATTAGCCAGGGTACCCGGGTACCCATACTGAATGAAATGTGTTTGAACATGTAGTTATTTTTTTAAGCTATCATATTTCTTGAAAGCTCATAGATGGTCTTTACCCTTTGCGCTACTATAGACTGTGGGCCGTAGGCAACCAAACTTTTGTGCAACTGGCCTTGTCAAAAACCCACCTGTTTTGAACATTCAAACAAGTCTGTTTCGTGCATTTGCGGCCCCACACAACAGTAATATCTTATGCTTTATCATTATATCCTCATCCCGCCTGTGGTAGGGTCGTGTCGGCGAGTTCTAGCCTTCCACTCCTATCTTTAACCAGGTCCCCGTCGACCCCACACACTACCATGTCCTTATGTTTTTAAAATAAAGTTATTCTTACTCAAAGTAAAAAAAATCGGTACCCGCATATTGACATAAGGGTTAAATTTATTATTTTAATTTGCAACCATGACCCGTTATTCACCCCTGGGACAACGACGGCCCGGATCGGGTTATCAGATGGTGATTGAATTACATTGAGATTAGACTAGATATGATTACAGTTAAAGGATTAGGTTAATAATGAAAGAAAACGCTAGTAGATGGAAATAAGTTTGTCATAATGGGGGTGTAGTGGAGTCCTGTTTGTTAGGCATGGCTCCAAATTTTCTGAATTAGGCGGCAGCTCACTAATTTGACAGGTTTTTTTTCTTTGATTCTTGTTTTGCGTAGGACCGACTCGTTAGTTACCCCCTCATCGAGGGAGAAGAAATTTGGGTGGACCCTAACTGGAATTTAATTTCTAAATATAAGACATCCTGCAGACCATATGTTTGTTTTAATATTTGGACTTTTGCGTGGTTACCCGTTATAACTGTAATTAATTCTTAACGGAAACTATAATGTAGTCGATTGCAGCGTGACGAGTGGCGACCTTGCGAAGTACATTTTTTTGGACACTCCCTATTTTTTGTTGTTACTTCTTTCAAACAAACGGAGTTGATTTATCATTATGGCAGTCCACCACTCAGCCTAGCAATATTTTTTTTCCCAGAAATACTACTTAAATGGTATTCCTACCAAGTTAGACGTTATTTTGTGATCCGCTTTGCGGGGGTGGGGTTGTCAAATTCGACACCTGTCCCAGTACGAAGCCCACATGGTTACAGATTGAGGTGTAAGGCCGCATCTTGACCCCGGTTGCTACCGTTAGGTGTTTGGTTAGCCTCGTGGGACCTATACATCGGATAGTTTGTGGACGTCCCTTTTTACCCCAAACTAAACTGAGCAGGAGTTGAGGCAGCCGGTTATGTAAAAGGTACCGGCGAACAGCTCGCCCCCCCTTGGGATTCCAACGGGGCAAATGGATACCCCCAACCTGTCATAAGTAAGAAAAAAGGTTACTTGTCTAAAACTGTTCGTGACCGGAGTGGTAGCGTCGAATATGCCGGACCCGGTTCACACCACGTGCATTCCATCGCTTGAGTTACCAAGAACTTCCAGGACCATTGTTATTATGTTGCTTGTAATTACGGTAGAAATTCGTTAATTTTTAATAACTATTGTCGACACTTCAGGGCTGCAAGGCTTCGACACTTCAGAGCGAGAGGGACATCCTAAGTGCACCTTCTGTCGGATGGGAAATAAAACTGTGGTCCAGTGTGGTATGATGTTGCCTTTATCAAATGATCTCTCTACAAATGACTTCCTAACCCGGTGGCAGGGTGGGTACCCGTCCTGTCCCTAAGAATGGACACAAGGACGATATATTGGACAGTTATTTAGCTTAGGTCTACAGTTCGTTGGGACACTCCACCGACGCCAGGGGCTAGCGGCTACACCTGAAAATTTTGCCTCATCTACCCGTTGAATAGTAGAAGAGGGTTCTTTGACTTGCAAATGCCATCGTGCACCCCACGGAACCTCGCTTTTACTTGTCATCCGAAGGAAGGCGCATTCGAGACTTCTCTCTCCACCCGAAAGAAGCCAATCTACCTCGTCCAGTATCGAGCCTGGAACCACTGACGTAGTTAATCGAGCACGCTACTTATTGGGCCACTGAGTCGGGTCAAAAAACTATATTAAAATAATATTATAAAAATGTTCTTACTAGAAATTTTTTTGCTAGTTGTGTAATGGTGGACGGGGACCTGGTGGGGGATAGGCGGGAATGGAGGGCTAGAACTCGCAGTCCCGACCCTACCACAGGCGGAATAAGACTATGAAGTGTGATGCTTTTTTTGAGATACATTGTAAGAGGAATACAGAATCGATAGTCATTGTTATCTCAGCCTCGTCCTACAATTAGTGTCACCACTCGTTTATAGACTTCGGGATAATAGAAAGGTATTTTTAACCTAACATCCCACCACTCATTGATTTTCGTATCATTCAGCAGAATTGGCCCCTGAATGACGTCATTTTTTTGCTGATATGGCGCAATATTTGCCAATCAGTACAGCAAGTTGATCGATTCCAGATATAGGCCTATTTGAACTGTTGCGCAAGTGAATGCTGGGCTAATTTCCGCAATTGGAAGTCTTTCTCCAACAGACGATCCTACTATCGGGTGTTTTTGAACTACCAGCCTTCTGTAACAGGCCGGCCCTTTGGCATTGTTTCAATGGGTGACTAAAGTACCTATTTTACACCTCTCGTGGACCATCTCCCTTTCGTAAGATTTGGAATTTCCCCAAGCATTAATTAAGTAAGCATCGTTTCAAGGATACATCCTGGTGGAAGTGGTATAGCGGCTGATTCATAGGCCTTGTTGAGTTCAAAGTGCAAAAGTTCGTCCACGGGAAAATAAATCGATCAGGTTTCTGTGATACTGGGAACCCTTTAGTGCAGCTGCTTTAGTGTGCCATTTTCTGTCTGGCAGTTCAGTCGGCATTTCTGGTTAATTTTCTTTTCATGCTGATGTATGGTATACCCTTATCCCGTCTGTGGCAGGGTCGAGTCTGCGAGTTCTAGCCCTCAACTCCCGCTTCTCACCAGGTCCCCGTAACCCCACAACTGCCATGTCCTTACGTACAACCGTCTCCCTCCTCTGATTCGGTCTCCCCCTGCTGTGGGTGCCTGCAAGGTGCAACCACTTGCATTCCTGTAATGGATCGAACGAGCTCCTCCTCCCTTCTTCTCATTACGTGTCCATGCTACCTCAATCCGCTCTCCCTGATTTTTTCTGCCATGTCCCTCACCCCCTGGCTACCCCAGTAAAATACTCATTCCTACTTCTATCAGCTCTCGACACCCCACTCATGTATCGCATCATTCACATCTAGGCTGCTTGCATTCTATTGACGAGTCTCTTCCTCACTGCCCAACACTTTGCTCCACAGAGCATAGCCTGGTGTAACCACTGTCCTGAAAAACTTCCCTTTTAACGTGATTGGGACCTCGTTCCCTTTACATTTCCTTACCTGACAATCTAGCGAATGCACCAGCTCATCAGTTCCTCCCGAAACCCGCCGTAGTGGGTTCGTCCCCAAGAACCCCAGCCAGGCTTTTGGAGCCCGCAGGAATATTGGGCGGGTTGTCTGGGGGATGCCGCCCTACACCCATTTGAAGACCCTCGCTGCATTATCTGCCGTGGGAGCCGAGGTCTGCACACACCCCCATGACATTGCGGAATCATGATAACGACGGCCCGGGGCCCGCTCGCTCACCCCTTTTAATTATTGCTTCCTTGTATATACCCTTTTGTCTTGTACCTCTAATTGTTCCCCCTTCCCCCCTTTCTATTAAAAATTTGGAAACGTTCATTGCATGTTGACACAATCCAAGTGAATTCTGAACGAAATTTGGATACTTTTCATTGTTGGCAGAAAATGTCGAATGAGACCTTTCGACAACTAGAAATTTTGCCATAATTCAAAAATGGGGTAAGTATTTGGGGACTGATGAAGGGGGTAGATGAGGGTAAAAAGCAGCTGCACAAAAGACCAAGCAATACTACTAATACTATTATTCAATTTGGCAAATTAATACAAAGTGATTGGGTGGGTCTTCTTAAAGGTTGACGTTGACACGATCGATAGCCCCCTCTTCCTCTCTCTTGTTTCTCTCCCTCCCGCCTGGGTTGCCAAATGGTTACCTGTAATAAGAGCCAGGACAAATTTGGACGTCTACCACTGTTAAAAATGCCCTTCCTGACAGGCATCAACATTTTTTTGGCTTTTACCAGAAATTACCGTAGTCTACTTTGGTGGCGTAGCAATCCCGTGCTTCACTTTTGAGTCAGTGGTTGCAGGTATGATTCTAGCCTTGGCGAATGGCTACATTGGGCGAGAAGCTCCAAATTGTCCCGTATGGTATGGGCATCATGTTACCTGCATGTGCAATTAATGATTGCTTTTTATATACTTCTTGATAAAGTTTCAATTTCAGGTGTAGGTGGGTGACCGTTTGGGAACACTGTGTACTGCTAGTACCCTAATCGCCCTAACAGTGTAGCGTCGGTGCAGACTGCATTAGAACCACGTAGTTGACCATTGTAGTTGAAGGGTCCTAAAACAAAACATATCCAGGTGTAGGAGCTCTCCCTCTCCACGGCTTCCAAAAAAAAAAGAAACTGGCCCGAGAATAAAGATAGGCCGACATTTCATTTAAGATAGGATTAGTTTACTAAGTCATCACCAAGGTCCATCTGGAGTCAACTTGGGACTCAAGGAGTGGGAGCTCAAGGGTGACATGATTATCATCATACCCTTATCTCGTCTGTGGCAAAGTCGGGTCTACGGGCTCTAGCCCTCCACTGAACATGCGCTGACTGGGGGCACCCCAGCCAGCCGTCTGGAACCCGCATGAAATATTGGCTGGGTTGTCTGTGGAGGGATGCCGGCCTACTCAAGCTCAAGCTTGACATTTCAAGAAATTTTCGCGGAAATGTTGACCACCATTAAGAGAAGAGGGGGTGGGACGACATGATTTCCAACACATATCAAATGTTTTTCTTATTAAATGATACTTTAAACTGATTAATAGTTAAGGACTGGTTATGGGGTAAACATCGTGGGTTGAATTCGAGGTCGTTCCACTGCCGAAACCACAAACAACAGTTTCAAATTTATGTTTTATTTATTTTATCAAAACTCTACATAGATATACATGTGTACTAGGCGCAAGCAACAATATTTGACAACGGTTTCTTTTGGGTCGGGAGAGGGGGGGGGGGATTTTCCCACGATTATTTAAAATATCTTTAAAAAAAAAAGTTTTTAAGATAACTATATCTTACTATAATTTAACTACAGTACACCAGGGATATCACGTCTGAAATAAACAGGTGTCACCTGCACATCAACAGACTCCTGTCTGTAAAAAACATATTTCTAAATCTACAAAATTACCAGGTCTAGACTCCTGCCACAATGCCCGTCCGTCCCGTTCCACCTTCAGTATTCCAAATGGGGTAATGTCTTTATTACAGAACCTGAATAAAGAAAGCGCTATCCTACCCATATTCCGTCTCTTGTAGGGCCGAGTCTACTAGGTCGTTTTTTTTTTCACTGCTCTGTGCTCCAGCAGTGAGAGAGAAAACCAGTCAGTGAATTTCATTATTAGCATTATCATAACAATTTCAACCCTTTTTCCGCCTATGCCAGGGTCGGGTACCCATCTTGTCCCTCTGAATGGACGCAAGGGTGATATATTTGTCGGTGTTTTTCCGCAGCCGGTTGCCGACCAAAGCTGCAACCCCTATGCTTATTTATCGTCGGTGTACTGTTCGTTGGGGCAGTTCACCGACGGTAGGGGACAAGCTGCTACACCTGGAAACTTTACCTCATCTACCCGTTCCATAGTAGAGAAGGTTCTTTTACCTGCAAATGCCATTGTATGGGACCGCGGTTTCACTTCTCATCTGAAGGAAGGCGCACTCGGGGTATCTCTCCCACCCGACAGAAGCTACCCACGACACGCTACCCACTGCACCACCGGGGCGGGATTGAACTTGAGGCCTTTCGTCACCTCTCAGCCAAGAAGTTTCGGGCCTTGGACTTTTATAGGGACATGGTGTTATTGAAGCTTAAGCGTTATTTTCCCTAATTGTATATGAACTACCTACCCTCTCACGTGAAAGCGAGCAGGATTGATCCTGCAGCCAAGAACTCAAGGTTCCGGTAGACCAAAATTGCCAGTTATTCGTGGATCCCTTCCTAATGTATGCGATCTCACCTCCCTATAACAGAACCCCTACTACGTGAAACATGTAGATCGACAAATTTTTCACGTGTAGGAACTAGCCCCCTCGTGGTATTCGGAGGAGGGACGTAGAAATACCGCTCCATAGATTGATTGCTCATGTGTTCCAGTGGGACAGAAATGGGTACTCGACCCTACCATAGGCGGAACAATGGTTAGTAGTTGCTTTACTTGGCTTTTTTTTTAGCATGTTATATCTTAACCCTGTGTCGTAGGCCGCTGTTCTCGTGATTATCGTGTGTGGAATTTCGGATTTTCTCTACCATCTAAGGGCACATTTATATCTGGTGACGGGTTTCGACGGTATTACTGTCTGCCTTCATATAAAATTGATGCTTGTGGAGTGATTCGGAAATTTGATATTGCGCTTATTAAATTCCTAAGTTTACTTTACCCCTTTTATACTGGCCTTCATAATTAGAAAAGATAGACGTCTGGAATCGGGTGTTTTTTTATGGTGAAGGAAATTACGGTGGTGTTTTTGACTGGTACTTAGATCTTAACGACCTTCAGCTGGCTATAATCGTCGGTTGTTTTATAAAGACGGAGAAAAAAGGGTGTAAATGGGTGAGAGCGAGAGAGAGGACATGCGAATCGATTACGACTTAATAAAAGGCACTTGTCATATCACGTGACCTGAATAATAGTAATTGATCTGCTGCTGTTAATTATAGTGAAGTTGTTAGACGCGAGAGGCGCTTGTTGTTCTAGTTGGTGGGGGGAGGAGGGGGGATTGGTATAAAGGTCTGACAGTGACGTCATTGCAATTGTGATGGCCGATTCGTCGCCGAGTTGATGACAGCTGCTTTGCCAGCTGCCTGTTCTGTTTTGTAGCCTTCGAAGTGTTCTCTGTTTTTTTTTTGTTGTCGTTCGAACTTTCGTGACAAATTTGGAGCGCTGTTCAGAGAGTTTACTTACTGGTCGTCCATCTGGTTCAAAAAATGCCTTTGAATTTCATCGACGACGTTTCTTATCGTGGATTTATATTTAAGGAAACGTGTTTACCTTTGTAATTACTTCCTGAAAAGTAGGGAGGGAAAACGTTATCGTTCTTAATGACATTTAACTACTAAAAAAAAGTTACCGTACTTCGCAATCTCAATAGTGCCAATAGCGGTTAAAGGAAGAACGGAACTGTTTTCATCATCGTTCGAATTTCTATTTAAAATTTAAATTTTTGTCTTATTAAGTCAGTTAGTTGTATGTGCCATTGCATTTTGGATATTGTGTGGTCAACCGCCGTTAATTATTGGATTTCCTCTCAATCAAACTCTACATAAACTAGTCAAACGATCGGTGAGTAATTGTACGTGTACGTCCTGTCCTGAAGTCCCGTTATATTTTAGTGCGGCCTATACTTAGACTGGGCTCAAACAAATTCAATATTTCGGAAAAGCTGGTGAATGTTTTGAAATATTTAAGGAAAGTGTAATAGTAATAATAATGCTTTTAATGTTTCTGTTACATATACGTATGCCCTTTCACCTGAGAGAGTACGATTCCATAGAAGCAATTTCACAAGATTGTTGCAATTGTTTTGCAATTACACGCAGGGATATGTTACATGATAAATTCTATTATCATAAAACGTGATAATAGTACTGATAACATGAGCCCATATGGTGGGTAACGTGGTCCGTCGTCCACAATGAGTCTTATAATATTAACACGTCGTTTTTTTCCGGGCAGTTGCAAAGAAAGCAGTGTGCCTGGTGTGCTGGTGGCCTGAGTTCGATTCGTGGATGGCCCAAAAGGCTCACACTTCGTCACATCTGTGGTCTCCATATGGCTTTGACTGTGCCCATCAGAGCTAGTAATGAAACCCTGAAATGTATCATCCATTCCTTCTGGTGTATACAGGCTAAATTAATGTACTTAATTCTTTAGCACGTCTTGTTTTTGTTTGGAAACTGCTGACATACGTTGATCCAACTGAAGGCTACTCTCCCCTACCACCCTCTATGGTCTCCTCTTCAAATCGACTTCTGGACTTTGGATAACGATATTTTCTAACTCCTTCTGAATATAGGCCCAGAGACTTGCCTCCTCCTTTCTGCAAAAGTCCTTACTTAATTCGGCTGC
This sequence comes from Trigoniulus corallinus, assembly GCA_013389805.1. Classification (NCBI taxonomy): domain Eukaryota; kingdom Metazoa; phylum Arthropoda; class Diplopoda; order Spirobolida; family Trigoniulidae; genus Trigoniulus; species Trigoniulus corallinus. The sequence continues at coordinate 393,255 of JAAFCE010004209.1, read as the reverse complement.
GTCGACCATAACAACTAAGATTTGTCATATAATTGGGCAGCTTAATCGTCTTGTAGGTTAACCTTTCAGCCTCAACTGAAGTGGAACAGACTTTGAATGCACCTATTTATCCATTTACCCTTTCATTATTTTGGATTTGGTATTTTCATAGTTTCACCGGAGAAAGAAACTATGCACTTCAGCAGAAAGGTGGGAGCGGCTGATGATGGAGCGGTGGTTCTCGCCTGATCGCTGAAGTTAAGCAACGCAATCCTAGCTAGTACTAACATGGATGGCCGCTTGGGAAAACTGGGTACCGCCAATATCCAAAAATCGTCGCATCTGCGTTACAACTACGCGGTGGACGGGGCTCCAATGACCTTGTAGTTGAAGAGCCCTAAAACATCAGCGAAAAAAAAAATCAGCAGAAAGGTGATTACCAGTGGCTTTTGAATAGTTTCTAATTATAGATTTGTCGAGGGGTTCGTTAAGTGACCCACGTGCGAAATACCGTGCGTGACCTTCTTTTGTTGTGTAGTACTGATTCACATTCTGTCCAAATCTGCAGTCTTTCTTTTAATCCTTGCAGTGGTTATTGTATTCGACTCTGCTTCGCGGTTTTGGTATGTAAAATTCGCGACTGGTGACCTTTTACAGCGGCCAGGGTGCATGTTATAACCCAAGGCCACATGCATATGGTCTGCCATTTGCTAATCAACGCATCTGGACTTTGCTGATCCGACTGTCATAGGCGGGATGAGAGTGAGGCGATGCTCCTTATCGGTGTTCGCAGTTTCTTATTGCTTAACTCTTGTCCCAAAGAATTATTAGGACGTGTCTTGCATTACTTCATCATTAGATAATGTCGACATATTCTTGTTGATCTTTAGCCTCCTGCGTGTCCAAAAATGTTCTCCCGACCTGACTTGGTCTGTTCACTTGCCCTGATTTCTTAAACTTATTGTGAAATAGTTACTACTTTAGGAAAAATAAGCGCAGCACTAACTTTATGCTGCCCATGTACGATGCGTTCAACCAAGGCGTCCATTAACAGACACTCATGACCCACTCAAAGTTATTCTAATAATTGTACAGGTGACTTCCCCTGGTAAACGACCACTAGAAATTCGTACGAAAGATAGATCAGAGGCGTCTTCACTCGTGAGACAGTAGTGGCAGGTTCCGTCCTGGATAAGCTGGATGCCATCTTACCGGTATGGTGAATGAAGCCCGTGTGGTGTGTACGATGTCATCTGCGCATCAGAAAGTCGGAGTGAAATCCACTATTAGATGGACAGTTTTCAGGTATAGGGGGTGCCTTCCCCTCTCCCAGTCATAGGTAGAGACCAACCTCCTCAATACAGTATTAACATCAATGCCGTTTGTGCGTAATAACAGACGTCGACGAGGTCACGTGATTGACCATTGCATTTCACTTGTCCATTGCCTCACGAGCGTTTTGGGCCAGCCTTATTGTCTCGGTTGGCAACATCCTTGCAGGTTTCACGGGTGGTCCATCTTGGACCTCTGTCGGTAGTGGCTTTCGGACGAGAGGGGAGTATTATATCACTTGGATAAGTGTTGATGTCGTGTGCATAGTTTCTTTGGAGGACCCCACTCGAAGGCACTTCTGCATTAAAAAAAAAAAAGTGTGGTTTTTGAGCTGTATGTGGCAAATTCAGGTTTGATGCACCCTAAGGTTATTTTTAGTGTTTCTAAAAATATTGGGAAGTAGTATGCAAATGACGTTACGTTAAAGATAAAGTGAATCGGGGCGAGTTTTATCTTTTATAACTTCGACGTGCTTGGTAACTGCGTCAGTGGCTTCAGGTTTGACACTGGATCGAGGTGGGTTGACTGCTTTCGGGCTAGAGAGAGGTCCCGTGTAGTGTGCACTCATTTGCATGTAAAAGAACCCTCTCTGCTATGCAATGGGTAGCAAGCAACTCCTAATCCTTATTCGACCTATGGCCATTTTGTCCCTCTGAATGGACGCAAGGTTTTCCACAGCCGGTTGCCGACCAAAGCTGCAATCGCTATGATCGGTTTTACTTCGCCCGGAGAAACCCAACCCGCCTAGGCCCATTATCGAACCTAGAACCACTTTCACATTTACCGAACGTGGTACGAGACGGGTTCCTGTGTAGATGAGGCAAAATTCCCAGGTGTAGGAGCTCGGACCCCCCCCCCCCCCCGGCGTAGCTGCAGTGACCCAAAATTGGCCTCCGGCGTAATGTGGGTTGATGGTTAACTAGAGAATTATTGGGCCATGGAGTTGACAGTCAGCCGCATAAAACGCTGCCCAACACTTTCCCTGTGATTTCTTGGTGAAATAGGGGTTTACAGGTACTAGACCCTGCCATTGGCGGAAAGTGTTTCCCAAATAGGTGAATCGAGGCTACTCTTGATTAAAGGATGTCATGGTAAATTATGAAATTTCACCACGGTTGCTGTCGTTATGATTTTTGAAAATATAGGCTATCGTTTAATTATATTCCGAAAATTATTTGCATTCTTTTTGGGAGGTATGGAGGTCACATTTTTGGTCACAGGCTCAAAGAGGGAGAGAGAGAGGGTGAGTTGAAAAAGGAGCTTTCATTGAAAAGTAACCCAACTGTTGAATTGTCCTCACAGATTTTGAATGATAATTCCTGGCGACATAGAATGCAGCCGGGTGCATTGTCCAACATATAATGAAGGTTAGTTCCAATAATCGTATTTTGAAGACATTCGAGAGACAAGAAGCTCCTTTGGAGGAAAGGGGAGGGAGAGTGTCCATTATCAAATTTATCAACACATCGCTGTTACTGAACATTATCTAGTCCGGTTGCCCATTCTTCTTGGAGATGTATTTAAGATTGTAGTTTGCTTTGGAATGAAATTGTTTGTGGTTGTTTGAATGACACGGTTTTGCACCTGCGTGCAAATTTACTATTTAATATATCTATATATTTTTTTGTGCTCTTGTAAAGTACCAACAATGGTAACAATAAGTGGAAAAGCTTTTATGACGTCGTTGCTATGGTGAGTCATAACGCCGACGTTGGATTATCCCGAATTTTTATAGGCTCATTTGGTAGATGTACGACTGGGTCGTCGGTAACTACTCGGTTGTAATAGCATTTACGTTGGCAACAAATCAGGTGGAGAATCGTATGTAGTGTAATAAAAATAGTACTCAGTGTCGTCGTCGTCTTCACTATGTGAGGAATGTTGCTTATATCGACCCTGGATATTTGAAACTTAGTTGATATACAGTATATACTGGTGGACCAGGGTTGGGAGGCGTGTTCCGCTTTCGAACGAAAATATTTTGGTTTGTAATGATACATTTTTACTGTATCTATTGTTAGAAATTTTCCTGGTATTCAATTACCAGAGATTTTGCCGAAATATTTACCCATACTGTAATTCATCTCACATGACTTTCGACTCTGTTGCCAAAGGATTGTCAGCAAGTTTTGACCTTTCATTACCTGCCAGTTCTTAACAGGTCCCCTGTTCACTGAAGTTTGCCTTGTCCTGCCCTTTTTTCCGTTAACGTCCTTCAGGGCTGGAGGAAATATTAAAACTGTTGTGGATCCATGGAGGAGGGATGACTTAGGAGGCTTTCGCCCCGCGCAACAGTGATTGTGTTGTATATGGTGGGGGATCCATCACTGGTTCCAGGTGCACCTCTGGTCGGATAGGGATTTAAGTCGTGTCCCCGTGTGAGCGTATACGAGGGTTGACACCTGCACTGAAAGCATCCAATCTTTCCACAATGATAGAGATATGCATTTAGATTAACGTATTTCCCAGGCGTGGGAACGCGTCTGCTGGTTTGACAAATTTCTTCTCCAGAAGTTGACAGGTCGACGTTAAATATAACAACTCTAGTAGGAAAACAATGGCTTCTTGGCCAAATAAAATATTTGCCAAATGTTAAAAATACTCAATAGTCGGCAACGATAATGATAAAGTTAAAAGCGGCGGGTTGTAAAGGGACCCTGGATGGGGGTCACCTTAGACAAGTTAAAGATCTGAGTTTGTTACGCCCAGTTTCATCTTCCGCAATGATAAGTGTTGTAAACTGACTTACCTGTGTGTTGTTGGGTTCGTCTTTTGCATATTGAACAAGAAAGCATAACTTTAGTCTTTTTTAGGAAATGACAAGGTTTTTTTGATAACGTCCTTCTCCATGATAAGGCTTTTCAATGTCTGTATGTTGTCTGCAACGGATTTGATAGACAAGGGCTGTACTTATTACATTTCCGTCGCCCCATCAGATCTTTTTTCCTGAAGTTTGGTAGGGGAAATCGCGAAACTTTTAGCAGTAATTGATAGTAGGTGTATATGCCAGTGGCGTACCGAAGATATTTAGGGCCCGGGTACAAAAGCTATATATACAAATTCACTGAGGCCCGACGCAATCATAATTTCGCCCCTGATAGGAAGTAAGGAAGCCGAGGGATAATTGTAATCGAAGTATGACAAAATGGCACCCTCTATGCAACTACTTCCGGGGACAACTGTCCCCCGTCCCTTCGTTACGTCTCTGGTATGTGCGTTAACTAATTTGTTTATTAAATTTTCATTAATGAACGACATCTTCATCTCTGGGGCATTAGGCAAAAGGAGGGTAGATCTAAAGATATCGTTGTTTCAAATGTATCGGAGACTTAGTAGCCAAGAAAAAGCAACTCCTAGCCCCTTGTCCCTCCTATGGCAGGGTCGAGTACCCATCTTGTCCCTCTGAATGGATACAAGGGTAATGTATTGGACGATTTTTTTCGCAGCTTATTTATCGTCAGTCTAAAGTTCGTTGCGGCATCCCACCGACGCCAGAGGGGGGGCCAGTTTCTACACCTGGAAAGGTATTGCCTGATCTACCCGTTGAGTAGTAGAGAGGGTTCTTTTACATGCAAATACCATCGCACACCGTAAGGGATCTCGGTTTTACTTCTCTTCCGAAGGAAGGCGCGCATTCGGGGCTTTTCGAACCTGGAGCCACTGGCGCAGTGAATCAGGCACGCTACCTTTTGTGCCACCGAAGCCGGTATTTAGTAGCCAAAAAAGGCAAAACATTTTAAACAAGTTTTAAATCGTTAAAAGTGATTTGTTTTAATGTTATCCTAATACTGGACATCCTCATGGGAGACTTTTTACTGTATTAACCTAGTCGCCATTTGTGATGTTTGTACATTTCGGCTAATTACCCGATAACTAACGTATCGTTTTCATAACCTTGAAATGATTCTCTAGTATTGTTAGGAACCTAAATTTATGCGCTTGTTACCTCCGTGTTAGAAGTTTATAATGAGTACTCTGGTTTCTGTAGGTGTTGAAAACGAAACCAGTTTAGTCTTGCTTCTGCTCGGAAATGTTGTTAGCTCGCGCTTTATTGTTATTTAACCGCTCTGATCTTGTTCTACAGAATTTGAGCCACTCTTTATTAACTGCTTATAAGGTGTTGGTTACTTGTTATCACATCAATTTGCTGACATCAGCTTGTTTGCCTATCGACATGACGAGATACTGACCGTCTGGATTACCATGTTCCTCCTATACATAATCGCGACTGTTAACCTTTCATTCTGGAAAGGTGAAGTAACAATTTGTCCAATCGGAACTGGGCGCGAGCTCTTACAGTATCTCTGAGCTCCGGGAGCAGTTATATGGAGGAATATGGTAGTGTATGGGGAGGATAGGGGCCTGGTGAGTGATAAGCAGGAATGGAGGGCCAGAACTCGCAGACCCGACCCTGCCATAAAGCGGGTCAAGAGCATGATGGTGATGGCACGTATGTTTTCCTTCATGTACAAAGTGATCTAAGTGCAGGTGTAGCATCATACACACTGAACGTCAGAAGCCATCGACCTTAGAAGTGAACCGCCAACCATGGACTGGCCAAGTCAAAACGCACTTATCACTTTTACTATGCACCTTTAATGTGCACCTTTTGAAATGTATCCCTTGGCATTTTTATTAACTCTTGTCACTGCTAATCTTTGTGCTAGGGACGGTAACACCGACGTGTTATCTTTATAAACTCATGAATCCTCCCCCCTCCACCTCATTGTCTCTCATTAACCTCAGCATCTGATTGAAACCGGCTATTTGCTGTGGAGACCGAAATTATAATCGGCTGCTGTAGATCTTGATGAAAGACTGTTAAAGCCAGTAGTGACTTTGCTGAGAGGACGAAACGGTGATTGCACTCTAAAACTGGGGGGCCTATTGCGTCTGTAGTTTGTGCTGTTGCCAAGTACTATCGTCATATATTACCATTTGGATTCAACGATCATGAAAGAATCACTGTTACGCGCATTATTCAGCAAGTCGACGATGATTTTCTTGATCTCACCAACTTAAAACCGAAGTTAAATTGACCTTGGAAACATCATTGAACTCCGTCATTGAAGGTTGGCTGGGGCTGAGCGACGATAACGGAAAAGTTCTACTGTATGTAAGGGGTACGGTCACGTCTACGGAATTGGAGTTTTGAATACGCTGTCGACAAGTCATCCAATTTGTATTAATTTTGAAATTACGTGTTTAAAACGAAGATTGTCCCATTGGAATTGCACCCGTCCCTATCCAGTAAAAAGAAAAAGTTAATGTTTATGATCCCCTTAAAGGGGGGGGGGGGCTGCTGTTGTTTAAATTCTCTAATCTTTGTCCTCTAAGCGAACATTAAAACAACAGATGGATATTGGTAAAGATATCATATCTTATTTACGAAGAGGTCAAAGGTAGTTGCACTTGGAGGCATTTTTGGAATGTACTTGGCAATAAGATAAGAATCGATGCATGCTTTTTTGAAAAGTAAGAATAAAATAAGGTATCTTTTGGGTTCGGTTTGGAGCAGGCGTGGTTCCTAGCCCTTCCGGGAATCCTTTAGTCTGGTAATTCGCTATCACTATTTCCTTGAAGACTGTTCACCTGTGCATAGTACGGTAGTCGTGACTTCTGTGTACAGCAATATGGAAGAGCGCAGGGTCTCTTCGTGATTTAATTTCTAATTTGTTTTGATTTATATCGTTTTTAAAATGATTTAGGTTGTGAGGAGATTATACTCTGCATTAGGAAACTTCCGGTTTTTATGTTCTTCGGATGAGAAAACCTGTCCGTGCGCACTGTTTCGTAGGTGCAAAAACTTTTCAGGCCTTTTTCCCAGGGCTGCTAGCTTCCAGGTGGCTACTTTCTTCAGGCCTGTCGAATGCTCCCAGGTGTGAGTTACAAAGTATCTCAAGTATCTCCTGATATTGTCACTGATGCCGTAAACTTTCTTATTGCCTGTATACCTACCTCTTCTTTCATAAACACCTTTTCCCAGAATTGTTGCCCATCATTTAGAAAGTGCCGAATTGTGAAACGGAAGGCAAGAAGCGTAAAGGTGGTGAAGACAGGCCTCTTCCAGACGGACGGGAGGCAGGATAAGAAAAGTAAACCGTGTAAACTCGCCTTGTTGGCCTGTTGGACATAATCATCAGCATCATACCCTTATCCCGCCTGTAGCACGGTCGGGTCTGCGGGTTCTAGCCCTCCACTCCCGTCTCGCACCAGGTCCCCGTCCACCCTCCACACTACCATATCCTTACGGACAACATGCTCCCACGTCTGGTTCGATCTCCCCTGTCCCGGGTGCTACCTGCCATCTACATTCCTGTAATGGACCAAACGGGCTCCTACTCCCCTTTTCTCACTACGTGTCCATACATCCTCAACCTACTCCCCCTCATTTTGTCCACGATGTCCCCACCCGACACCCCGCTCATATGCCGCAGCATTCGCATCTCGACTACTTGCATTCTATTTTAGGTGGCTGTTCCTGGTTGCCCAACACACAGATCCATATAGCCATAGCTCGCCTAACCACTGCCCTGTAAAACTTTCACCTTTTTTGGGACCCTCCAAGCCTTGTTGATCTGTTGGACGATGACTTTTAAATTACTGGATACTTTGACCCCTTTAGTTGCCTTGTGTACAGGTGGTGTGTGGATCTCGTCTATATTACTCTGAAGTCACATGGGGCCATAATACCCGATAGGTATCTTTTAAGTAATTCATGACCAAGAATCTACGCTTTGGGACCGTGTATAGCAAGAGCTTTTCTAACATTTGGAAATGACTGCAGTCCATGATATGACTGGATGGGTTTTGGGTGGAAGTTGTTGTAAGAAGCAAGACTAAAATCCGCAATGCCGAATATTTGCTATTTATAGCTAGCTGGTTATATTGCTTGTGTGTAGTAACAAATTGCGTTCAATCGTCTGTTATCTTTAACTTCGATTTGTTTTGTTGGAATGTGGCGGTTCTTGAGCTTTGATTATTACATTGAAAATTTAATCGTTGCAGTTTGTGGTGTGTTTTTTTTCTTCCTCTTAACGCCTTCATTTTCTGATGTGTCTTACAAGAGACCTCCATATTGTTGACTTGAGAAAGAAATATGAATTACTACTGCACTTTTTAAAATATTCCTTGTCAGCTAGGCATCATCTACAATTTGTTTCAGTTGAATTACAAAATACTTGAAGCCACAGTATGTGACTGTACTTTGGTTTGATACGTTATTGATTCCAAATGCTTTGGTTTCAATGTCCTAAGATCCGTCTGTGCCAGTTGGCGATGTGGATGTATAACTGGATTTTACCAACGTGAGTATTGGATTTTACCAAGTCGTGATGTTTGTCAAACTTCTATACGATTTTGCTTTCATAACCCGGGCCTCAGTGAGCTTCTACAGTCATCCTAGGGGGTTTTTTTTAGTATACTGTAGTAGATTCTCGTTTATCCGTGCTAATTGGTTCCGGACAAGGGGCGGATAATGCCCCTTTTGTAATACTGTATAAGTTATAATGGAATATATAAAAGATTGCCAAATGTGCAATGGTTTAAATCTATTAAGGACCAAGAATTATGCTCGTGGGGACCACTCATAGATGGTACCCCTTTAGAAATTCTGAAGATATCAGTTTGAAGGAATCTGTTTTGAAAGAAATCTGTTCATCAGGAGGGTGAAACGTGGAAAGTGGAACGGTTAAACCGAAAGATGGTTAATTGGGGGATTGATAAACGAGGGTTTGCTGTATTTCGTCTTTTAGCCTGGGCGCATTTTAAGCTCCAGACAGGTGTACTCTACCCCTTGAGCAACCTGCCATTCCTGATGAGATGACTGTATTTGGGTATAAGGGAGTAGTGACTTTGATTCCACGGTCAATTTAAAAGATCAGGTCTTGAAAGACGTCAATGAAATGAGTAGCTTATACGAATGGCATTGACTAAAGGGTGCTTCGCCCCCTGGCGAAGACCGGCGAATTGATTTCTAAGGCACATGTATACACGATTTCACCTGCCTGCAGGTAAAAGGAACGTAGTAGTGTAGATCGGTGAAGTTCTCAGGTGTAGCGTTTATAAAAAAATAACATTGCCCATTGAAGAAAAAAGGGGTTGTTAAATAAGCGGTTGTGGCGTGAGGTCCGCAGCCCCTGACTACGTAAAACTAACGTCCAACAACTAATTGGACAGTTTTTCGAAACACAGGACCCATGTTTTCTGTGCGAACGGGACAAATACGTAAGAAAAGAGTTAGAAATGATAATGAATGGTGACAATGTCTTAAGCACCGTCTGCGCCTGGGTACTATGACAGGTGCATTATGTCAGACTAGCAGAAGTCATTGCTTGTTGGAGTGGTGGTAAAGTCCTTGCTGTGAAGACGGTATGGTATGTCTTCACTCCCGCCGCGCCCTTTGGTTTCCTTAGGACGTGTTCGTCGATGCAAATGGATATCGACTTCCGTTTAATTTTATGACGTTGGTGATACTCATTATTTTTACTTTGAAGTTTGAATCGCTTGTAGTTATCGCGTTTCTTGACTGCACAGTCATCGAATTGATAGGCGCATGACGTAGGAAGAGACAAAACAAGTGTGGATAATGGGTTTTTTTGTGTGGGGGACTGTTCAGGGTTACAAAAATTTATTACGTATTTAAAGTTATAAATGGATCTCCAACACTCCAGTGCTCATTCGATGCTCGCCTTCTGCTATTGTTTACCGGTGTGTAACAGAATCCTGTTATACACCGGTTTTTCCTTTTTGATATGTGCCGGTTTAATCACGCCTCGGTGGAACAGTGGGTAGCGTGATCGGTAACTGCGTCAGTGGTTCTAGGTTCGATACTGGACGTGATAGTGGTTTATGATGGCATTTGCACGTAAAAGAACCCTCTGTACTGTATGTGTGCAACGGTTAGATGAAGCAACATTTCCAGGTGTAAGGGGAGCCGCGATTTGCGTTGGACACACTAGTTCTCGACTGATCACTGAAGTTAAGCAACGCAACCCCAGCTAGTACTGACATGGGTGGTCGCTCGGGAAAACTGGTTACTGCTAAGACCCAAAAATCGTCGCATTAGTGTAGTGTCTGTGCTGTCTATGCATTAGAATTATGCAGTGGACGGGTCTCTAATGACCTTGTAGTTGATGGAACCTATAAAACACCAACAAACAGCAACAATCCAGGTGTAGGAGCTCGCCCACCCCCACCCCCCTTTGGTTGGCAGCCGGCTACGGAAGAACTGCCCAATATATCCCCCTTGTGCCCATTTAGAGTTGTCATACGTCACGCTACACCGGGACATATCCCGGTTTTGAGGTCTGTGTCCCAATGTCCCTGTTCCGAATGATCCGCCATTCATCCCAGAGAGCAAGGTGGGTACCCGACCCTGCGATAGGCATGAAAAGGGTTAGGAGTTGCTTTTGCTTTGCTTTAATGTCTGTTTACTAAGAGTATAATTAGCGCCTAGAGGTGGAGGGAGTGGGAGTTGTCGTCTAATAATATTGCCCCGTCGTTTGAAGGACACTATCCCACTTCGATGTGATAGAATTTGAACCAGTGATTTCAAAGTAAACCAAATGCAATCCGAATCAGTTAAAAGTGAATAGCCCAATTTAAATGCACTGTATTTCCCCAATTCAAGTGTGATTAACGATTATTATTGTCTGAGCATCTCTAATATGTCTTGACTTGTTAATAAAGCCTTAATGCCTGTTAAGGAAGCTGAAAACACATTTGAGTAAATTGACTCATTCGTTATTCAAGGCTATACACAGGCCTAATCTGATATGGTGGATGACGCCAGAGCTGACGTTTTTGTGACGTCGGAATTGTTTTCGACTCTTGGAGGGGGAGAAAGTGTGCTCCTGTAGTTTGGGATAGTGTGTTTTTGTATCTACCTTACTGTTATTTCCAGTTAGGAGAATGTGCTAGGGGGAACTTATGAATCGATGCGTCATTAATTAATTAACCGCATACGATTTTTTTTCGTCACTGGCACCATAATGATGGCTCTAGGGCTGGTAACTGATGTTTCTAAATTTTGTTCCTGTTATTAGTTGTGTACCCATCTTTCTTGTTAAGTCGTGACTCCACCAGCTGCTGATGTTTACAAATGTCCAGGTCTAGAAACTCTCGGCCCCCCCCTTCTCTCCTGGTGTCGGCAAATTGCCTTCACAGTAGAGACTGTTTCTGTGGGGCTTTTCAACTGTCGTGTAGAACAGGAGTAGGCACATAGCGGGGGTGAAATGGGTTGAGGACTACTTAAAAATGAGTAAATGGTGGAAACATTTTGTAGAGATGATAGCACGTTTGATGTATGCATGGTAGTAGACTTGTCGGTGGCCAAATACTAGCAATCTCATTCCACACCCCCATCCCATCACAGGGTGTTGTATAACATTAGTACATCATCATGATTACTAAGAGGTACAGCCACAGCAGTTCGCTCCGTTTGCTCTTATTAGCCTTGAAAATAGCAGTAGGGAAATGTATAGATATTACATATGGAACTGGACTTCTTCTTGCCTGACGACCTTACTTCATTATCTGTTTGTCAGTTGATGTCCTTCGTTTTACCCCATGTAGATACGGTGTCATGCTTCATTGAATTTTTATTTGTACCTTAAACGGTTATCATCGCAATTTGGCAACTTTCCCCCTCGTATTTCTCAGGGTGGATATTAGCATAAAGTTGTTTTTTTTTTTTTTTAAAGAAGATATGCGTTTCATTCTCTTGATGATATGGACTACTTGTCATGTGTGACAGCAGCAGTTGAGTGTCGCAAATGATCGCCACGAGTTTGTGTTTCGGTTGTCCATGTTAAAGGTTAAATTTTTCTACTTGCACCAGGGTGTTAATAGTATCTATTGTTTTATTTTGCCGAATTCACTGACATATATGACCTACTTCTTACACTCTTACCTACTTAAGAGTGTATTATTATTGTAATCATTTTGTATTTGGCCAGTAATTAACACGTGTTTTACTTTTGGACAAATAGTTGTTTGTTGACCATTTTTTTGGCAGAAGCTTCGGTTTTAGTCTCTTTCTCTGGTGCACAATGACACATTATAAGACTTAATGATATTTCCGTATGATTACAATTATTATGGCACTTCCGGTTGGACTACATCAATAATTTCCTGGTTTCCCATTTCCAAAATTGTTTGTATTCTATACTGCAAACATTATTTACAGCATTCATAAATGTTTTTCCATTGTTCCTATAGCTGTGTGGACGTTGAAGAATATTTGTTGCTTTTGGGGATTAGGAGAGCGTTTGATGGAGATGTCAAAGGATGTTTAAGGATTACATTGCCAACATTTCCCACAAAATGCTCACGAGCCGAATATGGTTCCTGAACGTTGGTTACATGGGGACGTTGGAGTGCCACAATATTGGAAATGTTTACGAACATTTTCCAACCTAGTTTTAAGATGCTGTTGTTGCTACACACGACTCCCATGACCGAATCTCTTGGGTTTAACAACGCATTGGAGAACCCCTCCTACCGGGAATGCGTCTCTTACCCCTTCCCCAATAGTATGATTTATTAATCTGTTATGGAAGGGGGAAAGCGAATATGAATGTCCCAGAAAGGGGTTGGAAGATGACCACACCTATTCGCTTGACAACAGCATGACATCATTGGCTACTGGAGGTCATCCACTGGAAGGGAAAAATACTGTAGTTTATCCTGAGTTTTCTTTCTGATGGGACGTCCCCCTCGATCAATTTGGGTAGCCCGACGTAGTATGTAAGGTCTCTTCCCTCGCCATCATGTTTGAGATTTTTTACTACACTATTAAAATGTATAAATATGAGCTAGTGATTCACACACTCGCCCAGGGCGGAGGTTTTATTTTCTCCTGCCGAGCTGTTCTGGTGATGATGACTCATTGACAGTATGTTCCCGGGTCGCAAATGTTATTCGTTTTGTAGGGTGAGTCTAAAACTGACAGAAACTGAAGCATATGGGAAGGGTGGGGAAAAAAAGGACAGTACTTGGTATTACGGGAGGTATTGGATAACTGATAGTGGAAGAACCCTTCCCTAATGATTCTCCCAGTTTAGTGGCAAATTTGTTAGTTAGTAAAGCGGTATTGGCCTATTTGATATCACAAAGTGGTTTGTGATCGGTGGAAGTGTATCCCAGGACATCTCTGGCTACCAATGATGTTTACTGTGTCAGGGTGAACATCTGTGTCGTGTAGCGTACATGACTAATGTCGATAAACCAGCTTTACATTTCTCTCGGGACAGATATCAAGGACAGTGAAATAAAACATGATAGAGGAGTTTATGAATAACAACTGTTTGATAAATATTACTGTTGTTAGGAGTCGATTTTCTCATTAACCTCGCTGTTTAACGCCACTGCTATGATCAGTCAACCTCGGTGGCCTCTTGGACTAGGCCTAAGTAGGGTAACTTCTAGCTCCGTCCGTGGTCTGAATGTTTCTTTTCGGTTTTTATTTTTTGGTGGATACCCTTGCTGATAACATGAGGCGTTGTGGTTTCGCGTGGCATGTAAGTGATCCCCAGTCGAAATCCCTAGCTGTGATGAAAGAGGATGACGTCTCCGCTGTTGGGATCTCTAAAGGAAAACCACGGGAAACGTTCTGAAGCGACTCTGGAATTCCAGAAATTGGGGTGTTACACTAATCCTGAGATCTCAAAAGTGGTCCCTTTTACATTTTGTTGCTTCGACACCATTAATATCTGTTGAATTATCGTGAAAGCGAAATGAGTATAATGAGGGTTCTTGATGATGGATACTTTTCTCGTGGAACAGGAGAGGGTGCTGCAGAAGTAATTTATAAAAATGTGTGCGTTAGTGTGGATATTTAAGTTTCACTGTGGAATTTCCAATTTTATGTGCATTGACCGTATACGGAAAGTTGTTGAGTATTACTCCAAACGAGCTTAAACTGATGGAATTTAATGGATCACTGGAACAAAACAATTGTCTATAGACGACATTGTATTACCTGTAATGGGATAGCATTATTGTCGAGATATGTTTCGGTAAAGACTTGGGAATGTCCTTAAAGTTAGATTGGAGAACCTTTTCATCCGAATTTCTGCTACTTATGATAGTCTTTTATAGTAAACAAACTAGCAACTACTAAGCCATTTTCCCGCCTGTGGCAGGGTCGGGTGCAACCCGTCTTTATCCCCGTGGATGGAGACATGAGCGATCTGTTGGACAGTATTTTTACGCAGCCGTCTGCCGAGCTGTGCCCCTAAATACAGCGAGTAGAAAATTGGCAGATGTTATCAAACGCCTTTTGTTCGTGCGCTTGTGACGTCTTCACCAAATTTGTATTAATTTGTGGTGGTGTTTCTCTTTCTCAGTCTTTCCATTTGCCTTGATTTTTGTTGATTACATTCGACTGTCCTTTACTTTCTCATAATACCCTTATTCCGCCTGTGGCAGGGTCAAGCGTTCGCTTTCTTGCCATTCACTGGCTTATCTCGCAATCAACCTCACACTATCCTCGGTACAAGTTGTTCCTAAGTCTGCTTTGGCCTTTCTCTACCCCGGCTGCCTTCAATAACCTGCATCCCCGGGATCCGACCATGCCCTCTCAATCTATTTCCTTTCCACCAATCAAGAAACTATCCTTTACGTACTCATTGGTAATCTTTGCTTTAATTAATGTTCTATAATCGCGCCTTATGCAGGAAACTTGCTCTTGCTAACAATAATTTGCAAAGATGTTGGGCATTCACTGGCATGCAGGTGACCCCGAGTGCAAAATCCACTTCTTAGGCACTGGAAAGGACTGGGCTGTGGCGCCTCAAGTAAAATGACCGTAAATGAATAAAGCCACATGACCTTCTTTCACACGTCGTGAATGTGTGGCCAAAAATGTATACCGACATGAGTTGTTGACTAGGGCTGGTTCGTGATCCATGTTATGGGTTTTCATATCGCAGCCTTAGCTTAGTGGATTCTGAGAAACCATGCACTGCTAATATTCTTAATCTCCTTGTAAAATGCGACCGAATTAGGGAGACAAACACGTATAGAGTGCAGTAGTAGCAATAAGCCCTCGTGATTATGTGTTGCCGTTTTCTGACTTTGGTGTACATATTTTTGGCAACTGATAGCCCGATATTAGTCATTTCTCACGGTGCATCACCACGTATTTAATCTTGCTCTAATGACCTTGATGAACCGAAAGCAATATATTACTAAGTATTGGCTCTTGAGCGAAGAAACATATGATATGCAAACAGTTATATGACTGACAGTTGTTATTAATATAAGCTTCTGATGATTTTCCGTTGAGACCCTCGAGTTGTATCGCCTTGTGAAATTATAGTCATAAATATTCCTGAGGTCAATCTCACAACGCTAGTACCGCTTAGTGAAATTTAACTAGCTGGAACTTTCTAGTACTGCTAAAGGAAGTCTTGGAAAGAGCAGAGCGGCTTATTGCGTTGGACACACCAGTTGTCGTCTTATCACTGAAGTTAACCGATGCAACTCCCGTTAATACTGTCATGGGTGGCCGCTTAGGAAAACTGGGTACTGTTAACACCCACAAACTACAGTACCTTAATTCATAATCTGACCAACAGCCAGCTGTCCCCCCCCCCCTGTATCTCAAAGGTAGCATCCTTGACTTTGAGTTCTTGGTTGTGGTGGAATGCACTTCGTCACCTGGTGATAAAGAGCGGCTATGCTGCGTTGGACGCACCAGTTATGGTCGGATTACTGAAGTTAAGCAACGCAACCCGAGATAGTTTCTAGCGAGTGTGGCCACTGGGGAACATTGGGTACTGGTAGTACCCAAAAGTCGTCGCAAAAGTGCGGCGTAGTGTCTGCAAACTCTATATTAAAACTACGCCGTGGATGGAGTTCTGATCACCACGGTAGTTGAGGGGCTCTTAAACGCCAACAAATCAGTCAACCTGGTAGTAAAAGAGCCCTTTTGTAGCTCAACAAAATTTCCATATGTAGGAACTCATCCCCCGGTGTTGGTTAAAGCGACATTTAATAATCCTGTAAGTGACCTAAATGCGACTGGCCACTTGATAGTGCCTATGATCCAAATGGTTTAGACCCCCGTTTTTCGGTTCCATTGACATTTAGTAGCTGCGTAAAATTGGCATTTTTGATGATCCGCCATTAGCGGTGTTGAGAGCGAGCATCCGATGGTGCAAATAATTCACTTTGGCTGCGTTTCAAGTCTTGAAAGTGAATACAAGTCTTTGATTTGGCGGGTAACTGTTGTGACGTCAATTCGGCGGTATTGCGATGAGATGTTAAGATATCCTCATAAAAATATCACATGATTACAACTTGGTTCCTCTGCCACCGCTATACGATCTTTTGCATAATTATTTTTGCCAGTTTCGGGTAGATTAGTCGACAATTGCCCAATTCAGAGGAGAGCGGTGACGGTGTATGCACCTAGTGCTGGTTCTAAACCATTACCTATAGTAGTTAACGGCTGGATTTTTGGAGGATAACGTGATCAAGGGCTTTTGCAAGTTGATGACTGTGCTTTTTTTTTTTTTTTTCGGCAACGACGGACGATTGCTCAAGTCGAGATGTGACGGTAATGAATTCATTTCTAGCTTTTGTTGGAGAGTCCCGAGGGTAGAACTGGAGTGAAGCTAACCTTATGGAGCTAAGAGTTTGGAATGTGCTGATGTGTGTAAATCAATTGATGATTTTTGAAATGGCATCGCTATGGTCCAGGGTTCCCCCCCCCCCCCTCCAGTACTTACTACTTCGGATTTATAAGACTTAAGAAAATGCTTGCATTGACCCGATATTGCAAATTGCACGTTGTTTTGTTTCTTGTCTCGTATAAGCTGTTTGTGGGGGCGGGGTGTGCGAATTAATGGGACCAAAAGCTGTTTGAAATGGAAACCACTTCTCTCTTCGTCTGTGCTCTGACTGTAACGAGTAATTTAGATTTTGATTTCCGGTTTCGGAAAAGAAGGTATTAAAATTTAATTGAGCGGAATTGATAGTATATTCTGGTATTAGAGGTAGTTGTGATGAGAAGTAATTCTCTTGTAGTAGGAATTTGGAAACGGAAGTCGGTAATGCAGGAACATTGTGTTGTGGAGATGTATGAGCTTATGTGAACTGCTCATTTCGCTAGATGTCTTTTTTTTTTTTAAGCTTTTGCAATGTTGAAAGGAGAGTTCAAGCAACCCTTTAGTGTGATCATGGTGATAATTTTTCGGGAATTAAGATATTAAGTTGAACGTTGGACTTTTCACTTGATATAGTGTTTTCTTGTTTATAGATTCTGCTACGTGGTACTCTATGCTGGCCCCCCTCCCCCCATGAAAGGAAGAAAGGGGCTGGGCTGAGACTGATAGTTTACATAGTGTGTATATATAATATTACATAACTTTAAAAATCAAATATTGTATAATTTGTTTGTTCCTGGAAAAAAAAGTGAATCGAGTATCCAATGAGCACATTACTCGAAATCTGTTGTATCCTTTTCCAGTATAACAGCACTGCTTTACTTCCTGCTTCCTTCCTGCCACAACTTTTACTTGCCGACCTCAGAGGCTGAGAAGTAGCTTCTTCAGCCCATTGTAATACGCAGGTTGCAACGAAACCTGATGAAGGCTGGCGACTTTTCCAGAGAGATGGACCTGGCAAGTCTTTCTTGCGTTGGACGGAAGTACAATCGGGACCCGGGAAGTACTAGCGTGTTCAGTATCGCCTAAATATTACTCTCAGGAGCCGCCCGCATGTAGGGGCCTTACTAAATACTTACAAGGAAGAGATGCCTGACGAGAGGAGGTTCTCAAGTGTATGGGGAAAACCGTGGGACGGGACGCCGTGTCATGATGCCAAAAAGAAATGGTAAATTGGCAAAATGTTTATGCCCTAACACTCGCTCGGTAACTCCGTCAGTGGTTCTAGCTTCGATGCTGGAACCGAGGTGGGTTGGTTTCTTTCAGGCGAGAGAGAGAGATGCTCCGAATGGAAAAATACTGTCCAATACTTCACCCTTGTGTCATTTCAGAAGGACAAGATGGATACCTGACCCTGCCATAGGCGGGAAAGGGGTCACGAGTTGTTTTACTTTGTAGCTATTGCCCCTCCCAACCCTGGTTCTTCCGCCTTCCCCTTTGTCCCTTCGTCATCAAAGGATTGTTATTGCTGCGAATGTTTGCGTGTCCTTTGAGACAAATTATTTTTGACAGTGCCTCTGTGGTCATACGTTTGTGACCGTCGAATTATTTGAAAGCATTTATGTTAATTGACATATCCTGTTTAAAATGTTTTTGAGCTCTCGCTACGGTCAATTTCATTTTTGTGTTTGTGGGCAACCCCAGATTTTGATCCCTTTCAAGGGTCCCATTACCGGGTCGGTTCAACTGTGCTACCATATGGTTTTTTTTTACTGTGTAATAGTATGGTTGCGTCATTATAGAGAGAAGGGAGAGACTTTTTAATGAATTTACTTGAAATTTGCAAATTGGACGCTGATTGAATGGATTAAATTCACGATTTAGATGCGTAATTAAGCTCAAAATGATAAATGTTAATTCACCCTTTTAATCCCACTTAATGTCGTGAATTTAATTTGTTACTTTTCCATAGACCCATCTCGGGGGCAAAAAAATGACATTGAGTAGTTCGTTGTTGGAACGTCTTTCACAAGCTCCCAATCACAGCCCCTCCAATGTCCAAATTAATGACTTCTCCCATGCACTCGTGACGAAGGTTCGATTCTGGAGTGGGTTGATGCTTTCTTTCCGACTGAACGGATACTTTAAACTTGTGGGCGTTACTTTCCTGAGGTGAAAAGAGAACTCTCTGCTCCCGGAAGATCTTTGACGGCACCTGCAAGCAACCCCAGTTGTTGTTTGTTGGTATTTTAGGGCCCTTCAACTACAAGGTCATTAGAGGTCCATCCACAGTGTAGTTCTGATGCATAGACTGCACAGACACTCCACTAATGCGACGATTTTTAGATACTAGCGGTACCCAGTTTTCTCAAGCGGCCGCCCATGTTAGTTCTAGCTGGGGTTGCGTTGCTTAACTTCAGTGATCACACGAGAACTGGTGTGTCCAACGCAATTCGCTGCTCCCAGCAACCCCAGTCTACGAGAAAGTGGAGTTTGCAACCATGGTTAATTTTCGTCGGTAAAAGGTCGTTCCACCGTTCAGATCAGCCAGCGGGAGGGGGGGGGGTTCATACGTTGAATTTTTTTTTTTTTTTACATATAGCTTTGCTGCCTTTTTACCCTACAGTGTGACTTGCTTCCCGTCCTGTTGGTGTTGTGTTGCAATGGCCAATGTGTCTACTTATACGGCTGCGGACATGCTGAGGGATTCTCATCTGATGTCAGAGGTCTCGTGACAGCATTAATGTTACGGGGGTGGCGTAGTGAGATTTTAATTAGTCGTTTTTTTTTATCTTGCGGGTGTCTTATACGACGTGAAGTGGCCCACTAACCCAACTGTAGTTACGATTTGATGACAAATGAACATTTGTGAATGCCCCTCTTCTAAAACTGCAATCTAATTACTGTATATCGTTATATTGCTATTATCAGATCTGAAAGTTGTAGCAACGCCCTGCAAGATGATAGGAAGCAACGATTGTACCTACGGAGTTTATTCGGCGTGAAATTCTAATTTGCTAAATTATTGACTCCGTCTAGTTTAGTGGGGC
This sequence comes from Trigoniulus corallinus, assembly GCA_013389805.1. NCBI lineage: Eukaryota > Metazoa > Arthropoda > Diplopoda > Spirobolida > Trigoniulidae > Trigoniulus > Trigoniulus corallinus. The sequence goes on along the minus strand of JAAFCE010004209.1, from coordinate 373,280 downwards.
GCGGGCTGCCTTTTTACTTGTTCCTACTCTTCATTATCATATCTCTCTCTCTCTCTCTCTCTCTCAAGATCGCCGTTTTACGTGTTACCTATCTACTTGTCGTTAAGACGTAGTTAATTATCGACTGGTGTGTAGCTAAAGATGTTGGGTGATCCATTTTCTACAGTTAACTCGCTTCGGTGGCGCAGGAGGTAGCGTGCTCGATTACTGTGTCAGTGGTTCTGGGTTCGGCCCTGGATCGAGGTGGGTTGACTCCTTTAGTGTGAAAGAGAGTGGCACCGAGTGCTCGCTCCTTCGAATGAGGAGTAAAACCGAGGTCCCGTGTGTTGCACCCAAAAAACCCCTCCGTGATATGTAACAGGCGATCGACTATAAATAAGTGTGGAGGTTGCAGCTTTGGTCGGTAGCCGACTGCGGAAAACCACCATCCAATATATCATCCTTGTGTCCATTCTGAGAGTCAAGATGAGTAGCAGACTCTGCCATAGGCGGGAAAAGGGTCAAGAGTTGCTTGCTTATGTCATTCTGCTTTTGTGTGAGGGCCGGCTTCTGTAACGGGTTTTTATCGTTTCAAAGGATTTGCCTCTGTTTATTGCGGGGTCATACTACACATTTTTCCTGTTGGAACCGGGAGAACACGGGTGGACTGTTAGATTGTTCTGTTTGCGCGGACCACTGTAGAGAGTTCTTATAGGTGCAAGTGTCAACGTACGGCCCACCACATGGGGCCATGACTTCTCATTCATTAGGAAGGTGCACTGAAGGCTTTTTTGTTGCCTAAGTGAGATCGATCCCTGTCTGCCCTCGTGGTTCAGTGGTTTCAGGTTCGAGTGGAAATCCTCGAGTATTAGGAAGTAAACCCGTGGTTTTTTGGGGGTATGTGAGATGGTATCTGAATTTCAAAGAATCCTTTCTACTGTGAAGCGTGAGTTATACCTTGTAGTCTGCAAAATTCCGTGCTGTAAGGGGCTACCCTCCTTCCCCCGTGTCAGTGAATAAGATTTTCTTGCCAGAAACATGATAGGCTGATGTTACGCATACCCAGGATTTGTGGAACTAGGTCAGCAACTGACTGAGTGGGGGGGACATGCCTTTTTAATAGGTCGCCCATGCGTTCATGATGTTCTACCCTGCCACAGTACAGAAAGGGGTTAGTAATAACGATGAGGATTGAAGACGTGATCCCGTTTGTGGTTGTTTGATTTTCATCTGCCTGTCCAGAAGCCCAATGCATCGAAATGTGATCCTGATAAATGAATGAATTGACGCAGTGACCTCGTTTCATCGGCGTTGGGGTAAAAATATTCCAGAGGAGAGGCCGTTCTGTAGTTTAAGGCGACTGTTTTGGTGGGCTAGCCGTGCCCAAAGATTGGGAGTAGACGTATTTTTTTAACGAGTGAGATGGTAAGTAGGCGTCGTTGATTGTTAGCCGATGCCCTTCAGGAAGGCGGTTTATCATGTGACATTGGTGCACTGGGAACGGTAGCATAGACCAGGGGTGGATGGCCTGCAGGTCACTTATTGTTATGGGGAGCGGTAGCTAATTCACTACTCCGATGTTTCTGGTTAACGCGCTTAATTACTGATGATCTGAATTTCGCCCTTCTTCCTCCTTTCCCAAAACACACACAGTTCCACGAGCCAGATATCTAACCTCCATTCGACCGTCCCAAACTTTTGGATGCCTTGTCCTGTCTTTGGTAGCCGAACCAGGATTAGTCGTACCAGGATTCTGTTATTTCCGCCTAGTCTCTCAGCAGTGCCTTCTACAGGTGAGCCATGCACTAGTTCCTCCTGTAGGTGTCAGTCAAGTTGTTATCTTAACGTGGGATTTATTTTTGTATTATTCTCGTTACGTCTATTACTTGACTATCCCCTAATCGTAATTAATTCAACCGCCCCATTGAAGGTAACAGGTAAGGCTGTCCTTCATTCAGTACTCAACTCGATTTGTATTCAGCAGAAGGCATTTTGTGAACAAAAAGAAATTTTTTTTATGGAGTGCTTATTTAGTTAATTCAAATTATTAATCCTTCTGCCCTAATTTTCAGCTCGCGTCCCCTTAATAATGGTTGTTCTCATCAGGGGTATTGTCTAAGAGCTCATCGGGATTTGCACGATCCACGATCTTTTTTCCAATGGATGTAAATGGCGGCGTAGTCGTTGCATGCTTTAGTTGTGAATCTAGGATTGCTGACCGATGTGGGGATGATGACTTTACCTGGTACCAGCAAAAGAAGTGTGTGCCTTTTATGGGATGAAAAGTATAAAAAAAGTCCCGCAACCCCTTGGGGTGTGTGTGATGTCTGAGATATTTATTGTATTTGTACAAATTAGCCCCTCTTCCTCCACCCTCTCGCTATACATCTCACCACTAATAAAGAGTCTGAAATGCATTGAACAGCAAGATTCGATCTCGTAACGTTAGCGTTCGAAGGATCTTCTGCAGGACGTTTAATGCAGGAGAGTGGCTCTAGAGGGCAGGAGTTGTCATAGCGGATGAAAGCTAGCGGTTGATAGTTAGGGGAAGGCTGGTGTCGACGTCGGCGATAATTCGACTTTTGCAAGTGGAGCATCTTGAGAGGCAATTGAATCATTGGATTTTTATCGTTTAATAATAATAATAAATTGGCGTGTACCACCTGTGCTATGAATACAGTTTTTCAGCAAGAAGTGCAACGAATATTGATTGCTTTCTAAAGGGAAAGTAATTTGTATGAAAGAAACGTTGTTTTGTGGTTGGTAACCAGGCAGAAACTCCATGCCTGCCTGCCTGCCTCTATCTTTCCGAACGTGTAGTGAATTCTCAACCACCACCGCACCGACACCACTATTGTACTTGTTCCCTGCCTATGGCAGAGTTAGGGGTTTTTCTAACTTGCCAAATGAAGATCATACAAACACAAGGGTACAACCACTTACAAAAGGCAAGGAACATTTGGCATTGCGAAATTGAAGGGGACACATCGTCATCATGGCTGTTCCTTGTCTACGGCCGGTTTGGACTTTTAGTTGTGGTTCTCCATTCCCTCCTCTTTTACTGCTTTCCACCACTCCATTAACCTGCCTCGGTGGCGCAATAGGTGGCGTGCTCGATTTACTGCGTGGGTTGGCTTCTCTTTCCGGCGATAGAGAAACTCCGAGTGCGGGGTTCCTTCGGATGAGAAGTGAAACCGCGGTCCTGTGTGGTGTAAGACAGTATTTACAAATAAAAGAACCCTCTCTACTATGCAACAGGTAGATGAGACAGAATTTCCAGTTGTAGGAGGTCACCCCCCCCCCTCCTCCGGCGTCCGTGGAGTGCCCCAACGAACAGTCGACCGACGATAAGTAAGCTTAGGGGTTACAGTTTTGGTCGGTAGCAGGTTGCGGAAAAACACCGTCCAAGATGGGTACCCTTCCCTGCCATAGACGGGAAAAGTTAGTAGTCGATTCTTTATTGCCGCCACATGATCTGCTCCTGTGTTTGCCTTGGTCTGCCTTTACCTCCGTTTGCACCTGATGACCTGAATCTCATTGTGATGGGTCTCAACTCCTATACTCTCTTCTCATGACGTGAGCATGAGAATAGTAGTATTTCTTTACAGTCTGGACCGGCAAGCCCGGTCCTAGCTGGACGATTTAATTCCATAAAACTTCTAATATAAATTTTAAATGACGGGCATGTTAGTCCTGAAGGGATGGCCCATCGGTCAGTCCTTCGTTGGCCACTCGGAGTTGAGATTCGATAGCCCTACTCGGAGATTCGTGTGGTGAATATTGAAGTGTTATCGTTTTTTTACAACGAGTGCTGCCATTTAAATGTCGCCCCCTTTTTTTTCCTGCGTTTGCACCCAAATACTGGGAAAGTTGTAAATAGTTTTTGAGGTTAGAAACTGAGAGGAAAATATTGCATGCAAAGGGGGAGAAAAGAAATGATTTTCATTTTCGGCATCTCGAGTTGCATGACCTCATTCGTGACAGAATATCCCAACTCGTTGAATCTGTAGTACCATACTACAGAAATTTGTTAACTACGTAATTTGGAAAAAATTATTTTGATTATTCGTGCTTCTTCTCTCTACTTCTGTTGTCCATTTTAGCCGAGTTGTTGTTGTTGTTGTTTGTGTGTGTGAGTTTGACTTTGGCAAGTGTAACCATGTAGCTAAATCGCCCTTATTAAGAATGGACACCATTAGTAGACGGGACTCTGCCGATCTCGTCTTGTATTTTTCGGCATTTCTTGAAAGATCACAATGGCGACATCGATCACCGACATCTATTAATCACGGACATTTCTATGTCAGTCATGCGAGAAAAGTAAGTTTTTTTAAAGGAAATTTCGATTGCTTAATTGATTTCCAAATGGATTCTCTTCATTATTTTGCACTGCACTAAGTGGAGGAGACGAGTTTCTTCACATTTGGCAGGGGGTTGAAAAACGACAACTTTTTTTTCAAAGGAGACAGAAATGTTTAAAGAGGGAAAGGATTTTTCTTCAGAATTTGAATGAACGCGGAAGATGTCAACCAAAGGATGTCGTAAAATGTGTTGGGCCTGTCGAATTGTGTACTGCACTATGATTGTGGGCCAAGTAATGATGATTGGACTAAGCATGTAGTTAGTCGCTTTGAAAATGTTTATCTTGCAATTTTGTTTTCTAAACAAATTTGTCAAATGTAAAAGCTCATGCTTTGGTATCAATGAAGGGGATGGAATGGCCTAAAACATGATGGGACACCCATGCATCCCGTTGCTAGTGCGGAGTTGCAATTCCCTTGGTTATAAAGCGCCGGTGTATATTTTTTTGGGGTCAGATGTGTTACCAGACGCTCCCTCCCTTTCGAATTCAGGGAGAGAGCTTTTTACACCAGGGGATTCGGTTGATTTGTGTCTATTTCCTCCTTTTACCTGTGCTGGTGACATCGTAAACACCTCACGGGGATGGCCTTTCTCATACTTTGATCTCGCTCGATAGAAGCCAACCATCTCAACCAGGATCAAACCTGCAGGCATGTAACCTAGCGGACGTTAACGTTTCTAAAATTAGGTTAGCGAAAGTAGGGCTCCGTTTATGTTATCCAAGTTGACAGGCCGGATATTGAGCACCGTTGCCATGAGTTGTTATTGTTAGCCCTATTGATTTAGAGAAAACCATTTTTAGGACTAGGAATCGATCAGAGTCTTTCGTTTAGTTTGTGTATCGTAGTTTATGCACCGGCAGAGCATTATAATTTAGTCCACCTCGTGTTGCGTGTTTCCTGAAGAGCTACCGTCCATTGGAGCTTGCTTGACCAGCTCCCAGCTACTGTCTTACAAGCATTGAAAAGCAGGTCATTGATGGAGGGGTGAAGACGGAGCGAGGAGGGTTTAGGGGGTTACATTCTCGTCTTTATCTCTCTGTCGTTGGGGTAGTGCCTGGAAGAGGGCTTCGTGTAATAATGGATGCGGGGTGCATTGAATGGCACGCGACAAAGAATTGAATAAGACGGCGGCCAGGGACAGTGGCGAGCCGTGGTCCAGTTAGTCTTTCATTGTCTGCACCCCCCTCCACCATAGACGACATTCCATGTGCCCTTTAAAACTCTTCTTCCCTCTACTTTTGTTATTTTCTTGAATGATGCATGAAGTTGTTGCCCCTTCCCTTTGCTAATGCAGGTTCACCCTCTCCCTCCTTCCCATTCTTGCAAAATCTTGTTTTATGTACTCCCATCTTAGTTGTGTTGAGACATAAATGCAAACTTGCAGCTGTCGTTTCTTGCAGGGCCTGGTCATACAGGCTGCAAGGGTGGGTTGGAACTTCGAGGGAATGGGGAGATGGTTTTGTTTTGTTTAACCTGGTGACTTAAGCAACGTTTTCTGCACACTCGTGTCACCTGCCTTGCTATAAAAAAAAAACGTTTTAAGCTCGTGCTGTTTTGCTCTTTAATGTCCGTCTTCGTCTAGATTTTTATCTCTGGCAGGTGATGTTGGTGGGACTAAATTTTTGGCAACCTTGTAGCCTGGAAGGACGTGCAGATTTTGGGGCTGAAGGAGATAACAATCGTGCAAATAATGCTGGGTCGTTTCTCACACCATCGGATTGTTTTCATAATAGGTCATTCATTATCGTAATCTGTGATTTGATCGTGTTAAAGGGGGTGACGTTTTGTGGTACTACCGGTTAATTTGTAGCTTGGAGGACGCTGGAATGCTCGCCAGTCGCTCGACCTGGAACATTTTTGTTACATAAAATGGTCCACCACCTCAATTGCTGCATTTTTGATGGTATCGTGTCAGAAAATGACTAATTTAAGCATGAGGGTGTGATGATCCAATCAGTTTTTTTGACACAGGGGGAGAATTGAGCAAATAATTTGGGATTTTTTTATTTAGTAATAAAAACGTAGTGTAGATACTTGCTCATTATTTCGTGGAGTTAGGTTTTTTTTCATAAAACGGCACCGAATTCAATAGGGCATAGTCAGAAAGCTGGCTATGCTTTCACTGGAGGAATTAACTCTGTACCGTGCTAGTATGCCAGGCGGATTGAGTTCCATCCCCAGCTGTGGAGACGTGACGGTGCTCCTCGCCGCCCCCTATTTTTTTCGTTTTATACAATGTAAATATAAAGTGTACAACCCAGCGAAGTGTATACCACTGTACATCTGATCCACTGTTTGACGACATGCAGGATCGTGTCTGGTAGCTCTGCACCTTCCGCTCCTTCCCTGCTTTTCTCAAACAGGTCTCTATGTGCAACCCATACATCGCCATGTACCGCCTTATAAAAGTCTACTTCAGTGTTTGCTTAACTTGTGCTGAATAACTTGCATTGTGGTCAGTCCTTCATCTCCTTTGCTTGAAGCATGCTCCTACTACCTCAGTTTTTTCCTCATTTTTCTGAATGTGGTAAAACTCTGTTATTCCTAATAGTCTTTGTCGTCCTCACGGGAGGCTTCAGATTGTGTTGTGTAAGCACCTTTCAGTGCACAAACCTGAGGTATACTTCCGTTACGCAACATGAGCTCAAGCTATTAAATGCACTAAACTGTTATTTCAAAGGGTTATTTATATCTATCTGTTAATGTTGAGTTCATGGAGTTGCTTACTACTCGAATTCCTTATAGGTGCTGGAACCCTTTATTCTATTGATGCCCGCAGTTGTTCCTATCCTCAAGCTAGAGTTCGTTTTTCCCCCCTCTTTGACTAATTCGTCAAACTTTAAAAAGCGGCCTTGTAACTTGTCTGTAAGGCACTGAATGCCATAATTACAAATGATGGCGTAGCTTTTGCTGGAACCAATATAGCAGCTGTTGCGCTTAGGGTGGTTCACTTGCCTGAGGGGAAACGATGTTTGAGAGCAGCAGACGGCACGCGCGTACTTCTTCATGTAGAGCACGTGGCACTTGGCAAGTATTGCTTCACCGTATGTTTGACCTCGTCCTTTTCGCTGCTTTTCAAGCTCCCCACGTTTTGGGACATGAACACCTGCTTGTTTTTTTCACCCAGACTACTTTGGGGGAGATTTTTTCCCCTCTCTCGTTGCGGCCGATTCTCTTGGACTCCTTTTCAACTTTTTTTTTTTTTCCAACCTTGTTGTCGGTCTTCACTCAGCACCTGGTTTGCTTTGACTTTGAAGAACTCTGATTGGACAGTTTGGTATTGAATGCCTGGTTGTTGAAGGCGAGGCTAAAATAGTGAACCTTTTACTTCTCTCTGACTTAGTAGTAAGTGACCAGTTGCCACCTGGATTCCAGGTCGGAAGAGTTGGTGTCTAGTTCAGAGAGATTGTTACTATTTCGCGTTGTTGCTTTAAAACCCGTAAAGTGTCGCGAGCGGATTTGTGATGAATTATTTAAACTTTTGATTTGAGCGTGGTTTGCAAAGGTCCTAGGGTTAATTTCATTGGTATTCATCTCGTCGACTAAAAATGTTGATCTGCATTTCAGGGTTTATGTTTAGGTAGGTTTTTTTTGTAATTTTGAGATAGGTGTAGGATCTGGTTGTTGTAAATGCCTAACAAGCATTCTGTATTTGAAATGTTTGTATTTTTGGAAGTGCTCCACTAGGGCTAAAATTTTATGCATAGCAGCCGGCCATAGAAAGCTACTATTGCTTTCATTTTATTATTTTAAATGCGTTTGAAACTTTAGTGCCTCAACTTAATCTAAAATTGCGTGTACTTTATGAGAGCACTTTCACTCTTTTGCTGTCGTGACAGTCAATAGCCATTACAGTGATTGTTGGTTAACATTTCATTTGAAGTTTTATCGTCGTAATTTTAATGAATTTAAAGTTGTTTGCCTGTTGGAAAGACTTTCATGGAGGTTGCTATACCAGCCCTCCTCACTGTTGATAAATAAACAGATTTCCAAAGGGTAGGAACAGTGGTTAGAATCAATCGTCGAAAGTACTATCATAGCTTCGTAATAGTAGCTAACGTTTAGCTATCGTCTGTATGCGTCGTCATCCACGTGATGTTTGTCACTACTGGCCCTTTCCACTTACGGAGTATTGCACTCTCGCTACAACTTGATTGATTATTCCTTACCACCGTGATGTGTTACTAACTTGTGACTCTATTTATTATTTCTAGTTCTGCGTCGCAAAAGACTGGAGAAAGGCATTCCTGTACTAATGGCCAGGTTCCTCCTTTAAAGCAATTAAAGTCATATTCGGTAGGCAATCCAAATTCCAGTCCTGGGATAACCGTCCCTCAACTTCATCAGACACATCAAGCACTCCAGCAGAGATCCCGTCTTCGGTCTACGAGTTCTAGTAATGGTTCTCGACGACTACCTTGCCGAACAACTGAGGATATCATAAAGTGCACTAGAGTGCCGACTGGGTAAGAAGGACGACCAGTGGTTTTATTATTATTATTATTATTATTGACTTAGTGCAATGTCTGTGAAATCTGCCTCTCCATTTTGGTTGTCTATTTGAAGTTTTTTAACAGCCGCTGCCGAGAGTCATCGCTGTAAAGGCGAACGCCCATTTTAAAACACTGTTATCCTTAAAGTAAAATCCTTACTGTTGCTGTGTAGGATCTTTAGTCTGAATTGATCGGGCGACCTTGGATTTGACATTCAATTTTTAACGTGTTGCTTATCTATTGGAACTTATGCCTGCTTTCCTCTACTTCAAACTCAAATGTATTGCAAGCTAGTTTATCATTGAGGTCGTGCAGGACCTGGGTATTTGCTGAGACACGAGAGGAGAAGACTAGGTCTCGCTGACGACCAATGATTTTCTGCAGTAAGTCATTTCTCATTCTCCTTTATAACTACTGTTTTTCTTATCAGGTACGAATTAAGTCAAGATCTCTTGGATAAACAAGTGGAGGTTCTCGAGAGGAAGTATGGAGGGCAGACGCGAGCGGGGCATGCTGCACTCACTATTCAGAGGGCCTTTCGAAAGTATTGTATGGTAAAGAAGTTTCAAGACATCACCAGCGCCAAATCGGAAAAGCGTTTATCCCGCAGATTCAATAGTGGCGACTCGGTAACCAATGGCACAAGTTTAAGAATGGCTCCTGCTCAAGAAAATCCAGATATAGCACGCACACAGGCTCAGCATAATTTCGCTGCTTTGTGTCGGGAATTGAGCGAGACCCTCGAACCCACCGAGAATGGACGTCCTCCAAGGCCTGTGCGGTCTTTGAGCTTACGTGAAAAGAGGCCCACTCATTTGTTAACGTCATCCTCATTTTCGTCTTGTTCCTCGTCTGAAGCTTCGTCGCAACGAAGTAGTGGAAGGTCAACGTCGTCGCAACGTCTTAGGCAACCTAACAAGGATCCAGAGGATGACGCTGGAACGGCTAACAATTCCGAATCTGATTACTCGGACGCTGGGGGAGGAATGGAGGACCCAACTTCCGTAACATATTGTGGGGCTTCGCCACCAGCCCTCATCCGATATAATACTATTCGTCAGAATGGTGCTTTGTCCACACAGAGCTGTATAATGGAAACTCTTCCATCTCCATATTCTCCGACAGATTTCGGCCTGGTATACAAACCTACCTACACTGATATTTTGTTAGTATTTTCATTCCTTTAAGGAGCATACAGACTAATATGTAATTTACTTGCTAATTTGCAGAGCATTTGCAACGACCCGCGATGTGATCGACTTCTGGAGACCACGACACGGCGCCTTGGAGGAGGCTGCATGCGCACAGCTGCTGCTCTGGCAGCAGTAGAAGCGTCTTCTAGGCGTAACTCCGCACCTCCAGGAGAGGGTAACTCCAAGAAGAGAGTGCCTCCCGAAGTGCCAAAACGCACGTCGTCCATTTCCAGTCGGAATTTGGATGGACCAAAGAGTGGACTTGGGACTGGCGGAGACTTGTTGCGATCACCAGATGGTGGCAGTCTCTCCAGTGTCCAGTCATCGGGAAGTGAAAGTAGCTTGACAGGATCTGGAAGCGATCGAGCCACGCCTGCAGGAAAGCATCTGGAAGATTCTTTCAAGTCTTTGGATAGTTCCAACACTCTGGTGAATTTCTTAACTTTTTTTTCGATGAATTTTGACTTGAGTTAGAATTTAATTCTTATCTAATGTCTTTCAGATTCCTCACGATCATTACCACGCTTCACCAATTCCAGAAGATAAACGACTTAGCAACATTTCTGAAAACAGTGAAGACAGCTTTGAAGGGACTGGTTATTCCAGCTCTCCACCGGTTTCTGAAGGTCCCTTCAGACATCCTACGTTGCATACTCCTTGTAGTACTCCAGTTCCTGGCCATCAGGGATATTACAAAGTTACGGAGATTATGAGGAAGAGACAGTATCGAGTAGGACTCAACTTATTTAACAAGTAAGTTGTTTTTCTTGTTTTGGAATCATTTGATCGACTGTGCCGAATACATATAGTTGTTATAATAACTTGTCATTAATCAGGAAACCAGAGAAAGGCATTTGTTACCTTATTCAAAGAGGATTTTTGGAGAACTCTCCACAAGGAGTTGCTCGATTTCTCATTTCTCGAAAGGGGTTGAGCAAGCAAATGATTGGAGAGTATTTGGGCAATTTACAGAACCCGTTTAACATGGAAGTATTAGAGTAAGTGTGTTAATTAGAGTAAATGAATAATTATTCCCCTAAGTGATTATTGAATGTAAATATTAACTCATTTCAGGTGTTTTGCGGCGGAGATTGATTTAGCAGGCATGCAGGTGGATGTCGCGCTACGCAAGTTTCAGACCTATTTCAGAATGCCAGTAAGTGAAGCATTTTCATGTGATTTGTGGAATAACTGTAAAGCCATGCGTAGGAGATTCGTCATGCCAGTCCTAAAGTATTTTTAAAATATGAGGTCAAGCGTCTGAGGAGTGATGTCCGAGACCTTTTTTTGCTTCTCGGAAAAGCAGGTTGCGTCCCTGTTGCGTCTTGTCAAATGTCAATCGATTGTTTTCCGAATGACTTCGAGACCCCGCATTACGCCATTATTAGGAATGGAATATTCCTGATAGTTAAGCGTTTGACATTATTCTCGTGTAACAAACGATTTTGTTTTATTTTAGGGAGAAGCTCAGAAAATAGAACGCCTTGTAGAGGTATTCAGCAGTCGCTACTTCGAGTGCAATCATGATATCGTATCGAAATTTCGCAGCGCCGACACAGTGTTCATCTTGGCTTTTGCAATCATCATGCTAAATACCGACTTGCACACACCAAATATGAAACCAGAAAAACGCATGAAGCCAGAAGATTTTGTCAAGAACTTAAGAGGCATTGACGATGGAACAGACATTGACCTCAACATGCTTCTGGGTATCTATGATCGAATAAAGGCCAACGAATTCCGTCCTGGCTCAGATCATGTCACTCAAGTAATGAAGGTTCAACAGACTATTGTTGGAAAGAAGCCGGTAAATTAATCGTTACACTCTCCCTAAGCGCACAAGCAAGTTTAAATTCAATCATTTAAAATTTTTTTTTATTTTTGTAGTCACTAGCTCTACCCCATAGGAGGCTTGTTTGCTACTGCAGGCTTTATGAAGTGAACGATATTAACAAAAAGGAACGTCATGGTCTGCATCAACGTGAAGTCTTTCTTTTTAACGACCTGCTTGTAGTTACCAAAACACTGAGTAAGAAGAAAAATGGCGTCACGTACACTTTCAGACAGTCTTTTCCATTGTGTGGCCTTCAGGTTTCACTTTTTGAAGTTCCACGTAAGTAATAGAGTAATGAACTTGATTGTGGTTATGCAACAAATATCACTTTCATTAATTGATGTATGATTCTTCTTTGACAGATTATCCACACGGCATCCGCTTGTCTCAAAAGGTGGATAGCAAAATTGCCATTATTTTTAATGCACGAAATGAGCACGATCGTTCCAAATTCGTGGAAGATCTCAAGGAATCAATCCTAGAGGTAAATTCACTCGATTGTTTTAATACTGGTGCAAAGGAAACTTGTGCCAGAGTGCGAAGTTGTATGTTAAATTGAAATACGGAACTTGTCGTCTAAAGTATTTTTGTGTTTATACTTTTCAGATGGACGAAATGGAAAATTTACGCATTGAAAATGAACTTGAGAAGCAAAAGTTGGCTCGCAATAGAGTAGCCGAAAATCGGGACTCTGGAGTGGTGGACATGGAATTGCAGTCAGTAGGAGCTGGTAATTCTGATTCCAGTCAGTTGCCAAGTGATAACGGGTCCTTAACTGTCGGAGTGGGTAACAATCTCAAACGATCAACTCTTTCAAATTCTTTATTGGATATTCACGAACAACGTAAGCCAAAGACGTCATTCGTTAGTTGACACCTTCTAGTAAAAGTAAGAGAGTCTTTATACGGTTCACTTTGTTTTCAGTAGAGAAACCTACTCGAAGAGGAAGTGCTGGCTCCCTGGACAGTGGCATGGTACGTTATTACTGGTGATTGACTTTGTATCCACCTATATTGATACGGAGCCATCTAACTGTGGTTTTTATTTTGATAGTCGGTGTCCTTCCAGTCATCTGCTACTAGTCTTGGAAGTAGAGACTCTTCTCCTCATCAGGGAAATCAAGCGAATGGCAAAGTACCTTCAGGCCACAAGCTTCAATCATCAGGCTCTTCTTCATCGTCATTGTCCACTAATCAGAGTTTTCTGGGAGGCCTGTTTGGCAAGAAAACAAAGAGCCAGTCTCGATCTGGCATGAAGCTCTTGAGTAGCACTAGTGACGCCACGGAAGTTTGAAGCATTCAAGCGCAAAAATCTTCAAATTTCAGGTGCCATCATCACATCGGCCTTGGCTCCTCTTTTTTCCTGTTATTGTAAACTTTTCTTTCAACACATTTAAACCATCCTGTTGAGTTTCAATTCTGCTTTGCTCTGAGGACTCCTGGCCAAGGTTGGATCCATTCTAGTCTTTTACTCGTAAGAGTTTATTACATGGCGATTGGTCACTGAATATGCGGGCTGGATTCTGACCAACTTTTCAGTCCCTGGCAACGAGAAGTTTCACTTGACCGCGAGCTAACTGCAATTTGTCACACGTTTATGAGGACTTGATTTTGTGGTATGGAGATGAAATGGACGTGTGACCCATACAGTTAAGTTCAAGAATTTATGCTGCCTTGCTTTTTTTAGTAAAGCTGGCAGATAAATGTGATAAGTGGAGGTGTGAATTGACTGCAAATTGCAAAGGGGGGAAGGGTGTTCACGAGAGAAGAGTTGTTCTTCTCCACGATTATTGCACAGTGGGCTAACCACCTTGCACAAGTCCGCATCTTGTAGGTTCACACCTCTAATGTAAATCTTGTATGTTAAATTTAATCTTTATTAGGAAATGTTTTAAATATAGCTTTAGAATCTCTTTCAACCAAAAGTAGCTTAAGTTACAATTTGTCAGGCCTAATGTTTTGAGACCAGAGCTACTTGTAGACAGACATCTTCTCAATAATTCTTCGTAAGCAATGGTTCACTGTTGGTTAGTAAATCTTTCTTATAGTTGTAACTCCGTAGTCGTAAAATCAATAACTTGTTGATGTAACGTTTTGCTTCTCTACCATCCGATGCAACTTTCGTCTACAATGAACTCTGGCTCAAGGAGGTCTGTAAATCCTTACCTTAGCTTTCAGCTTCGTTTGGATTTTCTTACATCCCGATTATAATGGCAGCAAAGTTTTTAATATATATAAATCAGCCGTTACAGTTTGGCATTGTCTTCACTTTGATTTCGGGATCTTTGCAGAAAGAAGCTTTCAGAAATCTTTGGTGGACAGCAGATAACTGAGAGTTAAGAGATGTTCCTTTCAATCTCTGTTGGCTGGAGGTCTGCTAAAGATGTTTATGAACTGCTTTGAATGTTTTTGCTCTGGTTGCTTTTTTATTTCTGAGAAAATATAAGAAATGGCTGCAGGGAAATTTGCCATTTGTATAAAGGCTTTATGCTTCAGGTTTTGAAAAACAAAACACCGCTTTTGAATTTTGTCAAAAGTCTTTAATTTGGTTATATTTTGTTGGAGACAAACGAGTTTTTTAGACGATGGAATCTCTTTCTCTTTCTAAAGTATTGTCATCGTTCTTTTCCTTCCCTTGAAGTTGCTGTATTTGTGTAAAATAATTAATCTGTTTATAAACAAAAACTTGAAATTCAGGGTGTTCGTCCAGGGATCTGTGACACGGAGTGCTTTGGTGCTACGTTTCTCAACTCTAAGGTTGTTTTGACCAGTTTTGGACGCACAATTACCTTTCTTTTCCCCTCTCACACCTTAGTCCGTTTAAGAGTTAATATTTTTGTCTTTGAACTTTGTTGTGCTTGTGACACACCAGTCTTCAAAATAACCTTATTGTGAAGACCCTCGTTCGCTGCTTTTACATTTTGGAAATTTGGTTATGCATCCACTATCTCTAACTTTGAGGCACCTTGTAGGCGCCTCCATCCCGCCCTTGCCAACTAACACACTCACTCCTCCCATGTCTGTAGGAATAGTTAAACTTTTAGATCTTTTAATGCCAACTCTGTTTAGTGGACCCTCTTAATATAGCTTCCTTAATTTCTTGCTTTCCTCCAAGTAATTTTATTTTTGTGACTTTTCCATTTTGGCAGCTTATTCGGATTAGAAAATGGATCAGGGTTCTGGACACGATTGCAGTAATATTTTAAACATTCCCAGCAAAAGCCAAATGGTCGTTTTAAAGACATTTTTTCAGCTCCTAATGTCTCTTGAACGATTACCTCCTGTTGATGGTTGAAATATAATCTGAACAAATGTGGTTGATTGACGCTATACAGAGGGAACGCAGTTGGGTTTTACGGAACGCTTCACGACCTAATTGTTCTTCTGTACATTGTCAATTAAGGTATGCAGTACAAGAGCAGAAGGACCTTTGGTCAGTATGCAACTTCCTAGTGTCACATGCCCCATAAATGGACGGCCACCCTGTAAATATATATATATATACATAATTAGATGTGTTAATAAACTAACTATATAAATATATACATATAAACATACTGATGGATTACGACCTATTTAATTCCATGATCCTTTCCCACCCTTTCAAGTCGTCGCCATCTTATATAATTGAGTATAGAAAATGATGTAATATAATTCTGTCAGGCCTTTCGTCCCTCTCTCTCCCTCCTTTCCTTGATTTCCCCTCACTTTAAATAAAGTCTATTTAATAAGGACCCATGTAAAATAAAGCATGCCCTAGTCTGTTGAGATGCTCTAAAGGCCCATCTTTGTCGGATTCTGTAGTAGGATGTTTTTTAATATGTGAATGAGAAGAAAGATTTAAGAGAAACATTTTTTGTCTCACTCTTTGTGACTATTCCTAGATGTTGCTGTCCTTTTTGAAATGCAAGTTTTTGTTTCTTCCATTTTTCTGTTTGGTTTTCTCTGAATTTTGTAAAACTTCATCTAAAGAATTTTTGAAAAATGACAGTTTGTTTTGCTGTTTTCAGTTGTGTCGAAGATGGATCCATTAAAAAGTTTCTCGTCACAGAATATTACTTTGCCTGGCACTAAAGTAAATTAGTTTTAACTGTTTCAGAGGATGTGACATCTTTCGAGCTCATTCAAATGCTTGCAAGAATGAAGTGTAATTTTCAAGGTTTTACCTGACCTATTTTTACCTTTCGGGGTTTTCAAGGTTTTACCTTTCGGGCTGACCCTTGGCAAGAAGACTCTTGTCCCTTCGGGCTGACCCCTCCTTAAACAAGGAAACCGTAAATGGAACCAATGTCGTTCACCGTGCCAAAAAAACCTTTGCAAGGTATGGTCACTTTTTTTCGGTGGCTATTTCTGATGGAACTTCAGGTAAGAAAGGGTGAGATTGATCAGAAGTTCCCAGGTGCAAATTTTATCCCCTCAAACCGTTGATAGGTCGTCTGTGTAGGGGGAAATGGGTGCCTCTGTGCATGACGTTGAGCGGCTTTATTGGGTTGGACACACCAGTTCTCGTCTGATCGCTGAAGTGAAGCAACGCAACCCCATTTAGTACTGGCATGGGTGACTGCTTGGGAACAATGGGCACTGCTAATACTCTAATCGTCATAACAGTTGTCTGTGCAGACTGCATTAGAAGTAGGCAGTGGACGGGGCTCTAATGACCATGGTTGTTGAAGGGCCCTAAAATACCAACAAAGTCAATGACGTAGTGTCTTTGCGACTCCTGGGAAAGGGTCTGAACGAACTTTGGACAGACAGAATGAGGCTCAAGGCTAGCAAAGATTGATCAAAAATAGCAGTTCCGACTTGAATGATGGCACTGTACTTCGTAGTTAGTAGACGAGGTAGAGGTACGCTCAAGTGAACCTCGGACATGGGTACCATAGGCGTGATTAGGTTGTAACTATGAGAATATAATAATTCCATCGATGACAACATCTTAGAACTTCTTACCGACGTTGATGATGGACACTTTCCTTGATTTCCATTTTGAATGAATTACGTGGGAAAGTTTTATAGGATCACCGTGAGGTAGGACGGGGAAGATCTTTTGACTAAATGTAAAGGGACTCTCCACCGTTTCAAAAGCGTTCTTATTGAATATCTTAGTGTTAAATGATTTTCCGCTCTTAAGGCTTTTGAGGACTTCATTCACAAACAGTTGCCACCTTGGTTGGTAGTAGTCACGTACCAATCCAGACCACTGCTTAGCAGCGTAGTCGGGATGCTGCTGGCCTGTAGGTCCCCACAGAGTTATTTGATTCCGCGCATTGTATTCATAAAGAGTGGATTCTTGCACGGAAGTTGCCAAGGATTTTGCAGACTGGATCCAAGTTCCCAACAAGAAATGAGGATCACTACCCAAAAGAGTATCCAAGTCTCGAAAGATATCCATGAACTCCGTCGACACCTTTTGAAACTGGCTTACGTTTTTGGCAAAATATGCCTTGATAATCTCATCGTAAAGTGTCGCAGAGATGGCTACCAGGGCTTCTCTGGTAACGTCCACTAAGTCGTGCTGGAATAAAGCTTTCCTGGATATCGGCGACGAGTAAGATGCTGCTATCATGAAATCCCAACCTCGCAAGAAGTCACTGACATTGTAACAGATATTAGAGGTGAGTTTCACCGATGGACGTTTGAAAACAAACTGTGTATGAAAAGGACGGCCTGACTTGCAGTTGTACGCTGTGCGCCTTAATATTTGCCAGGCTGCCGTCGCATTAGGATTCCGACAGCCATAACGTCGATTGGCAAACTTTCTGAACCATGATTGGGCATTGATTGGATTTTTCACAAGGGCCATCTCGTTCATCAACTCGTACATGACGTCATTTTGTTCTATTCCTTCTGCAGTGATGCCAGTGCCTATCATGGTACTTTGTGAAAACATCCGTCCGTCAAAAGGTCCTCGAGTTACATTATCCACTAACCCATAGAGACCTTGAACACCACCAAAGTTATGCAACATGCACCAAATCCAGGGCTGGCCAAAGTATGACTTTAGTCGTTGATACTGTGGCTGAAGTTCTGCTTGCAGGTCCAAGACGATCATTCGTCCTTTGGGCACAGACGTCAGGAGAGCACTTGCCATTGTTTCGTTCCAGAACGGTTCTAGAAATAACCATCCTTGCATTACCCAAACGGCCAATGGATCTATGGATTCCATTACCTGATATACGGCTTGTCCAGCTCTAGACACATAGCCCGGATCTGTAGACGTTGGCGTCATTTCGTTAAAAGTATCGCTGCTGTAAGCGTGGTCCAGACCAAATTCTTGTCGCATTTCAAGGAGGAAACTAGTTCCAATAGTTTGGAATAATGGATCGCTGAAGTCCAAGAGATACGTGCAACAATAGGTGGCATTGAAGTGGCCCCACTGAGGCAACCTGGTTACTAGGGCCGAGGGGAAATATTTTTGAATTGCACTTGGAACATGACCGGAGAATGATGGCAACACTGGAATCATTCCAAAGTCGCGCATCCGTTTTAAGATCTGATGTTGCAGTTGGAGCTGTTGCTGATACCAGTTTTCTGGTAATGGACCTCCCCAGCCATCGATATTGCCCATTCGCCCCCAGGCCAGGAATGCCGGTCCAGTGAAAAAAACGTCCAAGTCTTCTTGCTTAAAACCCAGTTTCCGATAAACGCGCCGATGGATTTCTTCTTGACCGTTGAAGGCTAGTGCCAAGTTGATGCCGTTCAACGCCATCCAGTCAATTTCACGTTCCCAGCGTGTCCAGTTCCACCAGACTGATGAGTAGCTGAAAGTGCACACATTTTGGTAATACCGAATCAGATCTCTGGTAACCACCCGAATCGGTTTCGGAAGTCGAGGTAATGTTGATGGCATGGTGTCCACTTGATCGCCAGACCAAGAGAAGTGGCAGTTACAGAACCTCTTCGCGAAATACTGAAATCCAAGAGCAGCTGCAACTCCAGAACTTCCATGGATTTGGATTCTTCTACCGTCCGGATCGTTGCGGAGCACAAAAACATCTTTGTCTTGATGGAATAGAGCAGGGCTCACCGTAATGACGAAATTCTGACTTTGTTCAGTTGACAGTAAGCGCTGCACCATCTTCTGAACTGTAGACTCTTGGATTGATGGCGAAGTTTGTGTTCGAAGATGACGTAATGATGGCCACGAGTTCGAGCCTTGTTTCTCACCATAACATTTACTTACTATCCAACAGATTACTACAATGCCCAGAAGAAATTGTAGAGTCAAGCAGGACATGTTGAAAAATCGTTTTGCCTTGAAGAACAGTAGTGAGTTGTCACCCTACTGTACTCCCCCTACGAAAAGAAATTTGGGTGTGACCCTTTGACAATGAACTTCCTGCAAATATATAAGACACTTGAGGAGTTCTCAAAACTTGACAACATTACCAGTGAGAGGAAGTGAACTTTATGACAGTTAACAAAAAATTCGTCTCAATGTCCACGTACCCACCAAAAAAACAGTTGGACTCAGCCAAAATATACAAAAGAAGGGCGCAACCAGTAAAGAAATCTAAACAGCACGCAATCCCTTTTTTGTGGAGAGCCAATTGCCCCACAGGTGGCGCAGGCCCACCGTAAAAAAATGATCCTGGGGTGGGTTGAGCCAGAGTAAAAGAAAACAAAATGTAAAAAGTCAACAGCCGCCCCCGGGTGGGCTCGAACCACCAACCTTTCGGTTAACAGCCGAACGCGCTAGCCAATTGCGCCACGGAGGCTCGCTGTTGTTTTGTTTTCAGTATAATCATTCAATGATGCCGCCGTTCGTACTTGGACTATATTAAAATTATGATCTTTGGCACCTAAATGTACATGTCATACAAGAAAAGGCTCGGTACCTCGTTCGCCACTCAAATTCTACCGATCACAAGTCCAAACACTTTTCAATTTGTGCTCAAAGCTCTAATTTCGACGACTAAATATTAAAATACTCCCCAGTTCGCCCCCGGGTGGGATCGAACCACCAACCTTTCGGTTAACAGCCGAACGCGCTAACCGATTGCGCCACGGAGGCCTACACGGGCGCTCTGTCACTTCATGATGTGTTGTACACACTAGACACAGCACATCGACCTGTATATCCTTAAAGGCCCCCCCCACACACGATCAGTTCGGTGTGTGAAGGTCACCTCAACCTACTTTCCCTCACTTTTTCCGCGATGACCGCCACCCCAGGCTACCGCCATCTCGACGTGGCTCTTCATCACTGCCCAACACTCTGATCCATATACCCTGGTAGCATAGCGAGCCTAACAACTGACCTGTAAAACTTTGTCATGAACCAATAATGTTTCTTTATTCCAGCACAACAAACTGCTCGGTGTAGAGGTGTTTCTGTGGTGTAGTGGTTATCACATCCGCCTAACACGCGGAAGGTCC
>JAAFCE010004209.1:322747-336345 GCA_013389805.1 Trigoniulus corallinus | reverse complement strand
ACTGACATGGGTGGTCGCTCGGGAAAGCTGGGTACTGCTAATACCCATTAATCGTCGCATTAGTGTAGTGTCTGTGCAGTATATGCATCAGACCTACACAGTGGACGGGTCTCTAATGACCTCGCAGTTGACGGGACCTTAAACTCCAACAAACAACAACAACAACCAACAAACAAACAAACAAATCCATCCAGTCTCACCCTGGGTGGTGTCAGAGATTCTGTGTTTTATAGATATGGTACCCTTTTATGATTAATTGTGATGTATTACAAATGGTTTGTTTTTCTTTTACCCTATATTCATTCATTGGCATGACAATGTCGTGTTTTTTTTTGTTTGTTTCGTGAAATATCACTAACAGCACGTTTTCTCTATGTGTTCAATAATTTCTTTTGCTATAGTTTTACCACAAGCTTTGCCTTGTATTTTGGCTGGAATGAATTCTCTTTTGCATCATCTGCAAGGAGGGGGTAATTATCACATTTTCTCCCATTTAGACTTGTAGGGTGAGTAGGATCTTGAAAATTGGTTCATGAATACTTTATGTCCCTTGAACCAGCCAAGTAGGACAGATGTGACGGGGTTGGTAATTATCATTGCACAATTAACAATTCTGGGTGGCACTATGATACTAAATCAATGTCATGCAAAATTTTTGGACTGTGTGATTGGGATCTCCCTTATTGACCATATTTAGACATATCTTCATACAACTGCTTTTCAGTATAATTCTCAACAGTTATGCTAGGGATCTTGCCCTTCTAGGTTTGTATTAAACGTGTGCATGGCTTAATGGTTGCATGCTTGACTCGTGAGTTGAAGATTGCAGGTTCGATCATGGCGTCTTTCCTATAGGTCCCATGTGGTGTGTACGATGCCTTTTGCACTTAAAATGTTGTCTGCATGCAGTAAAATAGAAAAAATAAAGGCCGATGTTAAATCGACAGAAGTGTTGGCATTGGTGGACAGCCGGCTACGTACCTGTGTGCCTCAGTACATATGGGACAAATAAATACTCGACTCTGTGGTGTCAGGACGTACATAACTGATACAGGGGTTCCCAAAATATGCACCGCAGCTTCCTCAGACGAGAGCCGCGAAATATTTCAAATATAAGTAAGGGGCGAAATTAGCATTGCGTCAGGCCTTAGTGAATTTAAAAGGAATTTGCTTTAAGCAAATCAACATCCAGAAAAGGCGCTGCCAATCGCAAACGTTTGGGAACTCCCGGGTACCATGTCATGCTGAATGTCAGCTGTACAGCCAAACCTGGAGTCAGCTAATGAAGTTTATAGTGATACTGAAGTCTCAATCTTTATGAGGGCATTATTTTCTGAACCCTAGAGACATTGCATTGAGGTTGGATTTTCGTGGAAATAAAATCCACAGAGACATCCGATTGTTGGATACCTCTATTTGATCACACTATGGTAAAAGCTATTGAGCTACAGATGGTGCTGGGTTCAGGCAAGATAGGCCTGCAATAGAATTGTCTTCTAATAAGTTACTGGACCAAGAAATTCCAGTGTTTAATAGACGAGTTTTTCCATGTTGATACCAGACAGTATGAACCACAGACTCAATCCGTTGGCGTCTTTTTATTACCAGTAAGCAAGGATGTAGGCATCAAACAATCATAATGGTGATTGTTCAGTTCAGACTGAGGGAGCTTTCCCCGGGACTTTCTCTTTATTTTTTAATGTCTCTGGACCTTTTCTATGCACTGTATTGTGCACTGACAAGGGTACATAAGTGAGTTGAAAGTCGTTAATTTGACATAAACTAGCATGCCATACTAATTCGCGATTTTCCTCTTGATAATATGCAGATGACTGGTCCAGGATGACATCATCATCGTCGTCGTCATCATCTAGGACATTTTCATCTACTTGTGCCTCACCAGAGCCCTCCACTTCTTACTCTTCTGACCAGGCCTCATCCATGACAAGGGACATGCATCTTATTAGAAACACTCAGTTGAACAACATTGCAACTAAGACCATACGATCAAAACCTCCATTTTATATGACGATCAGACCGCCACTTAGCTATTGGCGATAGTGTCACCTTGCCCTGTACCTTTTTTAATGCTCAACGATGAAGACAGGTTGTAATGTCATCTATCGATGTGTGCCATAAAACTCTGTTTATGTCCTTCGATGCATATTTTCAGTACAAATTTTAAAATAGTTTATCATTAGAGCCAGCGCTAGACTTCGTGGCACCCTTCAAGGCGAAGTCGCACTCTCCCTCCCCTATGCCTAGGGCCGGCTGGAGGTTTTGCAAGGTCTTGGGGGAAGCAGTTACTAGTGGGAACCGAAAATATTTACAATTGGTAAATGCTGTCTTCTTATCAGACCTTTGTCATGCCTCCATAATGAAAGTTGTCTGAGGTCAACACAACAGGAAAAGGTGATCAAACGTTATACTTAGATTGATAAATATCGAATATCTTATCACTGTTGGCGCCTCACAATTGGGCAAGTGTCACGAAAACACTGCAATCAAGTTTTTACATGCTTTTATGTAGACTCTGTTGTTTTCTTTTGCTGGGAATGACCATATTAGTTGAAGTGAATCCTAGGATAAATATAGGGGGAGGCACAGAAAAAAATGCATCAAATTATGGATAAGGCTAGACCAATGGTTCTCAAACTCTTTTAGGATTTCTTGGGCGGCAGTTTGTTTACAATTTTTTTAGATGGGTCGTAGACCATTTTAACCCGCCTTGGTGGCGCGATGGATAGCATGCGGGATAACTGCCTCAGTAGTTCTAGGTTCGATACTGAACCGAGGTGGGGTTAGCTTCTTTCGAGCGAGAGGGCCGCGAACCTCAATTCGAGAACCACTGGGCTAGACTTGGTTTGTGTGTATAGAGATGTTACAATAACTTTACAAACGAAATTTTGAAATTACAGAATATTGGTTACTTATGATACAATTTTTTTTCCTGATTTCGCATTTTATACGTGGAGTAAAGAAATTTACTGTTAGTGGCGTCCTTTACATGCTGTTAGTGGGATATTTCGAATAGTTTCGGCTAAAAACGCTCCAATAGAAAAGTCAGTTATTGGATCCAGAAAATGAAATTACATTGTATTAATATTAGTTCTGAATTAAAGAGCAAAACCTATTCACCACTCAGTCGGGTATCACTACTTTAGTTTTTAAGACAGTCACTAAAAGTATACATTTATTGTGGATCGTTGAATTCCAATATCTGAATGACGATAATTAAAAGTTTCGTATTGTAATATACAAGTACCGGTAACTGATGAGATATTTTATGGACCAGCAAAATATCTTACTTCTTCTCGAGCAAGTGGAAATCGTCTTCCGAAAAATAGGAAATGAAATCCTGGTGCCTTGTGGTGAGTATAATGTCACCGGCCTCTGTGCGGAACTCGCCCCAGGTGTAGGGACGCGTCAGTAAACTACATTGTTTCCATAATAAAGTTGTTAAATAGGCAGATAAGTGTGGCGTTAATGTTAGGTCAGCAGCCTAAGTAAAGGCCCCGTTCAATTTTTGACCCATTGACACCCGGCCCTGCCATTCACTGATAAGGGCTTTATATACACTATAATGTGCAGCTTATTGCAGATATCCAGCAGTTCAGTGGCAATAGCTGATTGATAACATTATCCGTCAATGTAATGTCTAGCTTCCATAGTACTATAATTTAAATCTTGCTTGCATTGGCAATAGATTGTTTGTTGGAGTTTAAGGTCCCGTCAACTACGAGGTCATTAGAGACCCGTCCACTGTATAGTTCTAATGCATATACTGCACAGACACTACACTAATGCGACGATTATTGGGTATTAGCAGTACCCAGTTTTCCCGAGCGACCACCCATGTCAGTACTAACTGGGCTTGCGTTGCTTAACTTCAGTGATCAGACGAGAACTGGTGTGTCCAACGCAATTCGCCGCTCCCTTGGCAATAGAAAAGTGAACCTTCCGTTTAACTTTAGCGCAGAGACATTCAAGTTTTTGTCATATGTTCAGTCAAACTACTGGCATATCCTTATCGTAGTCTAGTCTTCTAGTAATATTATATCACAATTTATTAATGGGAAACGTAATCTTCATATATCCTTTCCATATATTCATTTTATATGCTTTTTTAGCCAAACCTATTTCTTCCACTTAAAAGCAGAGTGTGCCTTCGAACATTACACTGTATACCTCCTCCAATGAAGACAATGATGAATTTATATACAGGGTGTCCGTGAACTAGGCAAGAAAAAAAAAACGTATTTTAGAGGGTGCCAAACTAAGCATTTTTAGCATAGGAATGTAGAGTCCAAAGCCAAGCCTTAACAGTTGGCAAGCAAGAGAAGGTGTTGTATTTTATGTAGCCATACTTGCTTCCCCATCAATTAACAGGCCACATGAATCCCGTTTTTCTACAGACTGCCAGAACTTATGGCAAACATTCCACCTCAAATTCGACAACAGATGTGGTTTCAGCACGATGGGGCCCCAGCACATTTTACCTTGCATGTGCGAGCTCATCTTAATGCCACCTTTGGGGGACCACTGGATTAGAAAAGGAGGTCCTGTTCCTTGGCCACCATGATCACCTGATTTGGCACCAATTGATGCTGTGCAGCATGCATAACTGCAAATGGTAACCACTTTGAACATTTACGGTGAAAACTTTACATGAAAATTGACTGTCTACCAACACCTTATTTTGCTTGCCATTTTTTAAAGCTTCACTTTGGACCCTACATTCCTATGCTAAAAATGGCTAGTTTGGCACCCTCTACAATACGTTTTTTTTCTTGCCGAGTTCACCCTGACACCCTGTATATATAAAACTTCGTCCACGCATATATGTATATCTATTTATACTTTGTTATACTTTCTAAAGTGCAATATCCATCATTTTTCGTATGACCCCCTTCAACGCGCATGTAACATAACGGTTACCAAGCAACCTAACGACAAAATTCGAAATTCTCAACCGCAGTACGTATACCGTTGGGAAAAGGAAAACCTTTCGCCAATTGCCGCCTAACGCCATAAGAAGTAGTGCACTACGCTGCGTCATGAAAAGAGTCGAGAAATGAATAAAATTAACGGACATACAAGGAGATGGGGATTTTTGAAGAGTTTATTATTAATGCAGATTGAAATGTTGAATATTTGTTCCTAAATGTAAAGAGTTTATCAGCGGTCAAGTGACGTCCATCGCTTTCTTGCTTTGGTATCGAGGAGCAACATGGTGGCTTGGAGTTAGTGCTGTTGTTATTTTCAGCAAGTACTCAACGAAAGCTTGTTTTGACCACCCAAGTTCATTTCTTTTTCATTTTTTTATATCGTTTCAATTATGAAACGACAGCAAGATCGTGATTCTCCATCAAAATCAAGTAAAAGATCTCGATCCAGCGTTCCTCGTTTCGAAGACAGTCCGAGGGACCATCTATCTCCAGAACGAGAGCGTGGTCCACGGTCACCATCGCATGGAAGCACTGGTAAGCCTAGTTCTTCGACAGGGAGCAGGCATGGTAAAAATCGGACAAGTAGTGGGACAGGGAGTGGGGATGGAACCCCTGACAGACATCTTCCTTTATCCCGAACTTCCCACGATGGGGTTTCACGAGAACCAAGAGATGATTATCCTCGCAGTGTTAATAGATCCTATGACAAAGAGTATCGCATACTTTGCGTGAGCGGTTTCAACCACAGAGTGAGTGACACCACGATCCGTGATGGCGTTTTCCGAGAATTCAAGAAATTCGGTGACATTGATGTGAAATTATTAATGGATGCTGGTGAACGACTAGCCTATGTTTATTTTCGTACTGCTGAAGATGCTCGAGAAGCAAGACAAGTAAAGTCGAAACTCATTATGTTTGATAAGCCAATTATCATTGATCCTGTATTTGAAAACAGTGACAGACGAGGAAGGTCTCGAAATAGTGCCAGTCCAGAATCGGGTGGAACATATACAGGTAAAATGCCACGACCACGAGGAATATCTCCGTCACATTCCACATCCAGCTCCAGTAGTTTACAAAGAAGGACACATCGCCCAAGCTTAGAGAGAGTCCCCCTGCCACCACTTCATCCTCATCCTCCACATCACCATCCTCATCATCATGATATACCTTTTCGTAGAGATGGGTTACCACCACCACCTTTGGCGCATGCCCTTCCAGATTTTCTGACACCACACACAGCCCCACCGCTTGTACGTCGTCATGAAGAAAAGAAAGAAAAGTTTCCAAACTACCTTCACCATATCCCTCCAGAAGAGGACGATAAAGCCACCCGCACGTTGTTTGTTGGTAATCTAGAGGTGAACATAACTGAGCCAGAATTAAGACGTATTTTTGAACGTTATGGTGTCGTTGAGGATATAGACATTAAAAGGCCACCACCAGGACAAGGGAATGCCTATGCCTTTGTGAAGTTTCTCAATCTGGACATGGCTCATAAGTCCAAAGTGGAGTTGTCTGGACAATACATTGGCAAGTTTCAGTGCAAAATTGGTTATGGGAAGCCTATTCCAACAACTCGAATCTGGGTTGGTGGTTTAGGACCCTGGACTTCCCTGTCCCATTTGGAAAGAGAGTTTGATCGCTTCGGAGCCATCAAAAAGATCGACTTTGTTAAAGGCGATAATCATGCATACATTTTGTATGATAGTATTGATGCAGCTCAAGCTGCGTGTAAAGAAATGAGGGGTTTCCCTCTTGGTGGCCCAACAAAACGATTGAGAGTGGATTTTGCTGATGCTGGGCCTTACAGTTATCATCAGACATCTGGAACTTCAAGACCACAACCAACTGCCTATGCAGCTGAAGAAGACTCCTATTATCGACGCCGAATTGATCACGAACATCTCTCTCTGAGAGGAACTCCAGCAGATCCTTACTATTATGGAAATAGTCGGGATCCTGAATATCGTTGGACGTCAAGTGGAGGATATGGTCCTAGCTATGATCCCTATTATGAACGTAGTGGCAGGAGTCGATTGCATGACGATTGGACGGGATCAGGCTATGAACGAGATCGCCACCATCAAGGACATGACTATTCGAATTGGGGAAGGGACTATCCGAATTGGAGAGACGGTGTTCCTAGCCGAGATTGGGCTTCTGGCGAACAAAGACGAAAAAGACCACGATCTCCGGATGACCCATACGAAGGTAGCTTGCCATCAAGAGGCGGTCCAGCCGAACCAACTGAAGGGTCTTATCGACGTTATCCTCGTCAACGCACATCCCCAGAAGCACCTTCCGATACTTCTCCAGTTGTTCGCCGTCGTCGATCACCATCGGTATCAGCAAGGGGATATAGGTCCCGTGATGGATCTCGAGAAAGAGACGCTTCACCACCTGGCCGTCCATCTGGTTCAGGTTTGCGTGACAGAGGACGATCACATTCGATGGAAGTGTCTGCTGATGGTACAGAACGAGATCGATCTTCCAGATTTCCAGCGTCTTCTCGAGACGATACCAAAACTGAAAATGGTCGCTGTAGGGAGCCATCTCTGGGTGCTGCAGCGTCTTCACCATCCGCAACTACGGCTCTGCTGCTACCTGAGGCTCAAGCCGAACGCTTGGTAAATGCAACTACTATAACCGAAGTTGCTAGGATTTTGCCATGTAGTTGGCAGGGGGGACTTGTACTCAAAAACAGCTATTTTCCTATTAGAATGCATGCGTGCGAAGGGGATGTTAACTTGGTAGAACTGTTGTCAAAGGGTACAGGGTCTAATGACAGTCAGATTTTGCGCATCACCCAGAGATTGCGTTTAGAACAGCCAAAGTTGGATGATGTGTCCAAAAGATTGACTGCAAATAGCTTCTGCGTATTGTTAGGTCTGGCATTCTCCGGAGATGACCAAGCTCAGAGTGCAGTTGGCGGGACTCCCATGCAACAACGCCCACTTCGCAATCTTGTGTCATACTTAAAGCAAAAGGAGGCGGCAGGGGTAATTGGACTATCGGGCAGTGCAGACGTTCCGATGGTGCTCTATGCCTTTCCGCCTTGCCGTTTTTCACAGGACCGCATGCGGCGGGCTGCGCCTGCGTTAACTGACGATGGTTTCAAAGAAGATCATTTAATGATTGTAGTGGCCAGAGGCGGGGTTTAAGCGCGTTTAAATATAAAGCACATTTCTTTTTCTATGCTTTTTAGTGTGTGTTTAGGAAAATTAGCTTAGTGTAGGTTTTTATTGTTAATGACATTGGGCTTCATTTAGTAATAAATCTTGCAGTTAGACCTCAACTAACGATATCATCACTGATCGTATAATTTTAAACGTGGCGCAATCTTAGATGAACCATGATCCAAACCAAGCTTAATTAGATTCTACATGTGTTTTGATTTGACATTGCGTGAACCTAGCGCCTCCCAAGTCCTCATTTTTACCTGTTGTTGCCTGAATGAATGAATTGTATTGTTGAAGACAGGCACAAATTCTCCATGTTTCCTCCTTCTGTCTTGCATTTCCTTTTAATAGCCCCATGTCCTGATTGAGGAGGTCAAGATCGCCTTTATCTCTAAGCCATTTGAATATTGTCGGATCAACTAATCGACTCATTTGCTAGATCATTGGATGGATCATGGTAACTTCTAAGAGTTGAGCTTATATGTTTGTAGTGTGTGCGTGTATGTTATTAAATAGATGTGCTGTTTTTAGTAATCTACTGCTTATTATTGTTGTGGGTGAGGGTAAGATTAGGATTGGGAAGTTTACGTTATTGATATCTACATATTATGGAAGAATGATTGTCTTTAATATGTCAGCAATTTTCTTATTTTTTTTGATTTCATCGTTCCCAGATAATGCAAGGGCTTCGTGGGAGCAGGCTGGAAGGGTTTGCTGCTCACCACTTGGTTCCATCCAAAAGCTGCCCAGATCCCTGCTTGTGCCAAAATTTAGTCCAGAGGCGAAGGGTACTCCGGACAAGAGGTCCGGCATGAGAGCTGTGAATGTTAAGCATGCGAGCGTGATTTGTGCCAGAATAAAAAAGCCTGGTCAATACAAAACACCATGGTGATATCAGCAGGTGCTCTGTCACTGTTTGATTTTTAGTCGTGGGTGCCGTGATTTTTATCCTCGACAGTTTCAAAACTTCATTCAAGAGAGCCTGTGTAACGATCGATTTGCATTCGGTCTGCCAACGAGGTTATCCGGCCCACTTCAGTCTACAGGCAATATAAAATACTTGATAGTTTTTGTCTAAAATTTTTTGCATGTGTCGGTTTTGGCAGTGTGGGCTCGGATGTTCTTTCTCTCTCTATCTCTTGAAAGGAGTGCCATAATTTTTCAGTCTCCCATTACTGATCAAACTAGGATTGGTGCGGAAATTATCTCGCGCTTTTTCGGAGGTGCAGCTAATAGGGAAAAATTACGTGGTTTATAAGTTAAGTGGTGCCAATAGAAATTACTAACGATAAAAATAGGTTCTAATTCAAATCTCTGCTTGCCATTCACCTGATGGGTAGCCTGTCAGGAAAGTGGCCAAGCTCACTTTGTGAAATGGGATACCAGTTTTCAAAAAAAAAAAATTCAAAAGTAAGCAGTTCGCAGTTTTGTGATTTAAAGAAATACATATAATACTATTTGTTGCCCATCTGAAAATTTCAAAAAAAAATATCGTGCGTGTGTGAGTACATGTGTGTGCTTGTGGTTTTTTTCTGGTCGCATTACCTGTAAAAATTTGGCAGCATTAGTCTTTAAAAATGAAATTCAGTGGATGTGCATTTTGTTAATGTGCGGTGAGGATACCAGCCATTTTAGGTTAAAAGTTTGGTTTGTTTATAATGTATCTGGAAAAGAAGTTATGGCTTAATTGCAGTATATTGTTGATGAGCAAATGGTGTCAAATCCTGTAATTTCTGCCATTAGTGCTCCAGAAAGTTCTGATTCTTTGTCATCACTTTTTATTTGTGTGAGTGCGTTTTGCAGGCTCTTGCCTGCTTTTCATCTGAGGTCAAGTTCAAGCATCTGTCGGATTTTATTTGGAAATGATGACGCTGTTGATGAAATTCTGTGCAAGTGTTGCTGGTGATTGTGCTGGTGAAGTGTCTCAGTGGGTGATTGCAGTTGGAAGATGATCAAAAACTCTACACTTAGTGAAGTGCAGTTGTGTGTTTCCAACCTGTTCTGCTGTTAAAATGAAAAGACTTTTGCTGAGTGAGAGCTTTGGAAGTTTGTCATGATGAAGCCATAAGGTATTAATCTGGAAGATCTGCTTGTCTTACTCGGACTGTCTCTCATGCACCAAATCAATTGCATTATTTAGTTTCAATAATTTGTTTTTGTACAAAGAACGGTATCATAAAAGATTTGCATTATAATGCCTTGTATGTGACCAACCAATATTTAGGATTCTTTTCAAAAGAGTTTAACATGCTGTGTTTATTTTTATAATTGAAAGTACTTATGTAACCACATGACTATCAAGGGAATGTTGCAATAGTAGGTCAAAAGCCAGAGTTTCTAATAAGATCCATATTTCTTTCCCAATATCAATAGAAGATTATATACTATCCAATTAATTGCGTTTCGTAATTTATTATTACGAATTTTATTTTCATTACCTCAAAGCATAACCACTTTAATGCAATGGCGTATTTGCAACGTTTTCTTGGTGGTTTTGTGCAGCAGTTGGTATCGTTTAAATTCAAGACTTTTGTGAGAAGACAGTTGTCATTAGTAAAGAAGATTTTTTTTGTAAGTTAATGGTATATTGTTAATTATGACTTCTTTTTTTAGCACCATTTCTGTTCATTTTTCTGCCCGCTCTGACGCATAATAACGACTATAATGTGCTGTAAAGTAGTAATTTGTTAGCTTGCGGTTCTTTTCATCTCCATGCACATTGAAGTGGTTTGAGATTTGCTGCGTTGGATAGCCGTAATTGAGATATTCGAAAACTGGCGTTCACCAGAAGATTCACGGACCATCTTTAAAATGCTATTCTTGCACTCTCTAGGCTTGGTTGTTCTGAAAACACACACAAGCATTTTTGGGGAATTATTTGGGACTTTTGTTTTCAACGAAACTTATTTGAAATTTATTTTCACTGTTTAGTTCTTTCTTTAGGGACAAGTGATTGAAGCATGTGAGCATCTCCTGGCACGATATTTACGACGATGGGTAGCAGTTTTTCCTCGTGATTGCTGTCACGCGAAACACATAGTTAAGTGTACTGACCACAATGAGCCTATCTAGAAAAAAAAGTACACCACAGAGAGTTGCAACAAAAGTGGGCGAAATGTTTTGTGGGAAGTGACTAAAGTACACGACTTCGGAGTTGCAAGAGAGGATGGATGTTAAGTGCACTAACATATCAGAAGCGATTTTCAGTGTCTGCTGCAAGTGTAAGTGAAGTGAAGTCTCTTAAGTAGGTTGTTCAGCTGTTGCAGGTGACCATTCCTTTAGTTTCTCCAGAATACATTTCGGCTACGAAGCTGTGATAACAAGTGGTTAAAAATATCGTTCAGAAACGATGATTTATTATCAACTGAACGACGATAGCCACTAATCATGTGCATTTTCTCAAAGCGTGTGGCTGTGATTAATGATGCTGCACTTACTGCCCAGGAAGTAGTTTTTTTCTGATTTGTGCACCATTATTTATATGTTCTGTGAGACACGTCTAGTCAAAAGTTTCTCTAAATATGGAGCTCCTGAAGCCATTGCAGAGTGAATTTGGTGCTTTTTTATTTGTAATTATGTCAAATGGAAGCTTGCTCCTTTTAGTTTTGTTAATTAATCGTGAAGTGATTGGTTGTTGCGATTCCTGTTTATAAGGGATATTGCCAGTGGTCTTCTGCAGCAACATTAATACTTTTGGCATTAAGATTTAGGGGGTTTGAGAAGTTTGTTGATCTCATAATGCAGTGCAAGTTCATCATGGGGCGTGAGGTTCGTCGTGTTAGTGCTCATGAGGCAATTACAATGCATGGTTTGTGTGAGGTTCGTGGAGTGCAACAATTGCCCATCATCTGTCGATGCAGTTATTGGCATGTGGTACAACAGTTTCCTGTGGAAAATTGGTATTTGTTTCGATTGATCTGGCTGAAGTGGACAGACATTCTCTGGAACCCGAGTTTTCTTTGTGCAACAAGGGATTTACTTGGCACAGGTAAGGTTTGTGACAGAAATTAGTTTATATAAATATTTCAGAGCCAGCACAAGTCTATACACTGCTATCATTCAACAAGAAGTGGTAAGTACAAATTATAATTATTAACTGTGATAAACTTTAATATGTGCAATGATAACAGCTACAGTGAGAAGATCCAAAACAGGATATAAGCGACAGGTTCTTGTTCTTAAGCAAACAAACTCTGTGAGTACCCAAAGCAAGATTGCTTAAAAGTATGTTCTGGTGGATTCGTATTGCGGGTTAAGAGGGGGTAGTGAGCATGCAAGCGCAAGGCTACGTACTGGTAAGAAAGAATATACAGTAGTAGATTATGGTTATTTTGGACGCAACAGGACTAGTGCACTCCGTCTTAAATGAGCACTTTTATTGTCGTTGGTGGATACATTTATTGAGTTGAGTCTTTCACTAATTTGATAGTCTGCATAAGTAAAATCAGCACATAACCTTATCAGTGAATTTCCTGGCATGTGGCGTTATGGAATCCTTTACACTAGTTGACCATCACAGGTCTTCACTTTCGTCAGCAGTTCCTTAACCTTTATTACCTCATGCACCCATTTCACTATTTGGGAAACTGTTTCAACTGACGATTTAAATGAATTTCTTGAGAACTAAATCCTGAATTCAGGAAAATTCCCTTTCTGGTGCTGTGAAATGCTGTCACAGAATTTTATCTTTTATGATTGTTGTAGTACTTCGTTTTGGATGCAGGAATTGATAACAGGTTCTCAAACATTACAACGTTTTTTTTAATATTCACTTTCCTGATTTCTTACATTGTTCAAGAAGATTTTCAAGAAATTAATGACTTTTATAATATTTATATTTTTTTTTTCTTTTTGTTAAGTTCGAAGATTCAGTTTCTTCAACTGCTCAAAATGTTAGCCAGATTGGGAAGGCCTTTGAAGAAATTATAGCGACTGTGTTGCAACACTCGCTTACATCTCACATATAGTACAATAGTTTTAAAACTTTTTAATCGATTAGCTTGAGTTAGAATCTTCACTTAAGAGTGCAAAATACCATGCAGACTTATTTAAAAATATCAGATGACGACTAGGGCTATTATAAATGAAATTAATTTAATGCGTGGAAAACTGGAGGGTCATACAGTAGGCAAGAAAAGTCTGAAAGCACTATAAAATTCCTTGATTTCCGGTTATTATTTCAAAAGAAACTAAAAAAAATGATTTTATAATAATCCTTGCATATTCTACGTAGCAATGAAAATAATCTAAGCAAAAAGAGAATTCTGTTTAAGAGAAATTGAAATTTTCAATACAAAAAAAGTGGAAGTACCTGTTGATATTACGTTGTCTTGTGAGTGCTTCGTATTTATTCAACTAACAAAGTTTTATTAAAGTTGAAGGTTAACAATATATTTATTAGTGAACTTGGCTGGTTTTAAAGCTTTTTAGCTAACAAAGGCACCTGCTAAAAAAGGAAATTCTGAAG